>VZZY01007862.1:93934-119839 GCA_013400335.1 Eurystomus gularis | reverse complement strand
CCGTGACCATCACTGCACCGAAGGAAAGCGCCTCAGGCCAGAGGGTTGGGACCGGGTTCTTTCTGACTGTGCTTTGCCGTTAATGTTTATATTTAGTTATTGTTCACCTGTTTTAATATATATATACTAGTAAAGAACTGTTATTCCTACTCCCATATCCTTGCCTGAGAGCCCCTTGATTTCAAATTTGCAATAATTTGGAGGGAAGGGGTTTACATTTCCTATTCCAAGGGAGGTTCCTGCCTTCCCTGGGAGACACCTGTCCTTCAAACCAGGGCAAATGGGAATGGTCTAGAACAAAGCGGAACTATTCTACTTTTTCCCCAGTACAATTCAGCAAGTCTAGCAGGACTTCATTGCACTCTCCTGCTTAAGCTACTTCAATGACGGGCATAACTCTCTAGTGCGCATCAGCACCATTTTCTGTCTAATACATTAACAGTGTTTCTGAGAGTCTTCTAAGCAGCAGGGCAAAGGAATTTTACAAGTCAATCACAGTTAGGAATCCATGAAAAAAGTATATTTTCAGACAGGTGAAGCACATGAAAACAAAAGGAGTTAAAAGCAAACAGCATCTACTTAAGAACTGAACAATGATGTAGGAGAAAATCAACTTCTTTTAAATAAACAAGCAGCAGCATTGTACTAGGAATAGTTAATTCCCATATAACCCTGCTCCAGCACAGACTGGAATACAGATTATCCCAAAATGGGCTAGTAAAGGTTCTAATCAGTACGGGTGGTGACTGTGGTATGAAAAAAAATGCTGAACTATGGACAGAACACGCTCAAAACCTTGTGCTCATGCACCATCAATACGTGAGCAACCGCAATTGTTCCAAGGATGTCGATTAACAAAGTTATTAATACAACTTAAGGAAAAATTATGATGTAGAAAAAGCCTCTAAAAATGAAATGCTTGGAAATCTGAAATTGTAATTCTTTATGAAACTTTCATACTGTATTCTCTGTAAGTGTAACGATCTCTTCCAGCATACAAAAAACCCCAGAAAGAAGAGAACTGTCTTCCTTCTGAGATTTGATGTTACCTAAGTACTTCCATTTGAAAGAGCTGTTTAAAAAAACAAACCAAAACCATAAAAAAGCAAACCAAAACAAACACTTCTATAGTGGCAGTAAAGCATATGATGAAACATATGACACAAATAATGTTGCACCGCTGAGGCTATTTTGGCTCACTAGAATTTGATTATTTGCACATATCTCACATTTAAAAGAATTTTTAAAATGGTCTAAAGTCTGTATCGCTTCTTCAAAGGAAGAATGGAAAGGTTGTGTTGTCTTGTGTTAAAAAAAGGAAAACAAAGAAGAGAGAAAACCCCAGAACTCTTCATTCCCTGCCTTCAGCTCAAAAGACTAAGGTAGAAAATTGAAAGGGAAATGAGGCACTTTGTACAGCAGTGGGCCATGACAGTGTGCTGTACATCAGCCTCAAAAAAAACCAACCCAACCCCAACACAGAAAACCAAGCGTCAAGGAAGCATTTTTTAAAATGAGCATGTAATCATTGACACCTGAAGATTTTACTCCATGGGCATCCCGCTATCAGACACTTTATAAGATGTGTAAAAATTGTTGTTTAAGTTTTTACCATGACCTTTTCAAGCATTCTTTTTTATCACTTTTAACTTTGTAAACGGAAACAGAAGCAGGATGTCTTTCCTGGGAGTCAGTGTTCAGATGACAGCAGACTGTAAGGAAGCCAAGGAAGTTGTCCATCTAGGAAAACTTCAAAATCGGTTTAATTCCAGCTGAACAAGTCTGTCCACATCAAAATCAATCAATCACTAGCTGATTCCTCTTTATACTTGGCTCTAATAGCTTGGCCATTCTGAAGTGGCATTTCTTCATAGTCACTCCTGTGAAACAGATAACTTGTTAAAACTTCGGAACATGGTGTTCAGATAGGAAGTCCAAAATAAACAGTAAAGTTCTAAGCTACATTGAAGCATCAAATTGTTATTTGAGTAAGAAGCTGGTATCTGTTTCCCTTCCTTGGAGATCTGAACAATATATGTAACTTCTGTCCAGATGATGCTGCGTAAAAAAAGTTATTCCACTAACTACAAGCCACTTTTCACGAGGATTCGTACAGAAGCAAGCTGGTACTGCCACGACTCATCTAAGGCAAGCGATCTCAGTCTAGCACAAACTGGTTCAGGTTCCTGCAGCATTGGCCCCATCCTCACTGTTCCAGTCCCTGCAGTGTCTTTGGTAAGAGGTGAAAGCAGATAATGAGTTTGTTCACAGTCTAGCACAGAGACACCTGATCTGGATGGGTTCTAAGTGCTACTGTAATTCTTGTATCACATAAAGTCACACAAGCCCAAGAAGGTTTGTTAGATTTGATTACTCTTGTTTCAGTAAGTGATGGACACTTAAGAAGAACCATTCCCCTTCCCTGAAGCAGTTACACATGAGCTGCCTCTTTGCTAACTCCACCCGACTCCTGCAATCCTTCCCTGTTTAAAAGGAAGTCCTTTCACAGCTCTTGCTGCCTTCACTCCATGGCCTACTGGCATCCTAATACTGTCTTACCTGTTCGTATCAATGCCATGGCAATCCCTTTTAGAAACAAAAAAAAAAAAAAAAGAAGAAAAAAAAAATAACAGGCATTCTCATTGCATTTCTGTTTCAGATTAAGGCTATTCCTCTTGTTTTCTAGGCAGAATACTTTCACTAATAACCTACAAATCCTTCACTTAATGAATATGGAAAAGAACATGACAAAAGTAACACAAAAGTAACTCTCAATAGGTATTTTATAATCTTACCCATAAATCACATCATCATCTGAATCATTCAGCATAGAAAAAGCAGGATTGTCTTTCAACTGTGATTCTGGAAAATACAAATAAGGGTTAATTTAGTGCAGAAATGTGGCTGTACTTGTAACTCAACACTATAGCAACAGACTAGACAACTTCCAAGGCAGTCACAACTATAACTTCGCAAAACTATATCTGAACAGGAATTATCTCCTTTAAATTATTCACCCTTCAGCCAAAACATGATGCTATTCTTAAGGAGACAGCATAGTTATCTCATTTTTAGGTATTCTCCGTGTTGTGTAAGTGGATTTCTCCCTTGTGCAGTTTCCCATGTCATATTATTTCAACCTGCACATAAGAGTAATTAAGCCAGACCTCATTATTATTAATAATCATTCAAAAGTTCATATGTATTTAAAAAGCACAGACTTCTTTAACTCCTTTGGTCATTTCTAAGCTACCAACATCATAGACCAAAATTGTAATCCTCTGTATGCAAATCAATGATTAGCCAGTTATTTTTCACCTTTGTAACAGATGAACAAAGGACTTGTACCTTTATGGTGAGATGAAAGGAAGCAGACACTTTCCATTGTTTTAAGGTCTTTATTTCTTGCATAATCTGTGCTGCTTCATTGCAGTTCACAATTATACACAAGTTCAATCCAGCTGTTTCCCATAAACACCTTTTTCATGGCAGCTTTTTACTTTCTGCCTTCTGTAAACTAATACTTCTTGCAACGCAACAGCAAGTTTTTAACTTTATCCTCCCCAAGCCATTTCTCCTGTCTTTCTTAATGGAAAAATAGCATTTTTCTATAACAATTCCATTCATCTCAACTCTAAAAATTTTAGAGAAAGGAGCAGCTCCACTATTTAGTGCCTTCTCCCCGCATAGCTCTCAGCATGCAAGATGTGACTGGACAGGGTAATAGATAATCTCATTAGCTCCCTTTCCCAAAAAAGGTTGGACCAGATGATGTTTCCAGGTCCCTTCTGACCTGGGCTGTTCTAGGTCTCTGTGTTTTAAACCCAATGCTTAAAGCAGAGAATGCACTTGGTACAAATATTTATTTTACAGATCTTTATCTGTTAGAGTGAGATAATGTTTTATAATCATCACGTGAGTCAGATTACATCCTCTACATAGAGGTGCAGAAACAGAAGTGCCACCAATTCAATCCTTCGTCTCCCTTTACATGGGCCCTGTGCAGCTCTCTCCCCATAGCAAGTTCTCCAAAATTCCTCCCATGTTTGATATCAGCTTCACTTCTACTTTTCTGACAGTGTGTTGCCTATTTCAGAGTCTAGTTGCCACCATGCCAACACATTAACCTTTTTAAGAACAAAGTACATATAAAGTATTACTGCTACTTAAGGATTGTCTGTGAGTCAGTGCAAAAGTTAGTCCATTATATGCAAACATCATCTTGACTATAAGCTTGATCCAACCGCCTAAGAACTCAAGTCTAGCTAATCAGCTGCATACATTTGATGTGTTCCTTCATATTTCCAATACTAATTTTCTCAGTAGCTGTGCAGCTTCTGCTTATGTTAACTCAAAGCAAATTGAAACAGTAACAAGACAACAAAAATATCAAGATGTTACTCCGTATCTACTAATATGCCAGCTCTTGTCACTTACATTTGCCACCCAATTGCTTACACTTACCATATAGTGCGTTCTTTGAGGGGGAATACACGAAGGCTAATGTGTAGAGGTAAAAGTTCAGTAAACCATAAAATGATAAGAATTCTGCTGGTAGTAAGTGTCAAGGATATTGCTCAGTATAGCTCCATACATATTAACTCTGGAAACAAGACTCAAACCATACATAAGCTGTTTCAATGGAAAGAATGTTTACCTTCCTGAATAAAATAAGTAAATATGAGAATATTTACCTTACTGAAGTTTGAGAGCATGAATGACTAAACAAAACTGCATGTTTTAAATTCAATGACAACTAATGCACTCAAACTATTTCAAGGTAAAGCTCCCACAGAAGACAAAGCTTTACTTTAACCTAAGTAACATTTGCTGAGATAAGGTCTACTCTTGAGTGGTAGAGTGCAGGGTAAATTGAATAGTTCTGCCTTCAGGGCTAAAAGAAAGCTGAGTAAGGGGAGTGTTCCAGTGGGTTTTGTTTTATTTTTCAAAAAAGTTCTTCACTGGCACGGCAATTGAAAAGGGAGGAGAAAGGCCTATCTGTAGATAGAACTCTGAAGATGGCTTCTTGCCATCATTTTAGGAAAATACTAAAGGCTTTACGTAATGTTTTCTAGCTCCTATCACATATTTAAGCTTAATAAGTAACCAGAGCAGTTGCAGTCACACAGGCACTTCCAGAAAGTAGAATCAACTAGGATCTCATGGTTCAGGTCCAGAAATACAGTTTGTAATCCTGTTGCCAACAGATATCAGAAATAGTCTCTCTCACCTCACTTAAATTCTCTGCTATGAGCTCTTCCACATGTAGACTTGGACTGATATAAAAACACATTTTCAGTGACTTCTAAACTATTAATGTCTCAAATATTTTGGTACACTCCGTGCCAACTAAGAGGTATAAAACAAACTCAATTAATGCAGCAAACACAGCCAAGTATGTCACAATAACTTGTTAAAAGTACTTGAATGCATGCATATCTAGGCCTTCACTCCTTTTGAAGAGTATCAAATGCAGTTATGATTTATGTGATGTAAACACATCAGACGGAAACTGTCTCAGCTCATAATCTTTACAAAGAGCCATTACAAAATGCTGACATGAAACCTCAATCAAAATGGTCCACCTACAAGTCTCAGTCCTTACGTACATAATTTTTAAGTATCTTCTGTGTGAAAACTGATCAACATTCCTACTTGAGCAGTATCACAACACAAGGATATAATTCTGGTAATGAGTCGACAGCTCAGCAACAAAGTTGTCCTGTAGAACTTGTGCACCAAAGCGTAGGTAGAGTATAACAATGCTGTGGAAAAAAAGTTGAAGCACATGGGTGTACAGTGCCTTTAAACCACAAAGTTGAAACAGTAGCTTGAGAGAACAGTATATGAGAAAATGATTAATTTAATATGCTGAACATTGATTTTAAGACATATTTACTTTCATAAGTTTCATAAATTAAGGAGGATGTTTTCATGATTAAAAGTCAGCAGTCAACTGAATAAAGCAGAAAAACAACCCCCATGCTCTGTTTCCCTCAGATTTCATCTACTACAATCAAGAGTCAACAGTAATTTGAAATGACTTCTTGGACTCAGGGAAACAGATAATAACAATAATCAAAGAAATTAATTCCAAACTTCTGCTTTGACTAAGTGAAGCTTACAAAGCTCCAAAAGAGGTGTATGGCGCACTGCAGACCACTCAGCAGTACAGAAAACATCTCTGCTAAGTGAACCTCTAAATCTTGCAGTGTATTGCTGTAATGGAAACAACATAAAGTTAGCTCTAAAAGCCTCAAGCAGAGTTAAAAAATTAAGAAATGCTTGCCATAACCATCATATCAAAACACTCCCCAGCTTAACTGACTATTTTATTATCAACAATCTGTGTTCAAAGCCCTGAAAAAAAAAAAAAGGTTATGAAAGTTACGGTACTGAGAAATGTACTTTGAAAAGCCTTACCTAATAACAAGCACTACAAAGGTTAACGCAGTCAAGAATTTTAACCTGAGATCTGAAAAAGATCAAGAATTGTTATTAGCAAATGTACACCTACACCTACAAGAAGCAAGTGGAAGAATCAAAAGTAATATTCCTTACCAACATAAGGCATGTTACGAAGTTCTGAGCATGCCCTCACTATCAGGAACAAAAGGTAGAGAATGTATGTGGTTGCCACCACAAGGAAGAAGATTTTCATTCCCTGTAAGAAGAATGGTATTTTTTATTATTTAAAGGTCTGTTCCTTCTTCCCCCAACAGGAATCATTATTTCCCAAAGCACAACACCGAATGGTCTATTTATTTGGGGAAAGCAGGCTCACAAAAGGAAGTAAAAAATGAGGATGGCTATACATCAAGGTAGGTTTTGGGGGAATGTAAAGAAAGGATGTTTAACAGGAGTCATCATGTTGTTCACTGTGCTCACTGTAAGCTAAATCTCAGTAATTTTCTAAAAACAGCTTCTGAGAACAATACAAGGACGTGTATATATCAGATCTTTACAACAAGAAAGTCTGAAATTTACTAGGACAGAGGATCTTGGCAGGAGTAAAGATGTACAAAACTGACTCAGTATGAGGCTTAAAAAATTTTCTTTCAAACCCAACAGTCATGAGTCCACGACTAAACTTGTAGTGTTGAGTCTCCAGATTTGCAAGACCATTTACTCTTCTCATTGGGATGGAGCTCAATAGGGCCTCATCTCCTCGTATTGCCCAACTCCACCTGACAAGCTACTAGCAATAAAACATTTCTGACTTACCTGGAAATTACCTGTGTCAACCCTGTATTGATATGTAGGATCATGTACTTCATTAACACTAGAAAAGATTCAAAATGAAAAAGTGGTTCTTACACCATTACAACAGACAAGGCCAAAAAGCCGTACTGACCCAGAAACCCACTAACAAATCAAAGGTTTAAAGTTACTACACAGAGGTTGTAACTAAAGGTTTTGGCTGTATAAATTGGTGCAATGCCACTGATTACAATGGATTCATGACAATTTACAGTACATAACATTCTCCTTCTTCCCAAACCCAATTTTGAAGGAATAAGGAGAATTTAAGTTGTGAGCATTTCTAATCTCCCCATTTATTTTATAGCAAATGTAATCTTGTAAAAGAATCTTGTAAATTCCTATAAGCCTTCAGGATTTGGCATTTAAATTTTATCCTTGGTGATAAGAATTATACCCTAGAAATTACTGTGGTGCAAGCCCTTGCCTCATAGCAATTCTGCTGATAGGGCATCAGCACAAGCATTTCCTGCAACTGCACTGCTTTCAAAACTGTACAAAGGCATGGAGAATGTTAGAAGGTATCTTCCTTCTGAGAAATAAATTAAAAGGCAAGCAGCTGAGACTAAAATGGTTTAGAAACTACAAACTTACTGAAACTGAGACAGTTTTCTAGGTAGAGAATAGTGACACCTTTGTGTCAATACAACAAATTGGAAAAAAAAGAGAGAAACACTAAAGCAAGCAAGAGAACTGAGTTTTGAGGAGAGGTAGCATAGCCTGACTAAGCAGTGTCAATACCAAGTGGGCAGGTTTAGTAGTTGAGAAAGTTTGGTCAAATTGTGTCACAGTTGACTACACAGAAACTGTTGATTCAAATACTAAAAGCTAATTGGGACATAGCGCTAGAGGGAATATTGCAGGAAGCCATAACATACTGACAAAGTAGTGATTTCTAGATCTCACTGATTTATAAAATTATGTACTACTAGATTGTCTATGGAGAATTCTGTTTTCAATTCAGGCACAATTTGCAAAACAGAAAGATAAAAGAATTTGAAATCCATTCCTATATCACAGTCAGAACATTAAGAAGCAGGTATCATTAATTTTAAACAATCTTCTCATCCTTGGACACTCTCAGCTCGTTACTTTTGCACTAAAATTTAAATTACTCACGTTTGCCATATTCCCAGTGTAACAGAGGCCAGCCACAACAGTCCAACAATAAAGAACTTGGGCAGATAGAAAGTTAAGCACTTCCTTTCCCCCTGTTGAGAAATCAAGTGTGGTGAAGGAGTGAACCCACATTTAAGATGTCACTCATTCCTGACAGAATAAATTAACTATCATCTTTGTTTTATTCAACATCAACTAGATCAAGAGACTCACCTTCTATATTTTTAACCTGCACAGGTGATTACAGAAGATATAAAACCGTATCATTTGCGTTAATAAGACGCAGCAGATTTGGAGCATCCTATTTATAAGGTCCCACATATTTCACTGATATGGCAAATATAGGAACATGTTCCAGAATTCATATTTATCTTATGCAATATTTTAAAGTGGTTTTAAAAACAATCTACCACCATATACAAAAACAAAACCTCTTAAGCAAGAACAACGCCTAATGGCACCATAATTCTGAAGACTATCTTGCAATAGAGTGGACTGTCCCATCTATGTCCTTTAGACATGACAACTTCAACACAATCTGCTTTACCAGAAATCATTTTAACTCCAAATCTTCATGTGTGACATGGTGCTTTAAGAATAAAATAAATGTCTCTTTAAAAAAAATAATCAATTGGTTTCATTTTTGTCACCTTTTGAGAGAATGAAGTGCTGGGGCCTAAGCTGTAGGCCCCAAGCGGGAGTTGACCTGTGAATGAGTCACAACCTAGCAGAATGTTTTGTTGTTTCTATTGGCTTCATGTTCCAGAGGCAGAACCTGGCCCACCTGTGGCTCTGCCCTCACCCAAGTGGTCATGGTTGGGGTGGTGGGTGAGGCCAAGATTATATCAACCAGAAGCCGATTAGTTGGAGAAGCTTCCTGTTGGGTGTAGCTTCTGTTGGGGCTGGTTGCATCTTGCTGGGCTCTCTCAGTGGTGCCCTTCCATGTGAGGGGCCACTGAGGGAGCCATCTCTGTCTGTTGTGTCCAGCAGGTGATGCTGGCACCACAGAGGGCAACGGAGGAGCTGGGCCCACAGGAATTTATGGCAGGACTGCCTGAAAGAAGACTTCTGAGGGGATGTTGCTGAGTTCAGTGTTGGCCTGTGTGATCAGGCAACTGATGGCAGCATAAAATGATGACGGCTGAACCGACATTACAGAGAACTGAAAAAAACAAGTACTGTCTCCTCAGTAAGTAGATAATGTTGCAGCCTTACCTGTACTCTTATACCATGGTAGACACAAAGCCAGAACAACAGCAATGCACACAGAAAGAGTGACTGGAATAGATCATCCAGCATTCCAGGAAACCAGCTGTTTACCAGAAAAGAAAGGGGGAAAAATGGATCTGTAACAAAATAAGAAAAAAAAAAAAAGTTAAACAGAGGGGGGAAAGCACAGTCTTTTCCATCATGAAAAGTAAAGCAGAATGTATCTGCAGAGGAACAAAAAGCCCCTAGATTTTTCAAATTACATCAGTAAATTAAATTGAAGTTTGCTGTATCCTAAAAGTAATTTACAAAGAAAATGGTTCCTCCACAGCAGCAATCCTCTGTGCAGTAGGAGTAATCTGAAATGGTTGCCCAAATTGCTTGAAGATTCAAGTTTTATTAGACTTTCTACTAAACCACTTTTCTTGGTGATGATCTAAAAAATTATCATAGAATGACTGAAAGGCAAATATTCTTTTGGTACTGCTAGAGAGTGCTAGAATTTGACGTGGTTTACCAGACAAAAAGTAGCCTCTGTTTTTAACTAAAGCACAAGTATCTGGAAAATGAAGACGACTCAGCAGACAAACACTGGAATTGCATTTACATGTTGCTCTAGGAAAGGTTCAATATGGCTGCAGCCACCTATTCCAATCAGAGCTTTAAACACAGTTGGCATTCATGTGACTGAAAAGAATTAAATCCACTACTTATCATGCCCTTGAATTTGATACACTTAAAAAGAGTTGGTTGTGGGTTTTTTAATTAGTTTTCTGAAGCCTTTTAAACAGCTGCTTGTTCAAAGCCAAATCCCACTTTGCCTTCTTTCAGGTGTGTGTGCTCTCTCTCCATTTTTTTTTTTTTTTTAAGAGGGAGCTTTTCTAAAAGTTGCAAGATACAGGTACCATTGTAAAGTAGCAGGAGGGGAAGTAGGATGGACATCCATTTCTGTTCAATACCCCAGTCTCTCATGGAGAATTTCCGCAGCGAATGTGCAAACAGACACTATAAAATAACAACAAACACTTGTAAGGAAGGATTACAGACTTAATGGTTTCACCAGAGTAAAGAGGTAACACAGCATGTTGCAAATGCTACTTCACAAGGTCTTTGCCACTGAGAACACTGTGAAATAGGAGCCACATTTCCTAGCTCCTACTTCTGCTTCAAGTTTGCTGTCTTACCCCGATGCAAATTACTTAATCTCTCAACCAAACTGAGAAGGAAACCAGCTAGTACCGCACAAACCAACAATGCATGAAAAAATGTTGCCTAATTACTGGTCACATGCTACCAGCAACTTCCACTTAAACTCACTTAAAAAAATAAAAAGATTCTATATCATGTCCACAGTTACCTGTTGAGTGACAACATCTATGTGAGAAAAATGCTATGCAAGTGTTCAATGCTTTAGCATTCTTACTCTGAAAATTCTGCATTTTAGATTTTAAGGTTTTTTTTTCCTCCAAACAGTTATTTTCCAGAAGCCAAACCACGTTGGAGGGGAGAGAGAATATAAATTGTAACATAATTTGTGTTGCAAGGGACCTTTGGAGGTCAACTGGCCCATCCTTATACTCCCGGCAGTGATGACTAAGTTAGATCAAGGTCATATTCAACTGAGTTGAGACAGGCAGCCCACATTCTGGGCATCTTATTCCAATGTCTGAGCCTACCTGCACTGCAAAAAAAAATATTTTCTAGCATCTAATAATAATTTCCTTTGTTTAAGCAAAATTATTTCTATGCAATTCAAAATCAGAGTTTAGAAAAAACAAGTTTTCCCATTTATCCTATTTTCTTAATGTCCCTTCAATACCACTTGTAAAAACATAAAAGCAGCAACTCCATAAGTATTTTAGCAATATTTTTTACATCCATTCACTGACATCTCAACTCTGCAGCCTGGGGTTCAGTTACTAAACACAGCCCTACAGAGCAGTGTTATCAGCTGCCTAGGTAATATACTAAAAAAAAACCCAAACCCCCAAAAAACCCCAAACCAAAATCTTACCGTGACCATAAAAGTAAGAACTACAAAGACAAAGCGGAACCATATTTCCACTTGTGAAAAAGTTGGATTGTAGGTTTTCCACTGCAAGAAAACAGAAGAAAAATAGCCTAGTGAACAATGTTTTGACAGGGTACATACAACATCAATAATTAGCACTTTCTGCAGATACCAAAAAGTCCTCCACCTTTTCAAAATTTAAGAGTATAACCGAATTCCACCATGCCACCATGGAAAGACAAAGATCAGTTCACATCCATAAGACTATCCGATGAAAAAAAAAACCACCAAAGCAGCCTAACACCCTTGCTTCTCTTTTACCCTGCCACTTTGCACCATACTCAGTGCTATCATATGTTAAAGAGTCTCTCAGGACAAAAAGGATATTCTTCACTGATTTCAATCACCATTTCATTCAAAGTTTGAATGCCAATAACTGAGTAAATTCAGTATGTTGTTCTTTATTACCAAGGTCAGATGCATAAACTGGTTATGAAGAGGTTGATAAGGTATGAGCCTGCTTCTTGTAATGGGTTTGTTTTCTTAAAGCTTATTCTCTTGTTTCAGAAGTGGAAAAAAAGAAAAGCAAGTAAAGGAAGAATGAATAAGCTAACCAGAAATAAAGAACTTTCTTATAGGTTAGGGAGGAAAAGCTCCTTCTTCTCTTTTATTTCTTATAAGGGCAGAAGTATGAATGATAACACATCACTTTGTATAAACTCTGCTTTGTTGACAATTTTCTCATACCTGACATGCTTATGTTTTGAAGCCATTTTTGAAATGGAAACTCCCAGGTACAATACATGCTCTGCCCACTTGAACAAGAAGCTTTACCTTTCAGTACGTTAAATCTGTCAACCTCTGTCTTGCCTTTTTAATTCATAAATGTAGAAAGAAAATTCTATGCAGAGAACCCCTTTATACAAAAGGGCAATCGGTGATTTCAACTGAGATCACCATAAACCTTTGTAATAATGAAATGAATTGCCAATTTTAGTTGATGCAGGAAAGCAGGGCTTTGGTTATTTGGTTTTGTGCACAAGTATGCCTTAAAGGCAGCCTGCAAAGCAAGATAATAAACTGTACAACAATAAATGCTACAACACTTTGTCCTGTTTGAAACCTGGAACTAAGCAAAGAATTTGTGAGTTTGGTTGGTTTTTTTTTTTCCCCTTTAGAGATTATTTTTAATGATGTGCTTTATGCACTATAATATTACAAATATTAATATTCAGGAAGCTCATTTAGTACATAAAACCACTTCTGCTTTACAGTAAGATTTTTGCTTTCCACCTGCTCTGACATACCCAATGTTGCATACAGGTAGAATATACCATAGTAATCTGTATTATAAATTTGGGTTAGTTCCATTTTCTCCTAAGGTAAAGGTTTCTAAATTTCTTTCTGGAGCCAGTCAGCACACACTGATGATGTAACTGTTTTATAAGCAATCTTTAGCACTATGAACTGAGCTAGTTATTTCACTAGGGATTATTTTAGTTAATTATTTTATTAGCCTGCTTATTTTTGCTGAATAAACATTTTTCTCTTCTTCATAAGCACACTCACAAAACCTTAATTTTTCTTTGAGTTCGTTAAATCTTTCTAGCTCTCACTTTTGTAAAGTCTGGGAAAACCTTGCTAATTCAGATATGCTTCCTGGAGAGGCTGAAAAAAGATACTATGCTTTAGAGAGGCAACATCTTTATAAGCAAATGCAGAAAACTGGATATTCTAGTCTAGCTTGCCTACTGTTAAAAATATCTCCCAGGAATTAGACTAAATTTATCTGTTCCAGAAAACAGCATTAGCAGCTCTGAAAGAAAAAATCTTTCCTTATAGAGTTAAAAAGATTGGTCTAAACCCTAGCATAAAAATTCTATAATAGTTCTCACATTAGTAGTGACAGAAAAATGAATTATGATGCTTGATACTTACCGTGAAAGTAATATTCTGGATGGTGTACGTTAACTTATTTAGATCTTCAAAGCTAACAAATATGTTGTACTGAGTGTAGTTCAGGTAGCCAAGGTGAACAACAATGATTTCACTGCATTTCTGTGAACACATACAGTGAGGAATACTATATAAAAGCCTTAAATTTATTCCTGAATATGCACTGTTAGTATACATTGGAAAATTTGTTTCTAAGTGGTCAGATATTGATAATACTTACTATAGAATCATAGAATCATTTAGAGTGGGAAAGATCCTTAAGATCATAAAGTGCAACAATTAAACCAGCATAGCCAAGTCCAACCTCGACCAGTCAGAAAAGACTCAAACAAGACCCATAGGTAAAGAATTTCTTGAAAGATATCAGACAAAGCAGAAGAAACTGATAAAAGTCAGTCAGTAGGATCAAAGGTTGAACTGACAAACAAGGCTAGCTTTTCACTTAAGCTGGCAAAAGCAACTGCTTGCAGCACCAGGAAGGATCTCAAGGTGACTGTCAGTCAAGCTTTAGGTCACCAGCTGTGAGATGGGGCTATCTTGTACTAACTCATTTCTAAAAGTTAACAGGAGGAAAGAAGAAACCCAAGCATACTGCTCTCTTGTTTGTGTATAATTAAATCTAATGGAACATTGCTCATTAATTTCTGCAGATTTCATATATATGTGTATCTAGATAAAAAGAAAACATTTTATTTACCCTATATGCTTATCACAAAAAACTTCAGCCATGCTCTTCCTAAAGGACTTGCATGTGCAGAAGCTGGTCTGGATATCTCTAAGCTTTAAAATTTCAGTGAAAATTACATTAGAAACTCAAAACCATAAACATTTCTTCACAGGTACAAGAAATTTAGCTTTTTCAGAATATAGATGCCAGCTGATTTCAACCAGACTCTCTGCTAGGTGCTGGAAGAGAATTTTTCTCTCCTCTGGAGCCCTATATCCAATCTTCTACTACAATATCCCTTCCTTTAGTACTGCTCAGTCTGTTTAGGTGACTAAGCAGGACACATTGCTCTGCTGACAAGAGAGCTATGCTAACAAGACAGAGGGGTCTTCAAGGGGTAATGGGTACAAGTCATAGAAGTAAACAAGAAAAGACAGATATGTAGGTATGTTGGTCCGCATTACTAGCTAGGTTGCAATTATGAATAAAACTAGTCTCTAGAGTCTTTTGAGATGTGCTTAACAGATACATTCTCCTCATTTGCAATGTAATGTAACATGCACATGACTAGATTTAAAGAAAATGTACTGCATCAGCTTTGTTTAAGCAGGTACATACTTGTGCACAACTGAGTAATCTCGTCCGATTGTGAACTTGATTATTAACATATGGTGTGCTTCCATCCTTCACCACCCCAAGTACTTTCACTGTCATAGTAACATTCTTTTTAAGGGATACTGTAATTAAAAGAGAAAACATTAAGCTATTGCTACACGCAGAAATTGAATCTCAAATACAGTTCCAAATATAGCTGAAAACACATATCCAAAGATGACTCAAAGTTATTCAGTTATACTTTTCTGGAGTAGAGATCCAGTATATCGATTAAAAAAACCACAAAACTTTATATAGTTAGGCAGCAAGTCACAAATGTCCTATACTTAATCTTGGCAGATTAACAACTAGTAATACAGTACTTTTCACATATTATTTTTTCAATAAGATTTCCGTAGGCTATATCATTACAATCTACTAATCTACTACATCTAATTCCCCTCCAAAATGAAGGAAGATAGACACAGGTTCTCCAGATACTAACGCTTTCATAGAAATAACAGACAACTTATCCTGTATACCTGTTGCTTCCAGTTCTCAAGATCAGTGCTGTCCATGTCTTTACTGAGGGCAGGGGGTAGAGGTGGAGAAAATGTATCAGAGCAAAAACCCACCAACCACAGCCAGAGAGCAACAGAGTCAGGTATGCAACAGATTAAATTAAAGATACAATATACTACATACAGATTGCTATAGCAGTTTCTCAAAAATTAGGTAAGATTCTCACCATCGTGCTGATCCAGCTCAACAATGCAGGTCAGCCACAGCTGCTGATTGTAAGTGGACAGTGGTGGCGAACTTAAATTAAATGGCTTTAGCTGTAAAAAAATCCCACAAGGTTAGCACCAGCCATTATTCTGTTACGTGATAGATCTGTAGCTACAATGGTGAAAGGCATGTTAATTATGTTCGTGACGATGTTTTTGGGAATACGTTTAATATGTACTACTCTGTGATAAGCTGCTCAAACGTAAGTCTTCCAGAGAAGGAGCTTAAACAGCACATGTATTTTGCACAGCACTGAAGTAAGGAAAGGTATGACTATTTAAAACACATACAAGCAGCAGCAATAACACAAAATGTTCAGGTATGAAAAACAAAATCCTGGAACCTAGCCTGAAAATAAAAAGTAATTTCTAGCACTTTACATCAAAAGTCACACTTGTGACCTCTCACCTGCTACATAGGTTTAAATCTGTTCAGCTATAGTTATGAAAACCATTTTTCCACTAGATTTCCTAAAAATCCCACTTTCATTTCAAAAGCATAGAAGATATAATTAAAAGACAAAACCTACAAGCAGGAAAGACTTATCTTGTTTAACATAAAAATATGCCCTTAAATTAAAAAAAAAAACCCACCATAATACAGTACCAATCCAAACATATATAGGTGACCAACAGACCAAAAAAGAGAAATGTTTCAGTGCATTTAAAGAAAATTTACTTAAAGAAAAAAAATCAAAACTAAAAAACAAATCAACAACATTTTCACAAAAATTACTTTAGTTATTAGACTGAAAGCAAAGACCTAGACATAAATAAAAATGCAAGACCAGACAACCAAAATATGAAAGTTTTCAAGAAAATGAATGTGAAGGTTAGGGAGCCAGATCCTGTGTCTTGGCCATGTGATAGTGAACAATTAACACCAAAAAGAAATATTCCTTTCCAGCTGACAGAAAGGAAGATCACAAGAGGGGTATCATTAGTCACCACTGAAACCACTCTTTTTCAGTTTATGTTCTCAATTTCTATTTCTGGACCCCATATAAGAATATCCAACACCAACTCATCAGGGAATCCTATCAACACTCAAGTGTTACTTTACCAAAATTACCGTGCAGAAACATCACAGAATTCTCTACCTTACCTGCTCACAAAAGTAAGACTAGAAACTGCTGCTGAGCCACTCATGGAATAACACAATGGTGGTACAATACTGACTGTTCAATTTCAAAGTGGAAAGCACCACGCAGACAAGAAGTTTTCCAGTAAAAATGTAAAATAATTGGGGGCAAAGAGAGGAATGTTTAACATTACTGACATCAAATAAATCCATTCACATAATCCAACAATATTTATTAACTCTTACCTTTAGGCTGTTATTTAAGTCAGTTCTTGCTACAGAAGTTTCAATTACATTAGGACCTACATAATACATAAGAAGGAGAAATAAAACAATAGTGAAGTATGTGTATAGTACATAGTGAAGTAATGACATAAATACATTATTTCAAAAGACTGTTCAAAATACCTCCCTGCAAAGCAGATTAATAGTAACCCACTTTTCAGATGTTTAAGGCTAAATTACTCAATAGATTTCAGTATCATTAATAAAGTCGGCCTAAATGTTCTTTTAAGCCTCTCTGCCATAGTATTTCCAGGCATGACTAAATAGGAAGTACATTATAAATCAAGAACTCCATGTCAGAAGCCCTGCATGTGTACTCTAAACTACTACAATAAACCACAGAGGATTTTTCCCAAGCTAAACT
Organism: Eurystomus gularis; assembly: GCA_013400335.1. NCBI lineage: Eukaryota > Metazoa > Chordata > Aves > Coraciiformes > Coraciidae > Eurystomus > Eurystomus gularis. Next base: position 102,505 of record VZZY01007862.1, on the reverse strand, counting down.
GTACACTGCAGCTATAGAAGTACTCTGCTACAGGAAAAGCCAGCTAAGCACCAGTGGCACTGTTGTTACAGCAACTTGAAGCTCAACAAGGGCTGCAAAAAGTAGCTGAAAAAACAGCATATTTAATTGCACTATAAAGTTTCTATAGACAAAGTGCTACCTGACTTACATAGAACACAGTGTCCATAACGCATCGCACTCAAGGCTTAGGTACCAGGGCAAACACGTTCCATTGTATTTAAGCACACGATGCTACTGCCTTTTAATGTACATGCAGTGGACTCGCTTGTACAAGCACAGCAAGAGTACCTTCTGGCTAGTGCTGGATTTTCATCGCTTTGGTCTGCTCACGCCAAGACACCTGCACGTTAGTTTAGGAACAGTTCTATCTACTCATCTCGGGCCCCTCCTTTTCTACAGAAATCTGGCGCTATAATCTATTATGTATATAATCACATAAATAAACATAATTGCACAAAAGTTCTATAAGCAATTTCTCCTAAAACAGGCAATCCATTTAATCGACAGTTTCATGTCCAATTGTAGTGGGAGATGTTCAGCTCCTACCAGACTTTTTATGCATCCATTCCTCCCATCACTTTGGATACAGACACACACACTTAACATGTACTGATCAACTGCATCCCTCCACTCACACCCTACCTCTAGCTCTGTATGCAGTAAATGAGAAGCAATAAAACCATACTTTATGTTAGAGGAGACCTCCAGAGGCAATCTAGTCTACCTTCTTGGTTTTTTAGATCAGGTTGCTCAGGGCCACATCCAGTCAAGTCTTGAACATCTCTAAGGACAGAGAATCCCACAGCCTCCCTAAGCAACCTGTTCCAGTACTTAACCACCCTTACAGTAAGAAAAATTTCCTAATATCTAACTGGAATTTCTTGTGCTCCAGCTTGTGTCTGTTGCCTCTCACCCTATCTTCATGCATCTTTGAGAAGAGTCTAGCCCCATCTTCCGCCTATCTTCTCATAAGGTTGTTGTAGACAGCAGTATGGTTTCCCCTTAGCCTTCTTTAACACACGGTACTGGGGAGAAGAGGAATGCATGCAGGTATGTACCTACACAAAAGCATGTACTCATGCATGCGTACGTACACGCGCAAAAGGACTAAACCGGAAAAATGAAAGGGAAGAGTAGGAAAAGGTCTGTATCTATATACTGGAGTGTGAACAGAGGAGATGTACAGCAGGCAGGGACAAAGGCAGGACATTTATGTGTACTTGGGTCACTCTAGAGGCTTCCTAGTTTCAGTAAGATTTCTCTGTCCAAATGGTCCCTCCCCTTACGTATTCAATCTGGCAATTTAATGTAATTATTAATCTTCAAAACATGCTGTTTCAGCCACAAACTTAGTATTAAAAAAATAATGCAAGAAAGGCAGTTTTTCACAAAGACCACAGGCTTCAAAGTTACTACAGAGAAATGATGAAAAAGAAGGAAGTTCATAAATGAGCAACATGGGATCATTCTGTGCAAGAAGTATTTTAGGTTAGCTGTCGTGATAGCTCTAAATATGGAGCATTGCTTGGCCTTCTATAACCACTCTAATTACAATATTAACCATCTCACAGACTAAGTGGAAAACTGAATAATTTCACCCATCATGCTCAAAACTTCCTATTAGAATTACAGTTCAACGTCACTAACAACCAGCCACTATAAAGTGATTTCTGCATCACTGGACTTTTCAGTTCTCAAGTACATGTAATATAAAAAGGGCAGATTTTTGGAAGGCAGTTTTGTTTTAAAAAGCATCATTCTATTCCAGTAAGTGCTCAGAGTTGACAAGTCATCGTATTTCAGTAATTAAGTCTTAAGAAAAACAATAGAATGAGCCTTTTTAAAAGTTTTTGGTTTTTTACCAGAAGATATGAACCAAATCTGGGGCAGAGAGATCACAGCCCCAGTCTTTAAGAGCAGCAACTAAAAAAAAAAAAAAAAAAGAGGTTCTGCTGCTGTAATTGCTACTCCTCCAGCAAGCAATATACCAAAGCTTTTCAAAGCAAATTACCAAAATGATGCCATAGTCATATTACTAAAAAATGGTGATTAAATTACATTGTTATTGTTTTTCTTTTAGTCTTGTTCAGTTAACACAATCAGATCTGAAAGCACGGAACCACCCTGAGATGATGAACAGGAAAATTGCACAGGTACGGAAAACGAGCTCTGCACCTTGGATTTTCCTTGCACTTGCCTCACCCCAAAGATAACATAAACCCATTGGGAGCATAGAAAGGAAGAGTGAGTAACTTGGGAAAAAGTCTGCATCTGTGTTGAGTTACAAGAACCGAAGAGCAACAGCCACCTCCAATTAAACTGTCTTGTTTTCTCAGACGAGAAGGAAGACTTGCACTAGGCCTCCAAAACTGCAGATAGAAATGTTGAGCAGGGGCCATGGCATATTCAAGTAGCACAGAAAATATGGATGTATCTCCCACTTTTTCATTTACTTAGTGGGTTTGGTGAGTTTTGCTCAGACTGCACCCTTTAATGAGGCAGAGCTCTGTTGTTAGTGCCCCTCCCTCTATTCACAGGAAGCAAGGAGCTGTCAACAAAAGCCACCAAAAACATCACTGTAAGTGTTCAGTGAGTATCCTCCCAAGGTAAACAGCATTCTTCTAAAAATAATTAAGTTATCACAATGAACTGTGTTCATGATTTGTCAACAAAACTATTCAGGAAACCAATCTTACAAGGACAAGAATCCCACAGCTGTGCCAGTTCCTGAAGAGGATCACAGGCAAGTCCTGGGACCCCAGCAGGGAACAGGCAAACAAGCATTGCTTACGGCAGCCAGGTCCCCTGGACGAAAGAGGCAAAGACATCACCAGATCACTTAGATGCAATGCAACATACCAATGGGGCTCTCTTTCAGCTTCTGCTACTGATTAAGAATGAAATGTCTACTCTTATGTAAAACAACTTTCTTGCAACCAGGCAGTATAAATACACAACTACAACCACGGTTCATTTTTTAAGCAAAACAGCCAAATGACACTAGATTAAGTAATTCCAGGTTTTTTTCCTTTATCATTCATATAAAATGCATTTTCGTGAATGTATTTATACGGTATTTTAGTGGCTAAATAATGCTCTACAGCATCTTCAGGCAAGTCACAGGAATATCAGTGGTTAACCTTTATGAACTGAAGGTCTGTTTGGACCTTAGGCTGCTGCAATAAATCAAACAGCAGGAAAGAAGGTTTTATTTCACAGACAAATGTTATTATTTAATGCTATTATGAAGACTGGAGTGCCTACAAGGCACAGATGGGCACAAAAAGCCCAAACAGCCGCCTCCAATTATCCCCCCCCTTCTTTCCAAGGCAGGCAGGAACAGATGAGTCACAGGCCTGGGCTGCCCATCTCATTCTAAAGGAAGGGAAGGACAGGACAGAGGTGGAGATAACCCTTCAGACAGATCAAGAGGTATCAGAGAGTGGCAAAGGAGAACACACTGGGTGATGTGCAAATAAGCAGTAAAGTCAGGGAAAACGGTAATATCCTTAAATAATCCTTACACTGGGGATGGGCTGCTTAACGAGCACAAGTCTCCCCTCCCCTCTCTCTGTCACTTCTGGGTAGACAAGGCTATCCTGACAGCAGAGTATTAGCTTATTAACACTGCCATGACAGCACATGGACTTATTTTTTTAGTACATTTTAGATCTGGAAAAGCTCTCTGTCATGAAAAACAGAGGGCTTCTGTGCTTTCCATCTGCCTAATGACATTCTGCTTCTTTGTCGACCAGCCTTCAACAAATTCCTCTGCTCTCCAGGATAAATATCCAGGCACTAAGTGCTTCACCTCCCAGATCACGCCATGACTCCCACAGAGGTCTTTGAACCCAGAGACCTAAGCTTATATATATTTTTACATTACTAAAATATTTTATATTTCCATAGCATTTGTCCTCCAAAGATTTGGAAAGCTTTACAAACGGTTATCAATTTTCCTCCCAGAAATCAAGTATTAGCATCACTATTTTACAGACTGAAAAAAAAAGAAGAAAATTAATGTAGCAGTCTGCTGAAAAATTATGTTACAATGAAGCTGGTTTTGTTTTGCTTGACTGACTCTCCCCTGCAAAGCAGTTGCAAATACCAAATCTGTGTAGGTAGTACTCCCATGAAAAAATGAGACGGAAGAAACACTTCCCCCTCCCTGTCAAAGCAATGCTTCCTCAGAAATCTGAGGGGCAGTAAGCTCATCAGCATTTAAAGAAATCTGTAAATACCAACAGGTTTAGACAAAGCATACAAGAAGCGTAATCTTTTTGAAAGGCAACGTCCTTACCTGCTATTCCTATGAAGACTGTCAGACCAAAACAAATGAAGAATACTACAAAGACCAGAACAAAATGTCGTTTTGACAGTGTATATAATCTCATCGGTGCCAGCCTACAGGAAGCAAAAGAAAGCACAGAATTAGCTGTTGGTTGTATTTCTAAAGGGGGGGCAGAAACAGTCCCCATTCATTCCTCCACAAAGAAAATTAAACCAAATGCTGAGGTAGCATGTAACACTAAGAAAAAGAAATATTAATGTTGATTTATAGAGCAAGGATAACTACTAGCAATTATTAGATAAATGTATGTGCACGCACATCCGCACCCCAAAGTGTATCAATTTTGCCCGTTGTTTTTATGCCAGGCTTTTCTATAGTCCTAAGACCTGAGCAAGAGAAAACATTTCTTGGAGAAAAAGTTACTTTTTTTTTTTAGTTCATACGTTAATAATTTAAACATCCAAGATACCACGTCTCTTGTAATGAGAGCATAACCTAAAGGGATTGACATCACTAACAACTCAGTTACCTGCACAGGTTCTTTATGAGCTTTTCACACTCTCTCTACGTATACTTCACCCCTAACAAGGAGTAAGGCAGACCTCCAGATGTGCATGCTCAGGCTCTGCATTCTTGTCTGAGCTCCACCAGAGCTTGGGAAATAGAAACCTGAACTTGCTTATTATTAGACACTTAAAATACAAATACGCATAAAGGCGATGACATCTCCTCCACAACTGTTTGATGGTTATCATTAGTTTAAAGACAAAATATAGGGGAAAAGTAGTGGAAGAACCAATTGCATTCTCTTTGAAACAGGTAACTTCCAGTCCTGTTAGCTTAAGGAAAATATGATCAAAGAATTAATCCTACATAATGTATCCCTCCTCTATCTTCCTGTGAAACGCATAGTTCAAAAAAGGACAAATCTACCATGTTTCAAAATACACTCAACATTTCATTTTGAGTTACACCAGAACAGAGCCACCATAGAGCCGATTTTCTACTACTGTTCCAGTGGGTATGATCAGAGAAAAAGTGGTGGAATCCTTTCCATAAGTCCAGCCTGAATTCTGGGACCAGGTACCCGATACCTACATGCCCGGCAGCCCTCAAAAGCGAAGTAAACAATTCATTTTAAACCAGTAAAAGGATTTAATAATAACCTCTATTTTCTTTAAGAGTCACTGCATTCTCTCCAACAGAGGCACTACAGAAATAAACTGTGCAGTTTGAAAGATCCAATTCTTAATTTAACTCACAAAGGAGGTAAGGAAGGCAGGAAAATCCCACAGAAGTAAAGAGAACTGCAAATAACTGTAAAAGTTACAGGTTTGCACAAACTGGCTATAGAGGACTCTGGGTACAGCACCTGCAAACACAGCGTAACTTGTCTTGCCACACACCTTTATGTGGAGCAAAAAAACCCATGCCAGTCTAATAAGTCAGAACAGCTAATTGTACAGGCAAAAAAGGTAATTCGTACATGAAATTACCACAGTCGTAAACAGGAACAGATCAGATCTCTGTCAGAAAGATCATCACACAGAAGTCACACAGACGAACACAATTTTAAGTTGACTTTGAAAAGTGCCAACTAATAGAGGCATTTCAAAACAGAACTTGTCTGCACAACTTTTGTAGACAGTATCTTCCTTAAGTTAGTATCTTAACACCTCAGCTTTCATGCATCTAAACCACTTTAAAGCTATTACATCTGTACTAGTACTAGACCAACCGACTAGAAGTACATTTTCCTATCTGTTCCAAGGGCTCCTTCAGTTCCACAGTTGACCTCATATTCTTTGCATGCTTAAGACACCACGTATGGGATAGTATCTTGAGATATCACAATACTAATCTTAACAAGAAAAGCCTTGATATATGAAAATGGTAGATAAAATGTTGACATGCCTAAATTAACTATAAGGGTTCAAGCAGATACCAAAGGCTTCATGGAAGAGCACACACTGAGAATCGCCCAATACACAGAAACCAGGTTTGGATGGGAAAGTCCATGGGTCAGGAATAGCTGATGACTGGAAGAGTATTGCAGACAGGCAGAAAAGTAACACATATGCTTGTTCTTAACAGCTTACATCTAGGCATCCACTGAACAGCTGGAGTCTGTTGCAGGGTACTTCTGACTTGCTATGCGTAGTCTTGGTTCTTTTGATAAGCCCCTTAATTTCCAAGTTTTTGCTGACATTTCAAAATGCATAATGTGAACACGAAAAGCAGCTTCATCTCCACAGTCCATACAGGAAAGACACCAGAGTTCACCACCCAGCCAACTCTTGCAGCATTAGTTACCAGCAATTCCCACCTTGGTTTGCTCGCACGCCAGAGCACAGATGTGCATGCAAGCTTTTGAAGAAACATGCTCCAGACATTGTCTCATTCTTTATTCTAACTCCTCTCCAGGTGGTGCAACACCTAGTAGTCAAAACAGGGAGGTATACACCTACCCAAGAACAGTCATGCTGGCACTTAAAGAGAAGAAGCCAGAGAGAGCAGGGAAGGGACTCTGTGTTTGCCCTTCTCCTTTCACACCAGTACTGCTGAAGTCTCATTTAAGCCACTGGCTGTATGTGCTACTTCACAGGTCAGTAAGGCAACACGGACACCTTTCATAAGAGCAGATATAAGAACTCTGCCAAGTCTTAACTACATTTATCATGATGGCAAACAACAATTTATAGCATTCCTATCGGATGAAGTATTCTTCCTTGCTCCTTGGTGCAATAAACCACACAAGGAAATTCTGTTAAGTGTCTCATTTCGACCTATCAGCAGACAACACATGAAACAGATAAAATGATCTTCCCCTGTGTTCATTGTTTAACATTTGCCTTTTGGAAAGAGATTCTATAAAATTTATGAATATACATAAGTGCAAGTTGGTGATCCTCCACTAACAGCATCATTCTTATATCTGAAAGGCCTAAGAAAGAATAAAATGTTTGAAAGCCATTTATGAGAAAAGCATAAAAGGCTCCTTGCTCTGGAACTGTTCAGTGAATGAAGAACTGGGCTTTGCTCTAATCATCATCGCCGAGGCAGTCTGAAGCTCAAGGCAAGCCATCCTGCAGCCCTCTCAGGCAGCCTTTACCACCTGTACTGAGTTTTATCCTAACTCAGACAGAAACTAAGTATTTTGTAATTAAATTCCGTATGTCCAAAACTAACTGCAAAGCAGCAGAAAGCACTGAGATACAGTTCAACTGGTTAAGCAAGATGGTTTTGGGGCTATTCCTCATCTTCAAATCACTTCTCATGCCTGCACAACAGTCTTTACTAATGACAGTCATGAAAACCAGCCTTTTATACAACAGTTCTCTCACATCACAGATGGGAAAGCTGTGACAAAATCAGGATTAAGCAGTAGGGAGCACGGAGTTGATATCAAAATCCAAAATAACGCACTTTTACGCACAGCAGCTTTTCTGACATACTAGCCTCGCCATCCCTGCCTCCAGCTGCTCTCTTCTATTTTAGGCTCGCTCCCAAATAAAACCACCAAACCCGCTTGGACTGACAGGATCACAAACACTACCTGCATTCACAGCACTGGGTCTACCTGGGCACACCGCACTCCCTCCCGGTTTAAAGACACTGCTTGCCTCAGTGTCCCTCGGAAGACCTTACATTTCTTCTTGCAGATGTGTTCCGCCACGGTCAATGGCTCAAGAGGCAGCAGGGGACTACGTGAACAGAGGCCACCGCTACCACCAGCAGCGCGGCGCGGCACCGCTGGACGGCAGCTGGCGGCTATAACCGCCACTCGCGAAGGGGCCTGCGTGTGCCGGGCGGGGGGGAGGACCGGCTTGCCTTTGGCGTCTTGTGTGCCGTGCCCACGGAGGCCCGAATAATTCGTCACGGCCGCGGCGCTGACCGTGCGCGGGCATATCCGGGAGAAGAAGTTTTTCTGTTCCCCTCACAGACCCAGCCTGAGGGCGGAGACGCGGGCTGAGGGGGCTACCCGCAGCAGCGGAGGGAAACCCGCAGCGGCGCTCCTCGGGAGGAGCGGACAGTCCCCCTCCGGTGCCCGACTGGCGAACCGGGGCCTCCGGAACAGTCGTTCAACCCCCGCTGACTTTATGTCCTTAACGAGAGTTAACGGGCGCAAACGGCACGAGAGACGAGACTCCGGCTTTGCGGGGGGAAGGCTCCAATCACGGCCCCCCGGCCAGAGGAAGGCGTCCCCCCGCCGAGCCCTGGCGGAGCGGAGCGGAGCGGCGGCGGCTGGGGAGCTCCCC
>VZZY01007862.1:58003-85098 GCA_013400335.1 Eurystomus gularis | reverse complement strand
CCTATCTTCCAGCTCAGAGGACTGAATGCCATGAGGATAACTGGTCTGACTGTTCAAGACTGAGGCAAAATAGGCATTAAGTACCTCAGCCTTTTCCTCATCCGTGGTAACAATGTTCCCCCTCTCATCCAATAAAGGATGGAGATTCTCCCTGTTTCTTTTTTTATTGTTGATATATTTGGAAAAACACTTTTTATTATTTTTTGCAGCAGCGGCCAGGCTGAGTTCTAGCTGAGCTTTTGCCCCTCTAATGTTCTTTCTACATGACCTAACTAAATCCCTATACTCTTCTTGAGTAGACTGCCCCTTCTTCCAAAGTTGGTAGACTCTCCTCTTTCTCCTAAGTCCCAGCAAAATCTCCCTGTTCAGCCAGGCTGGTCTGGCCAGTCTAATACCAGAACATGCACTTTTACTTAGAAGTCCACTTTGGTATCTCACCAATATGTGGTGACCAGAGATTATTCCTGGTGGTGCAGTGGGAGAGGGACAATACATCTCCTCTGGCAGTAAGACAACCACAGGACTGTTTTTCTGGAGCAGTCTCCAAAGAGCAGCAAAGAGCCCAGCCAGCGTTAGGGTAGAGCTTGAACAGCTTCTGAACGGCTACTTTGAAACCTCAGGACAGGCTCAGGAGGTCTCTTGCACCTCTGGGCCTGTCTGTAAGTTATAACTTGCCAGCACCCTGCTCGTTACAGACATGTGGCTGATGTAGTCGCGTAGGATTTTCCTGGAAATGATTATTTCAGGGTAAATGTTTCATTTGTGATTAAGATTTAGCCATGTTTTCCCTTAAAGCAAGAAATAAAATTCTTGTTATGTGTGATGAATGTGCTGTTTCCAGCTCTCAGGCTCAGAGGTAGGAATTATCAATGGGATCTTTAAATATTTACCAAAAGGAGGAAATAAAACATTTAAGGCTTCAGCTGAGTAAGAGCACGTTCACTGTTGGGAGTTATGCAATTAGTGTAGCAAAGTAATAAAAAATAGGCTCAAAGATTACAAACTGATTACCATTTAATTACTTACAACTAAATGACCTATATTGGATTTATTTTTCAAAAAAAAACACCAAACAAACAGGGTTTGCTTGAGGGCCCAAAGCAGCATCATTCAAGAGATGCAATCTGTTTTCCTCTCTGTTGTGCTGAACATTATCCAGACCAGCTTCCAACTGTCTCTGTCTCCTACACCCTGAGTGCTGCAGGAGGAAATCACACCCGCTAAGGGAGGCTGACACCAGGCCTGCAGGCTGCTCACACAGAGAAGGTGTTAGCGCTGACCATATATTAACCCACCAACTTCTGCTATCAAAAAAAACAGACAGTGTGGCAACAAAAAACTACTAGCCAGTAAATAGTGAAGTTCATGTGAAGACACAAGCTAACTGCATATCCCCATTGTGGTCTGTATTAAACACTCAAAGACTCTAAAAAGCTCAAGAATTCATTTTGAGCAACAAAACCACTTCAATATGTTGATAAAACAAGCAACGCATGAAGTTGTACCAGTGTGCCAATCAAACCTTTTCAGTTCATGGCCTCCTCTGCCTGGGCATTTCCCAGACCCCGAACGCATGCAGGGCTGCATCGGCCATGCCTTGTGCAGCCGAGAAAACACCCAAGGGCAAAGGACATAGGTGCTCTGTGAAGCTCAGTCACCTGAAAGTGACTTTGAGAAAATGATGCTGTAGTTACAAGTGTGGCCTGCTGTTTTTTTTAAAAGTGCTGCCCTTGCTACACAGTAGGAATTCCTAAGTAACATTTTTAAGGAAAAAATATTAGCTTCCATCCAAATGTTCTCTTCAAAGAAATGTCAGGTTTTCTCTTTTTTTTATTAGATGAGAAAAATATTAAAATAGACTTTTAATATTAAACAGGCACTTCTATTAGAACTGGCAGCCTGTTTTCTTTTGTCAAAGCCTAATGAATGGAACATTTCCGTTAGCTGTTCACTTACCCCTAGCCCTGCAGATGCTAACAGATCATGCTTCTACCATCATCAGTTGTCCTGCTTTCCTGTCCAGTGCAGTCACGACACAGATTGGGCTGGCACAGAAAAGCATTTGGCTCTGCAGGAAGCACGACTTCAGTGGAAGCAAAGGGCGGTCAAGGTTTCATAGATAGCTTTGCAAGCACAGCACAAGAATAACCAACAAATTAGCTGCACTGGGACTCGGCACTGGGATATGATTTGGCCCATTAATTTCAGGGCACCTTAACTCATTTACCCAAGCACAGCACCTTCTATGCCAACCTCGTTTTGCTGCTTTTCACAGCCCATGATGAAAGAAAGGCAGCATCAAACCACGTCTAAGAACAGACCCATCTAAAGTGGTACTGAAAGTCCTATAAATCTCAGTTAGAATTTAAGCATCTGGAACTCAATTCATCCCCCGAGTGCTTCTGGACTTCATGAGGGAGAGAAGACCCCCAAGGGTCTAAGACTAAGATGTGATCAAACTCAACATCTGTTCAATGCACTCATTGTATTACACCACATGGACAGAGTTTATTTTGAGGGTGGAGCTTAACAGAAGCCCCCCACATAATGTTTCTTCCAGATTCTCCCTCTGTGTATAGTTAGCCTTTTACAGCATCAGCCACACAGATTAACTTGTGATAGTAACTAACTACAAAGCTTGGCAATTCATGTAAAAGCCCCAGGATCATTACTCTGGGCTCTTTCAGCAGCAATAGCAGCTGGTGCTGAGAAGTTGAGGGAATAAATGCTGCCAACTCAAGTCCCTCTTTTTCAGCAAAAGAACAAAACCCACGAACAAGCAGAAGTCCAGCTGCTTAGCAAATACTTTCTCCTTCAAAAATTTTGAGCCCAAGAAAGGCAGTAGTGGCAGCTGCTAGCTGAAAAGAGCCACTGCCTTTTTCTTTCCAAGTGGCCTGTCAGGTGGTGCAGAAACAAGCACACATCTGTACTGGCTCTCCCAAGATAAGAGTCTGTGCTGCTGTTAAACAGCTGCAAGTATGTCTCTGAGTCTCACCACGTACAGGAGCTGTCACTGAGTATCTCCAAACTGCATGAGTAGAAACTGTGCTGAGCCCCACAGAAACATCAGGACTTTGGTCCACCCTGCCTTTTTCTTCACTGCTGCCTTGATTCTGGAAGAGAATAACCCCTGCCTACCTCAGGCCATCATGGCTTGACTGTCTCCTCCTGTCAGAAAACTACTTTGTCATAGCTAACCAGTTACGTGATGACAACTGTTGCCACAAAGCTCTTGCTGCACATGCAGAGGCTCACAGCAGCGTGCTGGGGACAGAAAGGTTGGGGGAGCTCAGCAGGTGCGTGGTGCTCACTGTGAAGCAAGGCTTCTCATTTATTTGAAAAGGTGGCACTGAGACATCAGCTGGGACAGCACCTGACAGATCATCCATAACAAGTCATCTCTAAGCTGACAGAGGCTTTGTAGCCACAGCTGCTCTTGTCATCGCTGGGAGGAATAAAGTTCTATACACCTGGCTGCAGCTGGTAGTCCCAACCCTCACAGCAGCAGCAAGAAAGACTCATCACTCTTTCTATCTTTGAAGATGAATCTTTCCTGAATCTGTCCTGCTTTGAAGAGATGTGAGGACACGAAAATAAAGTATGATTTCTAGTCTCTTTTTATCAAAATTTAAGAGGAATCTCTTGTGAGGTGATTTCAAGGATGACAAAGAGGAAGCCCACCTGATACACACTCTTGTGCATCTCATAGTATGGCTGGGTTGCTCTTCTCTCGACTGTCACATCGAAAGCAACGGGAAGACTGAAATGGCCTGACTGGGAGCATGACTAGGTTGCCTGTCCTATATATGAATTAACATTTTAATATGGTGTGCCAGTGTGACTACTGGCTTTCAGATGTCAGCTATACTTGAAATAATGATTATCAGGGGCATACATTAGCTTAAATATCCTACTTGTATTAAAAAGAATGATTGTAAGGGAAATAAATACTCATCAACTTGTGATATCTAGATAACAACTAGTGAAGACTTAAAAGTAACTGCATATTTTTAGCTGATGCTTACTTTTTGCATTTTGGTTACCTTAGTCAATGAAACAGAACACCATCTTTACTTTTCAGTTCTCAGAGCATATTGCTGCAAGTGTGCTTCAGAGAAAATTTTAAACACAGTGTTCAAACCACATAGCTGTATTTTTCTAAAAGGTTTCATAATATTTGAGACAATACAGGTAATGTCATATCCTGCCATGTTTACTGTATCTATTTTAAGCAAATCATCTTTGTTTTGATTTGAAGAAGCCTATTACTCTTCCTTTGAAAATCAGGTCTCTTGTGAGATATAATCTCATCTCTCAGGAATTTTTAGGATTAATTGACTAACAAACATGCAAATTGTATCACCCCAGGCTAAAAACGTGTGGTGGGTTGATCCTAGANCTTGGGCTAAAGACAGGGAGATCACTTGACATTTACTGCTGGGGGCAAACCAGACTTTACTTCTGAAATTTAACTTAATTTATTGTAAATTGACATAAATATTTGAGTACTGATGTGGATACTGGGAAACAAAACCAAAAAACCATTTACACACTTAAGGAAACCACATTTTCTCTACCTTTCCCAGGCTCATCTTCATCCAAGCACCTCTCCTTCCCAATGTCCCTTCAGTGAGGCAAGGGGTGGGGGTGACAGTGCAATCAGGACACCGAGGTTTCTCTCTGCTGCTCCCTCTTCTTACTCTTTTCCTATGGCCTAGTGTGGATCCTCCACAGGCTGTTCTCTCTTTTGGGGTGTACCTGCTCCAGCATGGATTTATCCATAGGCTGCAGTCCCTCCAGGGGGTTGCACATGCTCCAAGGTGTATGTACATGTGTACGTGTCCTCCATGGGCCACATAGTCCCTCAGCAGTGGTGGAGTGCCTGCCCCACCATGAAGAACCTCCTCCTTCTCTGACTTTGGTGTTCCCCTGCTGTTTCTCACTCTTCTTATTCTCTGCTCCTGCCTGTCCTTTCCTAAACATGTTTCCACAGAGGTGCCACCAGCTTTGCTGATGGGCTCAGCTGTGTCCTGCGGCTGAAACCATCTGTGTCCAACACGGGGCAGCCCTGTCCTCTCCCCACAGAGGCCACCCCTGCAACACCCTCCTGCCAGCACCTGGGCACCTGCATCCCATACAGTATGTCATTATTCGGAGAGAAGAATTCATAATACTTTTCCTGTATTTAGAATACTTCCGGTTCTGAACTGTTTGTCGTACATCTCAAGGGAAGCAATTAAAACTAACATGGAAATAGTGAAAGGTACCAGACATTTTGGAAAACCTTTCCTCTCCTATTAGAAGCAGCTTATTGCCTACATAAACAGTCACACATAAATTAATGGTAAGAACCTTTAGGTACTGCTAGATCTAATTAGAAGCATGCAGTGTCACCAGGATCTTATTCTGTGCTTGGGAATCTCCTTTCTCCAGCCATTTGTTTCTGGTCTGAACCACAAAGCCCAATACCCTCCTATACATAGCACATGATATATTTTGCAATGTAATAGGAAAACATAGATAATACAGGTTTTGCGGCACTTGTTTGCAGCCCACTAAAGTGAATTAGCTCTTGCTTGCACAAACCAACAAATGTACCTCCTACTCAGCAATTTAGCACTAGAGCTAATTTCCAGGACTCAGATGTATTTCTAAGTTCCTGGGCCTGGGCACATGTGTGGCTGAATCATGAGGCCACAAAAGACAGGGACTGCTCAGGCTCTCACCTCTCCTTCCCTTGTAGGAAAGAAAGAAACCTGGGTGTGCAGATGGCAAAGGAGCAGGAGTGTCCTCCAGCTAGGTCATCTTGGCAAGTACTGACCTATGCCCCTGGAGCCAATTCACCTTTGATCATTGTGTTCTCACACATTTACCTCTATATCTATCCAAATGCATTTAACTAAAGCAGTCTTGATTGGAACACTTCACGGGATGGAGAATCCACGACTTCTTTGAGCTCGTTCCAGTATTAATCATTTCCATCATTAAATGTCTTGCTTTTTTTTGTAGCTGGCTTCAGTCTCCAGCCATTAATGCTTGTTGTGCCCTTCCCTGCTAAATTAAAGTCCCACTATTTTAGTTCAGTTAAGTTTTTTAAGATAGTGAGAATTATTTAATTATGGTCTTCTCTGAAATAAGCTAACAAGACAAATCTCTGGCTGTGAGGCATTTTCTTCAGTTTTTTAACATCACAGTTTTTTAACACTCCCTTCTTCCAAGATAGTTTAAAAGCCTGGACAGCAGAAGCAGACCCCGTATTTTATCAGGCATAATCACTTCCCTCCTTCCACTGCCCTGTTTATTGATCTGAGGATTGTACTAGCTCTTTTTGCAGGAAGATCTCAAGATAGCTAACATATCACATTGAGATGCTTGTCTGCTCTGACGTGTGCCTCCAAATCAGACCTGCAGCCTTCAGAGCTAAATTACTGATTTTGAAGATATGTCCACATTCCTTGCTCCTAAATACGTAACTTTGCATTTGCCTACATTAAAAATGCATTTTATCTGTAATGTTTCACTGCCTTGTCCTTAGTGCTATTTGCCTTTCTGGCAGTTTGTGCCATACCCAGATCTGATCAACCACAGTCCTGTGTTTGCTTCCAAGTCCTGTTTACTGTCAGATCTAGTACCCGTGACTGCAAAATCCTATCAGAAACGCTCCACTCAGCGACAATTCCACATCACAGGTTTCTATGTGAAATAACTTAGTTCATCTGTAATCTGTTTAAAACATACCTTGTTCACACTAGTTATTGCTAATTTCTTTACTGGAACCTCAGGCAGTGTTTCATCAAATGCCCTGGGAATGAAATTTTATCCACAAACTGAGGTAATAACCTCAAATAATGGTGTCAAAGGACACAGCAGGTAAGACTTCTTTTTTCTCCATAATAACATATCACCTAAAATTACTTTCTCATGGTTTACATCCTTATATTCCAGTTTTAAACCAACTCCTATATCATCCTTTTTATTATTTTGCCAGCTGCTGAGGTTAGCATGACTGGTCTGCTACCTACTTCCTTTTTTCAAATATTCTTAGCTAAGCATTTCCTCAGGCTCCTGAAATTCATTTTAAATGCACATCAGTTGGCTGGAATTCTCTTCAGCCTACTGTATGCCACTGTTGACAAACTAGCCAAGTCTCAACCTTTTGAAGAAAAGAGTGAAACAGGATGAACTGACATAGGTCAATTCTGGTTATTATTACAAGTCATTAACTACACTGCCTGAGGAATTAGTTTGGCAAGATGTTTAATTTTGTACTTAATTTACCCATCTATTTCAGCAGAAAAGAAAGCGTGCTCAAGTCTAGCAATATGTTCTCCAACAGTAAGCAGTACGTGATACCATCTTGCACTGCTCAGGGTGACAAAGTATAGCTAGTAGGCTCCCATGGTTTTTCTTGAAGTTAGCTCAAATACTTTGTAGCTCAGGTGCTTTGGAGAGAGATCTTTCTCTTCAGAGCTAACATTGCAGAATTGGCTCTGGAGCTTAGAATCTTGACACGCTGCCTAATGCCTCCACATATCTTTTGCCTCCTTGTGTGAGAAAGGAATTTCTCTAGAAGTATTTTATTTAGGGGCTGTACAGTATGTTTCAAGCTATAGTAGGATTCCATCCAGTTATTGCTGTCCAAAAGAGAGAGCTGAGAATTATTAAAATTACAGCTCTTGGGATCAGTCACAGTTTAAACTAAGCCCACCTCCTGGTTGTTGTTTGCTGCATGTGTACTGTGAGCAGCTGGACACAACATAGCTTGCTTTTTCACATCTCTGCATTGCTTTCAAGACTCAAATGCTTTGATGATTCAAGCTGTATCTCCTGGCTGCCTGTGGGTATACTGTCTGGTCCCTCAGGAAATTACGATGAATATTCCTCCTGCTTGTTTGCTCAAATCCACTGCTTTGCAGTCCCAGGTGATTTCTGTTGCAGCAAGGATCTGTGTTTCACATTTACTTTATTTTTGTGACATACTGTAAGACATTGCTGCAGCCTGCAGTTCCCTGATCTCCTCTGGCTTTCCAAAGACTCTACTTGGTCCCTACAGCTGCAGTCTGTATGTTCATTCATCACCTGCTCCATAGGAGAGTCCCCCTCTCAGTGAATTCACGCAGGCATGATGAAATAGAGTGAGCTGTTCTGCCGTTCTATGCCTACTGCAGGTGCACATTAAGAATTGGTGTTTGCTTTGTGGATGCTTCCTCTTCATTTTTGATACGCTGTTACAAAAAGCCCCTGCCCTCACATCACACCATTACCATCATTGATAGATCAAAGTTTCTTTGAGGCTTGCTAATACGCTGTATTTATCACATGCTAGAAAGCCAAAGTGTTGTGTTGAAGTTGTTTTTATTTTGATTTTTTTTCTTTTTAATTGGCTTGGTGAATACATCAAGGGAAATCAAGAAAAGGGCAATAAAAGGGAAGCTTTTAGACTGCAACACTGAGGAGCTGAAATGCTGGCTCATTCAATCACTCTGAGTCAGGCACAGATAATTGTTGGTATAGGGCTTCTCTGTGTCACACTGCGTTAGAAAAGTCACTCTCAGGAACCACCTGGGAGGAAAATCCAGTTAATTTGGTGAACTTGATGTGTGTAAAGCTCCTGGGAGTAGCATTCAGCTCATGGAGTCAATGACTCAGGGTCAGAAAATTCAGTTGCTGCTATTTGAAGAAGCAGAATTTAGTAATGCTTTTTGAAGCCATCAGTGTTGCCAGACTTTGTTCAGATCCTACAGCCTTTGGTAGATTCAAAGTAATGATTAATCTTTTAAAAATGATGCTCTGCCCATTGGTGACATATTTTTTGCACAGTAACATTTAAGCTTTACATATTTACCAGTCAAAATTTGATTATTCATACAATAATATACATTCTGTGTTTAAAAGCACCATAAAGAGACGACATAGCATTTTCCCTTAACATGTTCATAAACTATAAAACACTCGTAAGATTCTATTTCCAACAAAATAATTCACCTCCATCTCTTACAAACCTTCAGTGAAATTATTTCACTCAGTCTCTGTCTTAATCTTCTGGCAGAGAGTTGCAGTTTGTGTCTCTTTGTTCAAGCAAAGGCATTCCTGATGTGGACATGTCCAGATACTTCTGGGCACCAGTTGTTTAGCCACACATTGCAAGACTGAGCGAAAGATGTTTGCGCTGCAGCAACTGCCTCCAAATGCCAGCATAATTGTACACAGTGCAAACTGACACAGTGCATGCCCAGACAGCTGGGACCTACTGCATTTGTTTTGCAAGAAAGGCTAATAAAAGAAACTTAGTGACACCAAGTATCACCCATCACAGTTATTTCATGTCACCTATGTTTCAAAGACATCTGATGAAATCACCAGTGCTTCATGGATGCCTGTGAATCTTGTCCAGGCTTGTGTTCCAATCATATGATATTCTGGCCAAGATACAAAATTGCTGCATCCAAGGCTAAGCTCAAGAATAGTTGTGTCTTCAGGGGTAATTGTGATTGATTTGTACCCATCACTTGAGGCACAGACTGCATGCAGAAAAGTCCATCAGCTTTTCATAAGAGAATTTAAGAAGTCTGAGGTTTTTTTTCAAGTCACTGATTAGCTCAAGGACTCGTTTATGACATTGAAAGTTTATCATACAAATTTAACTCTCTTCTGCCGCAAATTTGATGAGGCCTGAGTTGCTGATGGGGTTAAAAACCTTTCTGGACTGCTACAGAGTTTGGTTCTTGAAATGAATATATGCTCTGCATCCTCTGTTGCATTTCTCTGCATCTTCTTTTGTCATCTTTTGGAAATATGAAACATTACACAGATTTTGCAGCTTCTGTATCATTTGGTTAGAGCTAATGACCTGGTAGTGTCAATGCTTAGTTAACACTGTTCATTCTTTGGATTAAATTCATTCTGTAGTAACAGAGACAATGATGATCTCATCAGGAGTCACACTTGTAACCCATCCAATGTGGCCATTGCCCAGGGAATACACAGGGACTCCTTTGGCCCTCTATGTTGCACAACAATTACTATTTTACCTAAGAAATTCCTCCAACATTCTTTCCTAAGTACTTTCCAACTCCATTCTTTCTGTCGCTACATGAAAACTTCTTATATTTCTACTTGGACATCTAGTCATAATGTTTCTGTGAAGGTGAATCACATCTAAAACAATTTCTCCTGATATCATTATATGCCTGTTCCCTATCTTTACATACTTTAATAGGTTACGAACAACATCAGAGAGGAAATTGGCCAAGCAGTTAATAGACTGACAGCATCTGCCTCGTTAGCACTGACTGCATTTGTCTTGTGCCCTCAAACTTTTAAAACAGAGCTTCAGCACCCACCTGACTTTTTAAAGTCATATGTGCTCACAGGTCTTCATGACTTGTCTTGAAATTAATCAGTTAAACCATGGCTGTCAGCTGTTTTGTATGATAACTAATGCATTCATATAATTACCACCTAACACCTATTCTGAGAGCAAATTTTGCTGTACATCCTGTTCTTTGAATCTCTTCAGCTGATTACTTTTCAATTGCCTGCTACACTAAGATACTTCCAAAAGAATGTAGACATTCAATTTAAAGACACTTGATGTCATCAGTTGTCTGTAAAACTCTGCTCAAAACCATTTTAAACATCTGTTCTTTTGATTAAGTTGTTTCAACTTTGTCTCTTGTACTCAGTAATCTACACATAGTGGATTAATGCACCAACTTTGGCAACATGATAAGTGCTGCTTTATCTTCATGAATTCCATGCTTTGGTCTTTCAGACCAGGCCTCAGCTTGGAACAGCTACACATCTTGGATGTTTTCTTCATTAGCTTGCTTATAACTTCACAGATGCAAGCAATCTTGCTATAAGGTTGTTTGCTGTTATTATCTTTGGATAAATAAAGGTATTTTTCTAATGGATGCAAACTGCTCTTAGTATGCAACATCCTCTATTTCAGAACAGAATTATGCATGACGAGTCTAGGTCATCATTCTTACCATCTACCATTTTATTTTGATTCTCTTTATGTTTAATATTCACACAGTAAAAATTTCCACCAAAAAAACACTTCCATGGCCACTATTTTTCTAGCAATGATGGCAAGGATGGCCATCATCGTAGCTTTTGCATTGATGTATCTGAATGCAAGCAATTTTTATTAATGCATCAACTCATGATTTTTTTTTGTCCTTACTTCTTCTGAAGTAAAGTACATTCTGTCTCATATGCTGCCAATCCCCACCCCAACAGCTTCACTGACTTCCCCAAAGCCTCTCCTTTCTCAGTTGCTACTGCCTTACTCTTTAGAGAGCTTTTTCATCATGTGCATATTGCAGTACTTCTGATGATACTGTCTGTGGCATTTTACTCTCACTCAAATTGTCCACGATCTTCAGAAGTGGAATCTAATTGTGGATTCTGGCAGCTCTCCAAATGATGCTCTCTCAATTTATGGCCTGATGGGACACTTCATTGGCATCTGGAACTTCTGAAGTTCACTGCAGAACTTCCAGATTGAATTATACATATGCCATGATTTTGGAGAGATGTCCACTCTTTTTTCACACTGATAAAATTCCATTGATCAGCCACAACTCAAATCCACTAAAACCTGTATATTTTTTAAACTGCAGACAAAATTATTAGTATCATATAAATAGGAATACTAGCAGTGGATTTATGAACAACACCGGGATCTTGGTTTTAATGACTCTCTAAGCCATATGAATAAAGCCTGTCACAATGAATGGTTGCCACCTCAGATTATACTAGCTACCACACCAGCTCAAGGAGAAAAATCTTTAGGTATGTTCATAGATCTGATGAAAGTAAGGATGCTTCCCTCATTAGAAAGCATCATAAAATGAGATAGAGAAGTCACTTAGAAATCAGACCAGAGCTATGTGACTTCTGAAGTTAGGACCCTGCATTTGGCTGCCTGTGTCAGGCAGTTAGAAAACTCCATGATGTTTAAATCATCTTTAGTATCTTCCCTTAGCTATAAGCACCTCATATAGACTCTTCTCTAAAATAAACATCCTTTCAGATTACAAAAAAAGTTTAAAAGTCCTAAATGGCTTTGAAAGGAAAAGGAAGAAATCAGTCTCACCAAAACTGCAACAAAGGGAACAAAGATACTCTTGTTTTAAGAGAGGACTATCACCACAAAGTGCAATGAGAAAGGAGGAGAACTAAGAAATGTTACTGAAGTTCAAATCTAACTTTCCTCCTTATCCACGGGGAAGTGAGAAATGGAGGAAAATGTGAAACATCTGGAAAGGATAAAAATATCAGGATATGCAACAGAGCAAGACATTTTCCCAGATGAATAGGTTTCCCTTTGATCGAACAAAAAAATATTTTAAATGTGCCTGTTTTAAACAGCACAGAATATGAGAATATGCAAAAGAGAGCTATAATGGATGAGGAGTGTGATGAAAGGTCTGAGATGAATCTTGCTTGGTATGAATTGCTCCAGTTTTCTAATTTTCTAATCTTGTACAACTCCCTCACAACTTGGTAATTACTTAGCTCCTGAGTCTATTCCATTAACATTGCATAATGAAAGCTGGGCTGCTGTTGAAAAAATTAGCAGTAAGTAAAGATTCCTATTTTATTAATGATAGTTACTTTGGTGGTAATGCCAGTAAGAATGGAATATGCCACCGACCAGAGAACATCAACCATAACCTGTCTTGGTGAAAAAGCTCATGATCTAGCCAGTGGTTATTAAATCATATATACAAACTTAAGCAAATATACAGCTGCTGTATTCCCAGCTTCTTTTTAAAAAGCCCCTGATTAAATATTCTTCATTGTCTCCACATGTCCTGGCCTTTAAAAGCAGGCAGCATAAATAGAGGGCACTGGGCACAAATAACCTTTGTGTTCATCTAAATCATAAAAATAAGGTAGCACTATTATCAACAACAATCACTATCATATATAAAAAAAGAACACGTAAATGCTATTAATCCCTCTACAAGGCAAGAAAATGATCACAGGAATCTTTCTAGGATATTTTCCTAAAGGCTTACAGTTTTGTTTACCACAGGCCCTGGTAACTGATAAATTTTGCATTTGTGTCACCTGCCACTCCCCAACGGGCATATTTCAGCAGTCATCGCCCCTTGACAAGCCACCTTCCCCTGATCTGTTTGCTTCCTTTCATGCCTCCTCTCTCTCAAGAGCTAGTCACAGCTCCAGTGTTCTCATTTAGTCACATTTCTGTACTGACATGTAGAGAAGGTGATGCAGCAAACTTGTTTATTTACAAACTACAAGTGATTATATGTCTTAAATGTAGCTGATTGCATCCAGCAAAGAGGGGCCTTCCAAAAACGATCTTGCAGAACAACAAACCAAACTGCATTAGCTCAGTTCTATGAGCAAAAGAGATACAGATTGTTACCCTGATTGAATTACCAGTGCTATAGCTGGCAGAATCCCCTGAATTAACACTAAAAAAGGGCAGGGAAGCAGAAGATGACTGTATTTTAAGTCAGTATCCCACACAAAGAAGGAAAAACCTGAAAACTGCCAGAACCTCAGTCTAAAAGGAAACTGTATGAATCAGCTTAGTTCATCTGGCCAGTTACTAGTTCAGAGAAACACCAAAATAAGCCAAAGGAAAAAGCAAAAAAGCACAAGGCCAAAGCAGAGTGCCATCACCAGAAGCTATATTGCTGTTCCATTTCTGTCTCCAAACTTAACAACTAATTTAATAATTTCTGCACTTTAGTAGAAGTTTAATTTTACCTGAAAACTCATCTAGAGCTAAGGAAGATTCCATTAATGTTGGCAGACCCCTGGCACTCATTCCCTGATGCTAGAAGAGGACTTTTCACAGTTGCAGTGCAAAGCATCAGACTGGGAATCCTCCCCCTTCTCCTCATTCCCAGACAGATGCTTCAGGTTTAAACTTGTTTTAGAAATGCTGGCATGCGAATAGTGACATCAGTTCATGGTGAGAATCCATATAAGCCCTGTGTTTTGTCTCCTAAAAGAGCTATTTGCAGATTCCTTGGGAAGAGTGAGAACAGAGCAAATTCCTATGGAATTTCCCCTAATACTCTCCCAGCCTCCGATTATTTTCAGGTCAGGGAACTTTCTGCTTCTGTTGTGGTTTGTTTAGTGTTCCAATGGATCTCTCTTTTACACACTTTCCCAGTCCTGCTTGAATTCTTGGAAACTTCTTGTATCATAGCATCCTTTGGCAAAGTGGCTTTGGCTACTCACCTCCTGGAAGAAACACCTCCTTTGTTTCTGATTTCTTGCCCCATGATTATTTCACTTTATTTTCATTTTGTGGTTCCTATTTTTTCTGCAAGAAGAGACAATCAACAGACAAGTTCTACCCACCTTTCCACAGTATTCCTGTTTTGGTGGCTATCCAGCAATTCCTTTAAGCTATCTCTTTTCCAGGGTGAAGGGTCCTTGCCTTTGCAGTCATTCCTCACGTAGAAGCTGATTTGCAACTTCTGTTGCCCTTCTGTGAATCTTCTCTAGATCTCTACTTTTTCTGAGACAAGGGGACTAGTACTGCACCGTATACAAAGTGTGGTGAATTGCAATTTTATACAGTGATCCTGTATTTCCTGCTTTCCTGTCAATTATTTTACCAATCATTACCAATATTTTATTTTCCTCTTTTGACTGCTGCTGAGCATCAACTTGATGTTTTCAGAGACCTATCTGTCAAGCTCTCAAGAGGCTTCTCCTGAGAAGTAGAGATCACTACAGAGATCACTCCATTACTGCAAATGTGAAGTTAGGATTCTTTTTCCCCACGCGTATCACTACATTTACCTACACCGAGTTTCACCTGCCATTTTAGTGCCAAGTTCCACAAAGACTTTCTGAGATTCTTGACAATTGGGCATTGCCTTTACTATTTTCTTTAACTTCATATCACCACTAAACTTTGTAGCTCAATGCTGAAACTATTTTCAAGTGAGGTGAGGATCCAGCATAGAGCTCTACAAAACTCCACCAGTAACCTGGGCCCATTATGAGGATCCATGACAGGATACTCACATTTGTGCTGTGGCTGGGATGTTTATTATGCAAGGTAAGTTACTTTATTACCTTTTTTTTTTTTTTTTTACATCAGCCCTCAGAATGCTAATTTTAGTTAAAAACCAGAGAATGAACACTGGCCATCACAGCACTTTAAGATGACAGGACAGAGGAATCCCTTGTGGTGATGCTCCAGTTTCCAGTCTGTCAATGACAAAATCAAAGTACCACAAACCCCAAAGGTAATTCCCTTAAAAAGGAAAGCAAGCAGAGGAGAAATAGCACAAGAATCAGCTGATACCCAGGCAGATAGGAACATTACTACCATGAAATCTTTGCCATCCATTCTCCCATATGAATGACACAAAGTATGATGGGCTGGTAAACGCATCAGGTTCAGTGGAACTTGCGGATACAGTTATTGAAAAGAGAAAGCTTAAGAGCACCCGGCTATTTATTATTCAGGTCGTTCCAGCGCAGACCTGTCATCTGCTTTAAAAGTATTTAAGGTGCTTGACAAGATGCAGAATGCAACAAAAACAAGTCAGGAATTTTCTAGTCTGCAAAATTTTATTAAGCAACAGCTGGACAACTCTTACAACTCCAAATCATCAAGGAAAAATAGGGCAATCAGTCCATCTCTCAATCATGTAGACAGTAAAGAATCTGGACGAACCACATTTTTACAGGGAAACCAACACTGCTTTCTAGGCACCTCCTGCAAAATCTATTACACAAGATACATAAAAGGAGAGGCAGATCAGGGTAGTTTTTAAATACAATGGAAACCAGGTATACCATTGTATACTGAGGGGAGAAAAAAAAGAAGAAAACTTGAGACTCCAAAAAATATATTTAAAAAATAGTATAGGTATGTAAAAGTACACAAATTGTGTACCAAATTTTCAAAAGCCTTAATAAAAACATGCTGGGCTTGCTAGCTTAAGAATGCATGCACCTGCATGACTATAGGCTCATTAAATTGAAAAAAAAAGAGAAAAAAAAATCCAAAATAATGTCCAAAGTTATAGTACCAAAATAATGCATTTATAAACAAATGCAACTCCCCTTCTTTTTCAGGAAACACTACAGTGCCTTTTCAATCAGATGCGTCCCCATGCTATTCCACAACACCATATATTTTATCTACAATAAACAATGAGATCTTGAACAGACATACCCTTCCCCAAACGCACAACACAGAAAAAGAAAAAGAAGCAGTGAATTCAGAAATGGTGAAATGAAAGGCAACCAAAGGCAAAACATGTATCAAGCAAACAAAAGAAACAAAGGGAAAACCAAGAAAGTTCTGAACAAATAGCTCGAAACAACATAGGGGGGAATTACAAGCCAAGTGCTATTCTGATGAAATACTTGAAACTCAGGTGTCTGCACATCATTCAAAAATGTTCCTCTTTTGTTATTACCTTAATCTTAATCCAGACCTTCAACTGTCTTCTTAGCCAGTAAGATAAACATTCCACAAATAGATAACATTTGTCAAGATTCAGAACTGCTGAATCAGATCATAGTTTAAAATTTGTAGTAATGTGAATGGGAGGACAAGGATTAAGAATAAACGGGCAGGCTTTACCATTATACCACCTGATTTTTTCATTGGAACGCTGTGGATTGGTAAGTATTTGATGTTTTCATTTGTTTAATTTAAAGTCTCACAAAATCATGTTGTTTTGATCTTGCAGTCAGCTCTGGGACAGCACACCTGTGCACTTGCATAGTGCTCCACAACAATCAATTTGCCTTGAAGCACAAATTTCTCATTAGAGATCCATCTGCAAAATCAAAAGTTGAAGGGTGACGGTTTTAATTTTCCTAGCAAGAATTGCTTCACTGAATCCTGCTTCATTCTTTATTTGGTTAATTGCTTTTCTCTTAAAAATCTAATTTTCTAGAAGCAGCAGCAATGAAAACTGCCCAAAGAAATTATCTCCTGCTACACCTTCAGAAATATCAGGCAACAGGCAAAGCCGAGTCTTTTAATCTTAAAACTTCCTTACAGGATTCTTTTTAGAAGAAAATTAAATAAATACAAAGGCAAAGTAATTCACATAGCCCATAGTTCAGAAGTAGTAATTATTCTTATTCCTTTGAGAACAGAGGACCTGTGGTGCCCACCTGCAGACTGCTCCTGAGGGTAGCAGGACTCTAAACTGGTATTTGCTGATGGAGGATTGTGCTTGCCTTGAAGGTGAAGGGACATGAAAATTAAAAAATTCATCTACCAGAATGTTTCCATTTTGTCAGCAGGATGATAACACTTGCTCTCTTATACTGGGAAAACCATTATGCCTGTCTCTAAATATCATAAGCAGCTTGCTCTGCTGTGATGGAATCCTAGAAATGCAAATAAAAGCAAAAAGCTGAATGACTACTCTGTGGCCAGGATTTTACTTTGAGCATTCTTCCAAGACGTTATACGGAACTGTCAATATAGTTGTTGGGTAATGCTTTATAATTTTCTTGAGTGGATATATGGGCCATAAAAGTCATTCTTACTTTACAATCACACAGTGATGGGAAAATACATTTTGGGTTGGATTCTACTCACTTAGGTATCTTGGTGTAACTGTGTAGTGAGGCTAGAAGTTGGCCCTCTGTCAGCATGCCACCCCTGTGACCCATCTGTTACTAATCTCCAAGTCAGATTTACTGGTCTGGAGTGGTTTGGGCTCTGCAGAAGTGTGCAATTTCCAAACTGCTGCTCTAGGAAACACATTCTTAAAAGCTAGTGAAAACTTACTCTGTCTTCTCTCCCCTTTCTCTCAATCAAATCAGTTTTTGCACATGCTGCTCTCTTCGTATGAGGATTTAAGCTGTTTCTGACAGGTAACAGGACACCAATGTAACATAAGATCACACACATCAGGCTGCAAAAAGCAAATGCACAGAACTTGTCTGAGGAAACCACCAGGCAGGCTCCGAAATCTGTCTGGAATTTCCGAGAGGACACTGAAAAGATACATCAAGGAAAGCCTGCACCTGCAGAAAGTCTAGGCTCATGGCTTCAGCAAAGTTGGATATCTCTGGCTGACACCTGTAGACCTTTATGCATCTTCATAAAAACAATGGAACAAATCTAGAGAGAAACGTGGAACTGTTTTACTTGTGGTTGCATCACAGAAAGTTTATCTAACTGAGATGAACCTCTGTGCAGATTTGCTGATATTCAGGCAGCCCATGGCACACGTTACTGTTACCTCTGGAAGTGAGTACAAAATTATTAACATGGTAATTCCTTTTTTTCCTTTCAGCATCCTCTTTCTCATAGTTTCTTAGGGTGTTGCAGAAACATGATATTCTTGCTGTTTCAAGCTAAAATTTGCTGCTCCATGCATGGTGCACTTCATACCAGACTTTAAGTATCAATTTTTAGGCTCTGTTAGAAGCCATATTTCAAGGATATCAGCCATAGTTTTTCAAAAGTATCAGGTTTTCTGTTGCAGCCCTTTGGAACTCCAGTGGAGCAGATTCTAACTTCAAATGGCCACCATGGCCACTGGCTGACACTGGGGCTCTCTCTGCCCAAAGCTGATGCAGCCAAACCATGGCAGCTTCACACTGCTCTTGGAGCTGATCTAGAAGGACAAGTGGAGGAACGCCTGCTCTACCAGGTCTCTGATGGAGCATCTTGAAGAGCCAAAGCTTCTGCAGGCAGCATCAGGGCTCGGCTCCATCAGCTCTGTGCAGCACTAGCTCAGGTATCAGAAGCACTATGGCTGTGTTGGAACCAGGTGAGCCCAGCTGAAGAAGGAACGTTATTAGTCTGAGCAGAAGAAAACGCATCTACTGCTACGCTATTCCTTGTGCCTCAGCTAGCTCATTCCAAGCTACTTTGCTTGTGTATCTGCATAGAATTATGTCATTGCCAAATCCTACTGAACTGTGCACTGAACTTCTTACACAGTGAGCCTCTGTCCTTATACCCTCTTTTATCATGTAACCCACCTTCTTTTATATCTCAAGAAAAAGCACTGTACTAATAAGGAAAGTAAATCAAGCCTTGTATTTTTAAAACTACTCCCAACAGAAATATATAGTTAGAAACAAAGGAGGAAAACAGTGAAGGACAGATTTCTGCAGGTCCCAAAGAAGTCATCTGCACTCTTTGTAGTCTACACAGTCCTCCATAGCAAACTGTGTTCAGCTGCCAAAAGAAATGTTTTTGCCTGCCTGCATTGTGAAATTTTGCATATTTTCCAGCAAAACCAGGTCTTCCTATGTGCACTTTTAACTTCTTGCAGCAAAACATACTGCTAGCAGACAATTACTTTAAAAGATGCTCTTTAAATATAAATAAGAAAGTGTATGTAACTCACTGATAGATACTAATAAAATAATCCCTAAACCATTTATTACATTACACAAGATAAATAATTTTTCTTTGGACATTAACAGGAAATCTGCATTAAATTATCTTTAAAAAAACACTCAAAACTCCCTTAAAAAAACCCAACAAACTCAACAACAACAAAAAAACCCAAAATAAACAAACAAAAAAATGCATAAAAGCCCTAGACTGTCACAATTATTGCACAACTAAAAAAATGCTTTGGAAAAACCATACTTAACTAATGGAAATTACTGTATGTATAAAAGAACTAGATATTTCTGAACACTGCTACATTCTTCCTAGAAGAACCTAGTTATCTACAGAAAACCTGGGTTTTACTAATGAAATGTAAAATGTAGTATCTACCTTTTGGCTGAATACAATAGTGATATTCAGGATTTAAGTGGTTACTAGGGAGGAGGGCTTTTAAATTTGTTTCCTCAGTTGTATGTCAATGAAAAATAAGATAACTGTCACTTTCACTTTTTTTTTGGGTATAATTTAGGATCCAGTTGCACAGTCAGACATTTAATACTTCCTGTTCCTTTCATTAAAATTCGATATATTTGAGAGTATTTTCTCTCTCTAACACTGGGTATTCTCTATGCCATTAAAACCCTCAATTAAAGGGACTCTCTTAAATTATTTTCAAAAAGGTAGAAGATTATCTTATCCTACAGCATTTTCTGACAAGTAAATGGAAAGGATGTTGGAAATCGCATTTATTTTCCTATTTAGTCCTTGTGCTTTGCTGGGACAGAAACAAGATCTCTTTCTAAGTGCCATCAGAAGGACACAATCACGACCTGGGCAAATGAAACCAAATTACTAACTCTGCTCCTTGTTGTATTGGGTTTCATTTCTTGGCTCTCCACTAGAATAAAACTGCTGATAATAGGAAAAATCTGGCAATGAACCAAGTGAAGAGGAATACTGTTCCCTGGAAGATTAAAGAAACTGTATGAAGAAGTCCTTCTATTTAGATTAGTTTTTGTTCAGAAAAAAACCATTCACGTTGTTTCCATGTACTAATCATTTTGACTTAAAACTACAAGTGATGTTTCTTTCAGTTGAAGATTTCTAGCATGCGACTGAGTGGCCCGTCCCTCAGCAAGCAAGCCATGGTACGTTTCTTCTCTTAGAGTGTTCAGTGTGTGCCGGCTAAACTCTAATTGGGGTATGACTGGTTAGCA
This sequence comes from Eurystomus gularis, assembly GCA_013400335.1. Classification (NCBI taxonomy): domain Eukaryota; kingdom Metazoa; phylum Chordata; class Aves; order Coraciiformes; family Coraciidae; genus Eurystomus; species Eurystomus gularis. The sequence continues at coordinate 64,539 of VZZY01007862.1, read as the reverse complement.
CACACCTTAGGGCAGGTGAAGACTCTAATCAGCCAACTTTCCTCCTTGTGTATTTGAATCAGTGGACTGAGACTTCAACCTACTGTTTGTACAGTGTGTAACACAATATAGACAAAGGGCTTAATAGTGCTGCCTCCACGCACAAAAAAACAAGAGAAACACTTTAATTGATCTGAAAGGGACCAAACCAAATCCATTTCAGTTCCTCCGTTCCACAAACATTATACATACAGGCACTCAAACTGCTGAATAAATCATGCATTTGAGAAAGAATGCAAATGTGCCATCACTGATGGAAACAAAATTAACTAATTAAAGCACACGACAATCTGCTACATGCCAAGGGCAATGTTGTGCCTGACCACTCCCACACGCAAGCAGAAGCTGCTGAGCTTTGGGATAATACAGACACGGTACCATCTACTTCCCCCCTCCTTCCTTCCTACCTCTGCTTCCTCTCTCCAACGAAACCATCTTGCAGGTGTTTTTTCCTGGGCTTACCCTGGGGGACATTACCTGTGGATCATCTGCCTCCTCAACTCCCTTGGCAACTCCCTGAATCTCCTCCTGATTGGCATTACTCCCTCTGTGCTGTACAGATCGAGAAGCCTCTGCAGAGCAGAAGTTATAAGCTCACTGCATGTTGGTAACTTCTAGTACAACAGGATCTTACCTTGTGTGCTGTGTTCTTCTAGAACGAATCAAATGCAACACACATCTGCCCTACCATTAGGATTTGAGAAAAGCAAAGGGAGATATTCACACCTATTCATCTTAAGTTACATCAAGTTTGTCAAGTAAGAAGTTAAACTGTGGATGAAAGACAAAGACAAAGCAGCCATTGACACCTCAACCAACGTATCTTTCTCAGTGTGCCTTTCACTTCAAAAGAGTAATTTCAGAAGGAAATCTGCAGTTACATTTTGTAATCCAATGTCCAAATAATTACATGAATAGTTTTGGGGATTGTGTATTATTGGGGGAACTACTTCCATATCAAAACATATTCTGTAGCAAATTGTAGGCAAGAAGGAAAGAGAGAAAGCAAGTAAGTATGTGCACAACATGTGGACAACACAGAAAACTTTTCTGTGCAAGCAACCCTTCTAAAATGCTCAACTGGTCTGTCTGTCCACCAGAAAGAACTGCAGAGAGTCATGCTATAGTTATTAAGCCTTCCTCTGCAACACTCCATGTAAACTTTGGCTTCCGGCTCTGAGCTGGAGCATTATATTCTCAAACCACAGTCACAAAGACCACTCAAGTAGCATGATTCTGTCCAATTTTTCCTTCCTTTTTCAAAGCATTTGTTCTCCAGCCAGCCATGACATTGTCTCCTGTAATTAAATTGCTTTCCTGATGAAAGTGCTTCTCATAATGACTTGCTACACTTTCGTCTCCTTCCTAATTCAAGCACTTATACACTGTTGTAAAACTTGATTCATACTGATCGCTAAAAACACCAAATACACTGGGCCTCCTCATCTGCTTGAAAGACTTAGTTTATAAAGTGTAAACACATTTAAATGAGGAGCATGTAGAGACATGGCCTCAGAGGTACACCTGGTCACACTGTACCTCTCCCAACTACAGGCCAAATTAGAGAATACTGCTGATCAATATGAGCAAAGAAGCAACGCTCATTATTATTTCCTCACCTATTTTCTGTCACCTACTGAGAGACGTTTATCCCCAATAACAAAAGAAGCAATGCTTGTCATTATTTCCTCCTCTATCTTCTGTCACCGACTAAAAGATGTTTATCCCCAATAACAGCACACAAAACAAGCAGACATCAACTTCTTTGTTACAGTGGGTTTTTGAACCACCCATTTGGTAACAATTGTTTCTCTTCTGAATAATGTATAATTATTTATAAGTTAAACAGGGACCTACATAAGCCTCCTTGGAACTTGTGGTGCTCAGTTATTATCAGAGACCAGAGAAAAAACACGTGTCTTCAAGTATTATAGCTTCTTTTTTTTCTTTTTTTTTTTTTTTTGCTGCTATCACTGACGTGGTAGTAGAGTAGTAGGAGCAGTACGAACCGGACCAGAAAAAAAGTCATGTTCCCTGTTTTAAAAAGAACAGTATGATATAAGGCAGTCTATCAAAAAGAGCAGTCTTTTTTAATCCCCCAATGAGCTTACATCAGCTACTGTAGCAAACACGGCAGAACCACCACAACAAGCCAAAAGTCACACTTCTCCACGTAACACTGAATGGCTCTCAACCCTTCGCTCTTTCTGAGACCCAGCACAACGCTTAAAAACAAAAAAAAACCACCTGAAAACAAACGAACAAACAAACAAAACAGAAAACAGCCCCCCACCCTCCACCCCATGACTGATTAGAGTTAATGCCCTTCTGTTGGGCATCAAGAGACTTTTCCAGTTTTACTGCCTTCTTCACTCCCAGGCACCACTGCACACCTAAAGCAGGTTGCCCCGACATCTTCCGGTTTGGACTTTACGAGAAGGTTAACATTTTCCTCTCCAGTCTCTGCTTGTTCATTTGAGGCGTTGAGTCACATTAGCCAGAGCAACAGCAAAGGCTTGCACTGCAGAAAATGGATACTGAAAGTCCAAAATGTAAGCATTGCCGTCAATCCTTCCAAACTGCATCACCTGGGAAGCAGGGGGAGAGGAGAAGGGAAAGAAAAAGAGAACAAGTTCAGAAAAAGTGAACCACAGAAAGGGAATCAGAGAAGAGAAAAGTGAAATGGTTTTGCTGACCTCACCTCCTGAGCTAGTAGGAATGGGGCTACTCACGGAATGGGGTATGATGCCAACGAAGAGTAAGACCACTGCACTGCTGATCTGTAGAGTATATTACTGCAATATTTGACTCTATAGAGTAAACTGAGCTTCAGAACACGCTGGACTGTGTACAGCATTGGTGTAAGTACCTTGTCACCAATTACTTCAGCAGGTGTGGGTTACACCAGCATCATGCATCCTGCAGGAAGATACCATTCTCTCCTTTGGAGAGATGCTATCATCAGCCCATCAGGAAAACAGATTCTGTTTTCAAAGGAAGGAGCTTTCAGAGAAAGGGAATAATCAGTCTCCTGACTCTAGCACTTCATAGCCAGTAAGCTGTATGTTCTCTCAGCAGATTCTTTTCCTTCGCATAAACTCCACTAGCACACAATTACACTGAGAACAAATCAGCAAAGGGGCAGTGGGAGCTCTTTGAAATGTAAAGCAAGGCTAGCCAGGTTGTTCCCTGTTCCTCCCCAGGGAATATCTGAAGTTTGGCCTATCATTACTGCTTTTTCATTTGCTTCATCAGAAGACCAGATTGTATTTGCTCTACAGTGAAGATACTTGAGCTGGAATGGAGGCTGTCTGTGCATGCAGAGTCAGGCTTTGTGCCTCCACCAACAAGACCTGTGGCTGGGTGACTTTGCACAGCTGCCCATGGGCACGGATCCACAGCCATTTAACCGAAGAAGACGGGTATAAATGGCTCTGATCACTGCCTTTTTAATGAGCTCCTGTTACGGGCAAAGAAAACCAAGAGACTACCACTCATCATGCACGTTGGATATTTAAGACATCTAACTCCCAAGTTAAATCAGAGGGAGCTGAGAGCTTTGGTGTCTTTAGTAGATCTGAAGTTATTTACAGAGACAGGACAGCTGGACAAGGAAATAAATACATGTCTCCTGAGTCTCAGTCCAGTGTCCTGCTGATTGGTACCACTTAATAGCCTGGGTTTGGTGTAGTGACATCCCACTCAGGCCAAGGTGAGAGCACCTAAATTTTTTATTTTTTAAAATTTTAAATTTAATTATTTTTTAAATTTAAATTAATTTTAATTTAATCTAATGTTTTAATTTTTAAATTATTTTTTAATTTTAAAGTTTTGATTTTTTGAACTATCCACAGACACCTCTGCCCATGGGTAGTTCAGAAGCGGCCCAGGAGTACTTTGTTCTGAGGAGGGTCAGTGCCTCCTTCCTCTAGCATTAAGAACCAGCCCCAGAGGCCTGGTAACCCACAAGGGGAAATTTTGGCATGGAGGGAATCTAACTGCCCATCCATTTCGCCTGTCTTAGCTATCTGCTGACTGGCTAACCTTTGGAAGCATCGCAAGAAGGGAGCAGTGTTCACTCAGCTAGCTGCCATCCACGACCACTGACAGCAAATGCAGCTGCTGTTGGGGAGAAGCCACCTGCCTTCAGTAGTGACAGCTGGTGAGGCTAAAGGAAGTCCTTATTTCCATATCCAACTGTAGTAAGACCAAACATATTTTGTACATTTACCTTACAGCTGACCTTCACCCTCCATCCTGAATCTAGACCTTTGACGGCTAGTTTTCATCAACCATGTGGCAAAGCTTTTTTTCATGAAGCAGCTAACACAAGCAGGAGGCACTCAGCTGCATGAGAGGCAGAGCTTATTTCTGGCGTGGCTTCCCACACCCCAGCCCCCACCCCCAGCCCGCATGTGCCATCCCCTCCTACCTGTCGTCCTTCCAGCTCAATTTGGAAGTTTTTTGCCGACTCCTGGGTCACCCGCCCTCCAAAGTCCAGCTGGTAGACTTGTGTTGCCTCGTTCCACAGTGGCTGCTTGTTGGCCATCACGTACACAAAGCCCTGGCTCCCCAGTCTCCCATCCTCCTTTTCACTGGCCTTCCGGCACTTGAATTCATCCAGCTCACTGGCTGTCCTCAAACTCCTTTTGGTTTTCCAACCCTTTTTGCTGCCCTGGCTCTGGTTCATCAGTTCATCCCCACTGATAAAAAGCTCTGGCTCACTCTCTGAACTGTCCTGAAACTCGTTTGTCTTGTTGAGCTTCTTGGATTTCAGCTGGTCTTTCTGGCTCTTGACCTTCTTCTTCTCCCTCCCCAGCCGAGGACTGGATATTAGCGAATTGAAGTCACTCAGCGTCCTTGCCTCCTTTTTGACCTTGCCCTCAGTTATAGCCTGCACATTTCCTTCCTCAGCTCGACTGTCCAGGCGCTTCCGGCTCTTCTTGCCAAATTTGTCTGTCCTTTGAGGAACTGGGCTTTCCGTCAACGAGAGCACCTCCTGGAAGGTGTCTGCCGTCTCCACCATTACCTCTGTGCCCACGTGGCCCTGCAGCTCTGCTGGTGGGGGAGACATCACTGGCTTCTCCACCACAAGGAGTGGCTTGGGGGGCAAGGTGCCCTGGGGGTTCTGTACAGGTGGGCAGGCGCTGTAGGAGCTCCATGGGTGCAAGGCGATTGGTGGCAGTGGTAAACTAGAGCAGGTGCTACTTCCTGGGTACATGGGTGGCAAAGGGCAATAGGAGAGGTTGGATGGATAACCTGGCTGAAGCACAACTGTGGGCTCCTGCTGTGCAAACTGTGTTGGGGCCAGAGCTTCTTTGGGGGAGCAGGGAGGCTGCATTCCCTGAAGGGGAGGGGCACTGTAGCTTCCTGGGTAAGGTACTCCAACCCCATAACTTGTCTGGAAAGTGGCAGTGGGACTGGTTGGAGACTTGGGGGAAACAAATGGCACTCGAGACATATCGAGATGTTGAGCTTGACCAATGATGAGAGGAGTAGGTTTTAGAGGGTTGGGCACTGAGCTCTGAGGCGTCCTTTCCTGAGGAACCCATATCTCTTCACTTACCATAGGGTCCCACTGGTATGGCGGTGGCCGTTTTACACCGAGGGCAGCCTCCGTCAAGGACACAGGTACATGCCGTATTGATTTCTCCACTGGGCAGTGCTGAGAAAGGGCCTCATCCTCTGTGAAGGCAGAGTTGATATAATCCGCTCGGTCACGAGAATTGTCAGGCGGGCTCAGCAAGCTGTAGGAGGACTGCGAGGCCAGAGGTGAAGTACTGACAGAGTGAGCAATGATGGAGTTGTGTTGGGAGCCACTCCCTGTGCTCAGATCAGGTCTCACACCACCAACACTTGAAGTGCTGCTACTTGCATTGGCACTAGTGATGTTGCCCACACCACCAGTGCTTGCATTGCTGCCGCCGCCACCACCACTGCTGCTGCACTGGCTGCAGGTGTACAAGGCGGTGGGTACTCTCTGCTGGTACTGTGCTGTCACAACACTGCTCTTGGCTTTCGGGGGAAGTTGCAAGGTGGCTCTCTGACCATCCACCAGCTGAGCCATTTTCAGGGCTGCCTCTCTGCTGTTCCTTCGAAGCGTCGCATGAATAATAGTGCTGTCCAGCCTCTGCGCAATGCTTCTGCCCTGGGACAGCTGGCTGGCAATGTCAGGGTAGGGTGGCGGGTCCCCGCTTGGGATGGAGTAACGGGGGACCGTGAGCCGGTTCAGCGTGGCGCTGGCGCAGGGCTGCTGCATCTTCTTCTCAGCAGCAGTGATGCGCAAGGTGGCGGAGCTGCCAGGCCCTGGCAGGGTGTAGGTGCTCTGGGCGCAGAGCATCCTGGTGCGAGGCCGGCACACCTCCTCGACGTTCCCGCTGCTGTCAAACGTTGTTATCCGCTCGTAGCCCAGGGGTGTCTGGTAGTGCCCTGCCGGGTAGAGGGAGAACTCCCCCTTTTTCAGGCAGAGGTCAAGGGGTGGCTGCGGGGGGCCGGGC
>VZZY01007862.1:2388-57607 GCA_013400335.1 Eurystomus gularis | reverse complement strand
GGCGCCGGGCACTGCAACGAACAACACAGCGCGTCACCCGCCGTCCCGGCCTTCTCCACCCCTGCGTCCCCTCGCGTGCCATGGCCTGCGCCACGGGCCCGCCCCAGCCCTGGCCTGCGGCGGTTCGGCAGGTGGTTGGGTAACGCGCATTAAACAGGGCATTTTCCTGAAGCAGCGTTTCATATATTGCGAGGTTTTCTTCAGCACTTGTGGAAGACATGCGGGTCGCTAAAAATGTTTAATGGGAAAATTTCATGGCAGCGTTGACATAAAATTCAGAAAGTGGGGAGAAATTGTTTTTAAAGCTACTTAGAAGAAATAACACTGCATGTGTTTTGGACTTTGTTGTTCCACTTTACCTTTGACTCTTTAAACTACCTGCTATCTTCACGTACTGGCTTAAGCACTCTGCTGCATTTGGATGGAGCGCTATCAGCTCCCAGAATCAATGGGTCAGACCTTAGATTGAACCAGTAAGCCAGCCTGTCTTCACTGATTCCTATTGTAACAGTTCATGGCCAACTTTAAAGTAACTTCTTGGGAGTGATGCTTCAGAGGTAAAGTTCAGAGCTCTCTTTCAGTCTACGCTATGATTGCCATCAACTTTCACAGAGCAAGGAGTTTACCTAATGGGTCTGAATTACCACTCATTTATCAGCCAATTTTAACTACTACTCAAATCAATAGAAGTTTTGCTGAATTAGGATTCACTAGTTTTTAGGGAAGCTTTTCTGATAATAAATACACCAACAAACAATAGAAAGAAATATCCACTCACAGACCTGTGGTTGCTGCCACCTCTTCTTTGCCCCTACTCCTAGGACCACTAATGTGGCCTCCTGCCTTCCCCTAGGGCTGCTGCCACCTGATGGTGACACACAAAGAAGTCCCCGCTGGCCGAGGCTGACTCCCTCTAGAGCCAGTCAGGTGTCATTGTGACATGCTGAACCAAGCTTCAAGAGCAAGACTGAGTTATACTTCCCAAGCCTGCCCTGTTCCGAGACCAGTTATGAGTTTTGACTTGGATGTTTATTGTTATCATGGGAAGAAAAAAAAAAAAGTGGAGGAAAAGAAAAAGAAAGTTGAAGACCTGCACTGAAGGGATTGTATAGCAAAAGCATGGAGCTTGCTCAGTTGCTTGCAATTCCTTTTGCAAAAAGTGGTGAGAATGATTCCAACAGGAACTACCACTCAAAAGCTGGAGCATGGCAGGGAAACGATGGTAGTGGAATCAAGGACAGGTGCACCAGACATGGCAGGGCGATTGGAACTAGATGATCTTTAAGGTTCCTTCCAACCTGAACCATTCTATGATTCTAAGTCAAGAAGGAACAAAATATAATAATGAGGGGAAACAGTAAATACTGTATTTAAACTCTCAAGAATCTTGCAGATTCTTTATTAGTTTTCCTGTATTAAAAACATGGAAGATGTATTAAAAACATGGAAGACCTGCATCAGCAGGTTTATGGGAGGAAAAGAGACTAGAGACTAATATCCAGAATCATTTAAGTGTGCCAAATTATGTGGAGACCTCTGATCTGCAAGACCAGATCAGGCAAGAGATCCATTAGTCAGGACTCCACCAGCTGCTGCCCAGTTACTCATTAATTTGTAATTAAAATTCAAGTCATCTGCCTATGCCCTATAATTACATTTTTGACAGCATCAGGCTTTTATCAGCATCAGTCATGAATGTGGTAGCTGTACAGACAGGTCTGTGGCTATGCTGGCAAATTTTTATGGTAGTTCTGTTCATTCCTCTAGAAGAAGGTCGACAGCTAACCTTAACTGACCCTTAGGCAGCATGGTTCTGCACTTGGCTGGCTGTGCTTTCATCCTGATGCCTGCAGGTTAGCAACTTAGGTTTAATTTGAGGTTTAATTGTTAGCTTGGCTTGAGCAACCCATAATGTTGCTGTCATGGGTATTAAATGCCTTATCAAACAAAATCTCATTTGTTGCAGTGTTGCTTAATATCCCAAAGTGTTTAAATGCAATGTTTTTTTCATTTCTCCAATGATTTTTAATTGATTTGTTTGCATAATTTGCAAGTTAAATCAATTCACTGTCCATTTGCCTTGCCAAATCTTTACTGACTACATAAAAACCCTGTCCCAGGAGTACCTCACTATGAACATTCCACTGCCCAAGAGCAGCTTGCTACTGCGTTTTTTTTAATGTATCAGGTAATCATTATTTACACTGCAACATGATTTCCCATTAGTATACAGCACTTTTTTCCTGTATATGCAGGCTTTAAGAAATCATATCCCCAAAAATGTTTCTGAAGATTTAAGCAGCCTCCATTTGCTAAGTCAGAAATGAATTTTCAGATGAAACAAGACAGAAGAATGTGGACAAGAGGAAGGCTGTTACAGAGGACAGAGTCATATGATTCTTTCACTAGCCTTCTTGAAGAGCTGTAACAAAACTCTCTCACAATTTTCACTGTATTTGCGTGGTGGTGTTCACCAACCTGCAATCTGAGTACCATTTCAGCTGCCAAGCCCAAAATTGGGAAAAAAATGGGTTTAATTTTAAGCACAGGAGTATTTCTTCTTAAGTCCAGAGGACTACTCCGATGCTTGGGTCAGATACAAGCTTTGATGCTTTCAGCGGCTAAAACCCTGCTCTGAAATAACAGGAGTATTTCCATTTATTTCAATAGACACTAGCATGAGCCTTTAATTGCTTTGCAGTGCTCACACTCCTTCCTTCTTAAAGGGTACTGACATGATGGCCACTCCTGTACTTCCAGAAACCTGTGACCTGGAAAGAGGCATCCCTCACTGATGTGAAAATTCTGAAAATGTATTAGTTTATCTTGTCTATTATTTGTGAATTTTATTGGCATCATTATTTATTTTTTTTTAATTGGAGGAGGTCCTGAGTACTTCCAGCCTTTTTATCTGCCACATTCACATCACCTGCACCCAAGCCTTCCCTGCACTGCTTGAATCTTCTGCTACCTTACAACTCAGTGAAACGACAAATTCTTCCTGATCACCCTTGTTCATAGACTACTTAAGTATTTTAGCCCCTCTGTAAGACTTGGCATTGATAAAAATCCAAATGGACATTTATCACTTTTCAAATGGTGGCTGATTTTTACGGGACCCTGCCCCCCAACCCAAGCTCCTGTCAGCAGGCTGTGCTTTGCTGCCATCAGGTCACAAGAATGACCCTTTTGGGCTTCCAACACATTACAATTCTGCCCTACAAAGATGCAGAATGCAAGGCTTTGGTCCACAGAGAATTCTTAGTGAACTAAATAGATGATGATTAATTTTCCAATTAACTTGAAACTTAGCAGCTCTATACAGACTGTATTTCCCACATATTTTAGAAAACAATGTTGGTAATACTCATTAGCCTTATACAGCTCTACAGGACCCCATCAGACTAAGGGATTTTGATTTGTGTGTTTACCAGAGGGGGCTAGTGACACAAGTGATCCGTCCCCCATCTAGCTTAACCCATAATGCAGCAGACCTCCAGCTCCTCCTCACCTGGTAAATCATCTTCGTCTTCACTGAAAACATTTGGATTAAAGACAGGTAGGTTAATGTAGTCCATTGAAATCTTCCGCACTTCAGGGAGATATATTGTCATCTGCCTGGGCTGCAGATGCAGCAAACTGGTTTTATATATTACTGGAGAAAGAGTATAATGAGAAAAAAAAAATAATCTGTTACACAAAGAGCATCTAAAACTAATCAATTCAAAGCAGACAGAAGGGCTATGACTATTTTTACTTAATGTATTAATGAACAAATGAGTGTATGGGCCATTCTTAGTCAAATCACTATGTAACACTTTGCATAAGCAGGATTAAAAAGACGGTACTTTGAGATATTTCTCTTTAAATAGAAGCAGCATCTCTGTAGTTAAATAACCTGTAGAAATGACTTCATCTCGTATTCACATCTATTTTTACAGAAGGAAAATAGTATTTCGATTCTACTTTTGGAACTCTTCACCAGAGGATGCTACTGACTTACATGAGTTTAGGGGAAAACTGGAAAGTTCTCAGGAAGGAAATCTCTTGAGGTTTACTGCACGCAAAGAAACCCCTCCTGGCTCAGGATGTCCCTGGGACCCAAACCATTGGAGACTGGGAGAGCATTTGAAAGAAGTATCACTACACACTTACTCTACACTTACATCCTTCCCTACCTATCTGTCACTGACAATGACAGAATTAGAATGACCTCTGGCCTGACCCAGTAGGGTCATTCTTACACTATCTGTTGACAATTATTGCAAATGCAGGTGTCAGAAAGTAATAAATTGCTTGGTAAGATGTGTCTGGAACACTTTATTAAGTAGAAGGTGCCACTGCCCTATAGCAGCCCACAGTGACAACCTGGAGGCTGGGCCAGAGATCTTCTCCCCAGCCTTTTAACGAAGGTTACCAATTTACTGATGCTCCAGCAAGAGAACTATATGATAAGGGTATGCACTGACTTGAAGAATCTTGGGCATGTTGCTGTAAGAGCTTTTTTACATTATTTTGGTATAATTAGTAGCTAAATGATTAAAAAAATCCGACTTCTAAAATTATTTCTCTTACAGTAAATTAAACCCTATGATTTTTATAGTCTTCTTGCAAAAATATTTGTTTGGGTTTTATTCAAATAAACTGTACTGACAGCTTGACTCAATCTTTTTATTACAACTGAGTTTTTAAACGTTTTGTTGATCATCTCATTATTGTATGTATAGATTTTAATATCTTTCAGTTACAGTAAATTTTGTAAAATCTAATCCCTACTGTCGACAGAAAACCAGTGCTTTGTTAAAGAAGCCTTTTGATCACTTAAAAACAATCACATGGCATAGGTTTATTGTTTGTTAGAAAGAGCTTGACATGCAAAAACTCAGTAGAGTTTACTTTTACCTGCACCAAGGTTAGTTGGTAGGAAAGCAGCCAAACCCACAATTTTAAATTTGGTTCCCCAGATATTAGATGTGACCTGAGCAAGGTAGTTGTGCTGCAAAGCAAAAACAAGATCATTTTCACCTAATAAAATCTGTATTAAGCTCTAATAAAAAAATTGCAGAGGAATCAAGCTATCGCAAGTGATAATACAATTTCAGCCTCTCTTATTTTCACTTTATTGAAACAGCCTAATGTGCCTATGTAGCAACTGTTATACCCAGTCATTAAGGGGTCTCATTTTGATATGTGAACACCATTAGAAATGAGGTACACAACAGCCAAATAGGCTGATTAAAGCTGCTGAAGAACTGAACAACACGATGGCTGCTATGTGAGAACAGGTCTGTTTTCAGACGCTTGCTTCTCCTGCACAACAAAAGCACAGCTATTCTGTATTTTGGAAAGTAATACAGCCTGCCCTTTGGTTCTAGGCTAACCCATCACTTTATAGAACAATAAATAAGACAGAAATTAATTACTCCTAACAACAAACATAATTTTCCTGGAGCTTCCAAAGCAGCTTCTCAAACCACTGCTTCCACAGTGACCAAATTATGGGTCTGAAAGACCAAGCGATTTTGTCAAAGGCCAAGAGTTACGCTGTCAAAACCAGGAGCAGGATCTAAGCTCAAGTTTCCTTCTCTATTCAGAGGACTTTTGGTCCTATCTACCACTGCTATGTAGGTGATCTAGAATGTTTCAATATTAAGGAAAAAGTGAAATGACAGAGGAGAAAAAACCAACTGAAAAAAAACAAAAACAGCGTTAAAAGAATTCAGGCTGATATTATTAAAATAGGTAACCTAGACAGTTCTACAGCCTGCTGAGTTTCATTTACCCACAGGAAATGAACACCACAATGAGCACAAAGGGCTAATTCTTTGTCTTCCTTCCAATTAAGGCTGTTCCATGTTAATTATGAAACAGAGAACATTTCACCCGCTGAAGCAAGCATTTCCTTATCTTTGCAATCCCTAGCAAAGCAGAGAACTATGGTGGCATTAAGACAGCTGTGAGAAAGTGCTGAAGCATTTTCACATTCACTTTTAAACAATCAACAACATCACCTAGAATACAACCTCTCACATGGATTCACATTGACAGAAGTTAGTGCTGCCAGGATATATCAAACAACACCTGATACTCTGTTGACACTTTTGAATATTAACATTGAACTGGAAGATGCAATTCTCTAGTTCCATCTAGCTACTGGAATTAAACGAAAAATATTAATTGTTGATCGTTGGATCTATATCACAACTTGCTACCTCTGGAAGGAGATGTATTTAGACTTGGGTCTGGTAACAACATTCACAATACCTGAGTAATATCTTCTAAAGGAAACTCTCTTCGGGTTAGGCTTGGTGAACCAATAGAAGGTTTCCTTATTGGTAACCTTGGTGATCTTGATATCTCCTGTGCAGCTCGTGACATCTTTGGAGATTTGCGAGCTTCTATATTGATTCTGCAAATAAAGCAATAATTGGAATAACCAACAGGCATACAAAAATGCACACAATTAATGTCTTTTCATGCAAAGATGTAATGAAGACAACTGGTATGGTGCTCTCTAAGTGACCAGTGAGACTATAGAGTCTACAGGATGGAGAGTTATGGGACAAAGGTAAAGATCTATAAGGCCTGACACAGTTGCAGTAACTCTGATGAGATGACTTCCAATTCATTTAACAACGCTTACAGCAGTTCTGCCAGGTACAATATATCCTCCAATAATCCATAAAAAGGTGTAGGGTTGACCTATTTCAGCTATGCAGACTTTGAACAAAGCCTCAAGAAATGGAATATGACACCTCAGCTCGCACACCTCCATGTACAGCAAACCAAGGCTCCACAAATTTAGCCTGTGCTCTTACTCTAAGACAAAAGTTATTCCTACCTACCACTCTACAAAGCCGGTCATGCATAAGAGATCAAGCACCTGAAAAAGCTCATTGGTAGAAAAAATAATGAACAAAAGTTACATTTCAAAAGTACAGTCTTAGAAAGCCAAGGAAAAAGAAAGTTGTTTTTCCTGTGCCATTTCAGTTTTAGGCTCAGGAACTGATGGTTCTTTTGTCAAGTACTAATAAACTAAAACTTTGGTATTTCACACATTATGTTCACATACAAAAAGATGCATTTGCTTTGCCTCATACTAGGACAAGCTCACAATATAAGGTCTTTGGAAGTGTCAGCTGCAGCTAGAAGGCATCAGGGTCTCAATACCCTAAGATGAAGCTGGTGGACAGATGTCAGTGCCTATGAGAAGCACCACAGAATCAGTGAGGCTCTGTGCAGGTGGAGGATTGTGTCTATGTACATAAGGAATATAACAAAAAGCTGGCAGGAAAGCAGAGAAGAGGGAGGGGAGGGAGAGGAGAGGGGAAAGGGGGAGAAAAGGAGGGAAAAGAGGGAGAGAACCTGGAGAAAAGAAGAAGAAATACCCAAGAAATTATTACCTGGGGAGTTTGGGTGATTTGCTAGCTCGACTGATTTTAGGAGATTTCTTTGCTGCCCAATCATCACTCAGTTCAATATCGCTGGAGTCCGAGCAGTTGCAGCTGTCAATCACAGTGGAAATCAAGCTGTTTCCATAGATTTCATCTATCAAGACAGGCCCCAGAAAATGTAAGTGCTGCTTCAGAAAACTGATATCAATTACCGCTATCAGTCATCAGAAGCATATATCTGATTCACAGGCAGCAGTTGAGATAAAACTATGCAGAGAAAATTAACCATTCTTCATCCTTCCTAGTATAAACCCCAGATTTCCAGTGGTTCAAACTCAAGTGAACATGATTCATAGCATTCAATCAACTTAAAAATTGAGATTAAAGAGTATTTTCTGCTAACTAGCAATCTATTCCCCACTGTTCAAAATACAAGAAGTTTGCTTTTGTTAAACAGAAGACAGCATGGTATAATTTCAGAAGCTTGAGCCTAGGTCATGCTAAAGATGTTTTTCTCATCAGGAAAAAAATATCAGATGCCACCTTCCATCTTGCATAAATAGATTTTCTTTAACCCTGGAGGTTTTAGCATCTAAAGTATTTCTAATTTTTTTTTCTAAAGAGCAGCAATTCAATTCTACCTGCTTTTCCATCTGTTTTAGGGTCCATGATAACAAACTCTGGCCGCAACTTGCTGATACGACGTCCTTTTAGGATAGGCACCAGTCCCCCAAGGTATTCCAGGTACAGGGTATAACATGGACCACCGACCTCTGGGTCATCTTCTGTCCGCTTCATCGTGCAGTGAAGCCGCTCATTACCAGCTGTTGGGTAGCTGACAAAATCTCTCATATTGTTTGGGTCTGGGATAGGAGGCTTCATTAAAGGAAGAAAGGAAAGAGAAAGTTTCCTATAGGTTATTGTTGGTTTTTTCTGCAGTGACTTAATCCCAACACTACGAGCTGAATTTGAACCCCAATCTAATTTGGCAGGTCAGGATCAGTACAGGTTACTGCATGAGTTATGCACAACCCACATGCAAGACAGAGTGACTGCGTATTATTTAGTTAGTTTTCTGTGTACAGCAGCTTTTGACCTAAAACTAGTTACATCAAAAAGAAAGGTTAGGCCTGGGGTTAGAGCACTGAATTAGACAACAAATCTGTCTTTAAGTCCTGGTTTTATCACAAGCTTCTCTTTAACTTGGGTAATGTGGTGAAGTCTAAGTCTCAGAGTAACTTGTCGCTTGCTGATCTTCCAAGAGAACTTGGCCTCTCAGGTTGCCATTCCTGGTTAGTATAGATACATGCCATGCCACTATACTACAATGCTGTCAGCTCTGGAAGATCCTTGTATTCCTTAAATCACTTCCAAGCACATGGCCCATCTTTGCTGAAGGCCTATTTGTGTGCAATGTGGAGAAATATGAGCAGAAAGCTCAGGGTGGGTTACTCTGCCTTACTGGCCAGCACTCTGGGAGTTAGGAGTGATCTATAATGTAATCCTCAAGATGGAGAAGGAAAAGGTTGTATGCAGGGAAAAGGGTTCCTTGCCAGGCAGTGGAGGCATGGCTGACAATGGAGGTGGGAGTATGTGGCTGAGAGAGAGCCAGAGTAAAATACCCTCAGCAGTGCTGAGGAGGAGGCTCCAGAAACACTCAGGAAGCAGCAGGGGCACACAGCTCCTGGGAACCCTGCTTCAGCCTCTCAGCCCCGTGACTGCTCTCCACTCCAGCATCTCCTCTAGGAGGTGAGAGAAGGGTTGTTGGCAGTGGTGCGTCCTTTGTACTGCCTCTATCCCTCTGATCTCCATCATGGCTCCCAGACTTGCTACAGCCAACTGCTGCCTTCATCCCATCCCATCCCATCCCATCCCATCCCATCCTCTGCCTTCCCTAACAGTCAAGCAAGCAACACTGATACTCTACAGAGCTGTGGGGGTAGCTCTGGCACAACACAGAAAGCATCCTGGGGAGAAGGAGGCATGCTAGAAAGAACTGCGAACCACTCGTCTCTGTTCTGCTTCTGCTCTGTTTCTTTGGAGATGGAGGAGTTATGGTTACAGCAAGGCATTTATTCTTCTCTGGCAAATGAAATGCTTCACAATTGCACAAATTGCCCTGATTAGCAGTACCCAAATGGAACTGTGCTGAGCCACAATTTTATAGACATAATTTGTTTTCATTTAAGCTGGGCCAACACCACTGATTTCAAATTAGTTATTCTAGCTCTGAATTGTTTTAACAAGGACCGGAAACTGGCTCAAGAGAATGCTGTAACACATACACAAAAAATACGTAACACAAAAATCTATGTTTGAATGTAGGGCATTTACCAGCTAATGCTCTTGTTTATAGGCTGTGATAAAGACTTTGGAAATACAGAGATGTGACTGAGGGCAGAACCATGTAAAAAAGGGGCTGAGCAGTTGGCTCTGATAGCGGTGCACGAAAAGGCATAATATCTGGTTCATATTTCCATAACGCTGTTAAAACAGTAAGATTAGCAGAACTCTGCGTCTGTAGAAATATTTGGGCAGCCATAGGTCTTAAGTACAACTTTCCTGGCAATGTAAGGACTCATGTAACAAGCAGGGGGGCAACAGTTTTACCACTATGAATCTCTCCTATAACCCTGACACAGTATTATCATCAGCATGAGCTTCTTCAGAAGTCTTTGTGAGTAACCAGCCTATTTTATCCTTGGGATGTCCTTGGAAAGGCCATTCCCATGGAATAACGCAGACCAGCACGTGTAAGCCTTCTTTTCAGATTTTAATAGGCACCAAGTGGATGAGTAGTCTCTTGAAGAGGACAGGAATGACCCTTACTCAAGCTTTTAAAATTATAATTATGATAATTATAATATCTTATAATGTATCCAGTATCACTTAGGATCACCATGGGGGAGAAATCAAGCAACTTTTTCTTCTTCCTCACACACACTTCTTTCCTTTTACCTTGATTGTTGGTATGAAGGCAGTGGTGAGGTACGAGCAGAGCCGAGGAGGCAGGGTCAGTTTGCTGATATCCTTGTCATCCCGCAGACAGCTAGCGATGGTCTGCTGGCACAGCAGCTGCAGACTGGAGACCCTGTGCTCCACTCTGACAACATATAATGCAGGTCCCGAAGCCATCAGCAGGCGCGAATCCCTGTGACCCCAACAGATTGAGATGATGGGACGCTGCACGGAAAGGAAAAGGATACAACTTTAAGAGAGCCCGTACTTTCCCCGAGACAGTTGTGCAGCAGGTGCAATCACAGGAATTCAACATCAATCATGTTACCCTAAGTCTTCCAGAAACTTAGAAGTGTGCGCTATGGCCCACAAGAGAAGAATGTGAACATCTGAAATTATCTGTAACTGCAGTTGATGTTTATATAGTGCTTTTTATTCACAAGGTTTAAAGCTCTTCACACAAGGAATGGTCTAACAAATTCATTACCTAGATAGGCTAAGTGACTCTAAAGTCACACAGTGTTAAAAAGCAGGAATTTTTGATGCCCTATCCAGATGATTTTTTCAGTCATCCGATCAATCCTCATCCACTGGTAATGGCTCACATTTTCCAACTGAGAAGTTAAATTATATGCCCAGAGACACTTAGTAAACTAGTAAACAAAACTCAATCAGCTTTCTTGTCTTGCACTTGTTTTGTCTGTTTGCTGCAGTGTCTCTTTGGAACTATTCCCAATGGAAGTGAACCGTGAAAGAGCACCAAGAACAAAACAGAGAATGGCCTTTTGTCTTCTACTTGTCTACGCTCAGAAATGTCTCAGTTCATGGCAGTAAAAGCAGAAAGAGTTAGAGGAGACTGGTACTAAGTGTCAGAACGTGGAGCAGAATAACAATAAGCAACTCAAATGCTGCTTTGGACATTGTTCCCTGCTGTATGAACATTAAGAGTTCATGTGAGAATACAGAGTTGTGCCTGCAAGGAGCTCTCTAAACTCTCTTCCTAAAGCCCATCTTTTTCATGTAAAACACTAGTCTGTTGTGACTTCTTATAGCCCTATCAGTACTACTTTAGTGCTTTTATGAGTGTTAGCTGCATCCACCTGTCATCTCTTGCTTTGTGTTAAAGCATCTGTATTTTCAGATTCCATACTATATGGCATTTCAATCCTGTAGCTGCTATCTCTATACAAATAAACAACACAGAGTAAAAAAGAAACTCTCACTCCATGAAGAATTCTGTGCAGCAGGCTGTAATCAGTGAACTACAAAAGTTTTACTCCTCCCTGTGAAGGACTCCCTTCTTTTGACAATCTGTGACACTCCAAAGTGTAAGCAAACATGTTTTTCATCTGAATTAACTATATTTACTGAAAGGTCAGGGTTTCTTTGGAATACCTTTATTCTTCACAAGGTGCACCAAACAAGAACTAACTATACAAAATATAATGGTTAAGGCACCATCAGTTGTAGTTTTTATCCACTCCTCTCTAGTAGCCTGGTTAGGTCAACACAGAAGTTACTAATCTAGTCTGAGGAAAAAAGCTTTCCCTTCGGTTAGAAATTCAAGATGCTTAAAGGTGAGAAACTGGGACAAGATGTTTTTTTGTGAATGACATGAAGCAAAATGCAGCTGCACAGCATTGTATCAATGCCGATCATCAAGAGAAAGGGTTGGATGAAACAATTTCTTCAGAAAAAAGATCTTCCCTGCTATGTCATCTTATCCTAGATATAAATTTCAAGGAAAACATTGGTTTTAAAGTGAGAGGAATGAAGAGGCTTCATTTTTATTTTGTCTAGGCAACACCACACACACACAATTCCATGTAGGCACAAATCTTCAGGCTAACTGATAGGCAAATAGAAAAGAGCAACATGTGAACCTTGTGATTTTCACAGTAATTGCTAAAGGCATTTTGTAGTGGGAAACTTCAAAAGAGTTGAGAAATCCTTTGTGTACCATCAATAATTACTACATGGCTTGTCATAACCATAATCTGCGGGACAGAGCCTTAAATTTGATGAGAGATCACAAAGTATCCCTTACTGATTGGTATTTTCATGACTTGAGAGTGTGGCTCAGCCCTCACGCTCTCTGGCAGTAATGAGACAGTTCAAGCTGCTTGCAAAATAAATGTAATTGCAAAGGCACTGACACAGTGAGGTACCTGCCACATTTACTACACGACAGCCTGAGAAAGGCACCGGTAGAAGTGACCCTGATTTCCCCAAGGGCTGAAACCCATCATGGGCAGAACTGAGCATTACTACAGGATCCAAACCACATCCTTCTGTTCACCTTCTATCAACTAAAGCTTATCTATAAATATGGTGAAGGAACAAACAAGTATGAGCCTTAGCACACAAATGTTTATTCAGCAAATAGAGCTTAATGACAGAAGTCTGATATCCCAGCTATCATAATCCAGCACAGCGCACCTAGATAGCACGACCATGAAATCTAGTATTGCAGCTATTATAACCTAATATATCACACCCAGACAGACCTCTGTTCATCCAAATAGAGCCAAATGAAACGGCTTCTTTCCTCAGGTTACCACTGCGTGCAGAGAACATCAGAGATGCAGATAGCATCAGTGCAAGAACCTTTGCAATCTTAAACATATTTCCAAGGAACAGGTTTTTCAGAAACCCTGAAACACTGGGTGGGACCTCTGGCAACACAGCCACTGTGGAGCTGGGGAAGAGCAGAAAGTATGAAGTCAAAAGACATCGCCTCACTGCATCATTTCACCACAGCTTCCCAACAGGAAACGATAGTTCATCCATCTTCTAAACTTCTGAATGCCTGATTCTATGGTTTCCTTATATTCTGTTGATGCATTTTTATGTAAACACTGTGTGAATGCATGTTTAAATACACGCACACACACGCAATACCTGCAAGTGTTGTACTATTTTTAAATTACAACATTTTTACTCCTACGTTTGTACATTTAGTGTTGCCACACACCTTGCATTTTAATCTTTGTATTTTCAATCTCATTAAAAAATGCTTATACCATACTGGTTTATCTTTGCATACCAATTCACCAGACACACCCAGCCTTCTTTTTCTATGGAATGGCCAGCCCCCCAGTAGTCCTCAAGCCTAATATCCAGCAACACTGCATTTATGGTGAAGGGCTAAGATTTAAGATAAGGTTCAGGAAAAATTAGCCTGTCATTAAAGGCTGGGAGAAATAAAAGATCACCCAAATGCCAGATCTGACCTGACCTTTAAATGTACTGCTCCAATAATATTTTTCAATAACTATGCTTCCCACTCTTTCATTTGAAGAACAAGGGATACGAATCAATTACTGCAGCAAGTCAGTTATGAGTTGGTCACAGCTTTCCTTCCAGGCTCTGCTTCTGCTGAGAAAAAACAAGTGAACTCCAATGTCCAATACAAAAGCACTGCTCCTTATAAAGCACCCAGTTATTTGCATTGTTTTAGCAATAAAAGAAGTTAAGAAGTTGTCGATATCCATGTTGCGCTTCTAAGAAAATGAACAAGCAGATTCTAGCACAGAAGAACTTTATTTTCCATGTTTTCACACTTGTTTTTTTCTACTATGAACACGGAAATGCAGCTATATATAACGTCTAATGATAACTTCTATTCTCACTTTGCATGCAAAAATCCCATCAGGTTTTGAAAAATCTCAGCGCGAACTGTAAAAAAGAATTCCAGGGTTTAAATACAAACATGTAGGGGAAAAAAAATCCTGGAGAAGCCCTTGAACTTCAACACATTGATAGAATTCAGCTCTATGACAATTATATATTAGAAATAATTGGCTAAAAAAAAAGATGTTTTATCAGGAGAAATATTGATTGAAAACACACCTCAAAAAGTGGCCAAGAAGTAGGTCTTATGCCATTTTTTTTCAGAGTGAGCTTGAATGTCAGCTACATCTACTCAAATCTGTATCCACATCTGGGATGTTGACTCCCCTCAGAAAAGTACACAAGAATGGGTATTCCTGCTCAAGCTCGGTGGTTGGCTCTTGTAAGTCACTCATCTGTCTCTCTTACAGGAGAGAACATAATTTATATACCTTTCATCACTTGTGTGCAGTTCAGTTAACGAAAACACTGTTCAAGCTGGTTTTTGCTGCCTGCCTTGAGCTGAGAAATCCTGAGCCATGGGGCCTGCCTGCTGCTTGCACTAATCCCTTGTCTGCTGGCTCGGGGAGTCCCACTAGTAATGAAATAAAAATGGTATTCCAGGGCAGAAAGCCCAGCAACGAGCGGGATTTTTCTCAGGAGAAACAACCCAACTGCAAAATAGTATCAAGTGTAAGTAAAACTCTGACATACATTGCCTGCTTGCTCTCACTTGAGACTGCTGATGTGGGGACACATGTCTTTCCCTCTGCTTTTCTCAGAGAAAAGCTGGAAGGTGCAACAGCTGCAGTGCCTACCCGGCTCTTGAGAGTTGTGTGTGCACATCTCTGTACTGCCACAGCACTCATGGATGGCTGCTGGAAAGTAACTGCTTCACTTTTCTGTTCCCCATATCTACAGTGGGAATAATATTAACTAGTAAGGATTGATGGTGATAAAAGCAATAAAGACTATGATGTGGTCAGAAATCACACTGCTGTGGCCTTATATGATTTTTGATGTAGCAAAATCTTATTTGATTTGCAGACATTTCTTATATCCTCTCTGTTTCTACAGTAATTTTATTTTTTTTTTAAGATTTCAATACAACAATGAGATTCCTTTTCAGCAGAATAACTCTTTGCTTAGAAAAGAGTCCTTATCACGATCCGTTTCTGCAGCAGTCAGAGACGATCTTATGGCTTGTATGGCCTGCTTAGTGCATGAGGGAAAGACCGTGGATGTTCTCTACCTATACTTTAGTAAAGCTCTTGGCACTGCCTCCCACAGCATTCTCCTGGAGAAACCGGCTGCTCATGGTTTGGATGAATGTACGCTTCACTGGATGAAAAAGTGGCTGGATGGCTGAGCCCAAAGAGTGGTGGTGAATGGAGTTAAATCCCGTTGATGGGTGGTCACAAGTGGTGTTCTCCAGGGCTCAATACTGGGACCAGTTCTGTTTAATATCTTTATCAATGATCTGGTTGAGGGGGTCCTCAACCAACATCCTCAGTAAGTTTACAGACAACACCAAGTTAGGTGGGTGTGTTGATCTGCTTAAGTGTAGGGAGGCTCTACAGACGGATCTGGAGAGGCTGGATTGACAGACTGAGGCCAATAGTATGAGGTTCAACAAGACTAAGTGCCAGGTCCTGCACTTGGGTCACAACAACCCCATGCAATGCTGCAGGCTTGAGGAAGAGCATCTGGAAAGCAGCCCGGTAGAAAAGGATCTGGAGGTGTTGGTCAACAGCTGGCTGACTATAAACCAGCCTGTGCCCAGGTGGCCAAGAAGGCCAACAGCATCCTAGCTTGTATCAAGAATGGTATGGCCAGCAGGACTAGGGAAGTGATTGTCTCCCTATACTTGGCACTGGTGAGACTGCACCTCAAATACTGTGTTGAGTTTTGGGCCCCTCATTACCAGAAGACATTGAGGTGCTAGAGTGTGTCCAAAAAAGGCAACATGCTAGTGAAGAGTCTAGAGAACAAGTCTTAAGAGGAGCGGCTGAGGAAACTGGGGTTGTTTAGCCTAGAGAAAAGGAGGCTGAGAGGAGACCTCTTCTCTCTCTCCAACTACCTGAAATGAAAGGAGGTTGTAGCAAGGTGGGGTTTGGTCTCTTCTCCCAAGTAACAAGCGACAGAACAAGATGAAATGGCCTCAGGTTGCATCAGGGGAGGGTTAGGTTGGATATTAGGAAAAATTTCCTCACTGAAAGGGTTGTGAGGCACTGGAACAGGCAGTCCAGGGAAGTGGTGGAGTCACCATCCCTGGAGGTACTTAAAAGATGTACAGACGTGGTGCTGATGGACATTGTTTAGTGGCAGCCTGGCAGGGCTGGGTTAACAGTTGGACTTGACAATCTGAAAGGTCTCTTCCAATCAAAACCATTCTATGATTCTATATAGAAAATATCAAGGTTCTTATTGATATCCCAAAGGCTGTTTCACCAGCTAGTGCTAAACTGTTGCTCTTGTTTCTCTTTCTGTAAGGGAATAAACTGTTCTTGAAGCTTTGTTGTCATCCTATTACAACTAAATAGGATTAATTTCAAGCCATATAAATGAAAGGCAACATTAATTCAGAAGCAACAAACCTGAACACTCCATGTGAAATAAATGAAGACAAAGTAAGGAAGGTTAGCTCAGCTGGGTAACATAAAAGGCAGCCTCTTCTCTCCAAGCCTTTTGATCTGAATTTAACCTGAAATTGCATCCTTCTTCTCAAGCCTTAGTAAAATAGCTTTTACACAAGAACCAGGTTTCTGCAGGATCACATCACCTTAAATCTATTCATTCAGATGCCGGGACATTTCCAGCAGAGAAGCAGCCTGTGAAATGCTGTGAGGACTGCTGCTGGCAGCAGCAGGTTTAGAGCAAGTGGGTTGTCTTCTCAAAGACTCCTGGAAGCCTCTCCCTTAAGGATTTTGCCTTTGATACACCACTTTGAATTAGGGTTTAAAAATATTACACTGAAAAAAATGCGATTATAGTTTTCCTGCATCTAATCTTGTTGCCTGCACAACTAATTCTGGGACATGTAGGACTCAGTTCACTCTTATCCTTCTTCATTGCACTTGAGGTTTAATCTGTTCTTATACCAGTTATACAATGGTATAAAATCAAAAGCTAAGGTAAATGTACTGTAGAATTACAAGTGTATAGATGAGGTCAGCATTAGGGTTTCTAGATCCATGTTCTTGTTCCCCTGGTCCTCTTTGGGACATATGAGAAAAGGAAATTGTAAAAAGCAAAGAAGGAACCAAAATTACAAACCATGACTTTGAACCATTAGGCAGAAAATATTCACAGGTTTGCTAAAGTTGGCAGTTAGGTAATTTTGAAGTGATACTCTAGGAGATTCCTCTGCTTAAAGTCCAAATGGGAAGATATGAAGCAGCTGTATCTGCTCAGAAGTGACACCAGGTATGGTTAGTTGACATAATTAAGACCCACCTGCACATCAGATGAGAAATTCTGAAGTGACAGAACTAGGCTGCATCATTTTTGGTAAACAATTTTAGCAAGACTGTAAAACAGTCTGATTATTCTCACCCCTGCTGGATTCCAGGGAAAGGTTGTGAGGATTTAACAAATATTAAATTAAATTAACATTATTCCAATAAGAAAAACTATGACCAGCAGGGCACCCTGCTGTTGTAATCACATTTTTAAATGTTGAACCATGAAAAAACTGCCAACTAAAAGAACGGGGCATATTTTTGGTACATAAAGTTGGTGTTTGTGTACAGAAGGGTGAGTGCAGTAAGAGCTAAGTTTAACAGAATTGATAGTATATTTTTGGATAATTAGAAGCTGATCAACTGTCTTTAAGACATGCTCTTTGTATAAAATAAATAACCAGTATCAACTCTTTGGAGCCACAGTATGGACCTAGTTTTCATTGAACTGCTTCCAATAAGATAAAAGTCTAGTGTTACTTTCTGAAGTCTCTTCTAAATTTTTTCTCATCCTTCTTTCAGGGTTCAAAACAGTTTGATTCTGTGTAGCAGAAGTTCAATATTTGCCCAACCCTTACTGATGCTTTTTCAGCTTTTCCCACTATATTCTGCAAATATATTCTTGCAGCATGTCAGGGTGGCAGGCTGAAGCCCCAGAGCAGGGAGCAGGAGAAAATGTTACACTACACTAACTCTATATGCTGTTTATGAACGTTATTTTTCATCCAAAGCTACGGCATCCATTTGGATACTTCTAAACAAGTGAGATTTCCCTATCCAGGGTTTTATAGTCAGCAAACTAGGTTTATGAACAATAAAATCCTACACTGAAGGTAAGAGCTTAAGAGAGTTAATCAAATGAGACAGAGGATGCCAAAACCATACTGAAGCGGGAGAAGGTGGCATATAAAACACCTTGAAGGGATCCATGACAACAGTCATCATCAAGATGAGTAACCTGCAGTACCCACATCTATTCTACCTCAGGGTTTGCAGTGACTTTATGTTGGGTAACATTCCAGCCAAGTTGCATATAAATCCTACATCAGTTTTAGACTGAGTTTTGTTATAAACAATAAAATCTCATTTCCTGAATATCCTACCAAGGACATGACAGACAAATAGCAGAAACAAAAACAGTTCAGTTGTATTTTACTGATAACATTTTCAGATGTCAGCTTTGTCAAAGATTTGGGATGGAGGACGACATGCAAAATCAGTTTTGTACCTGTAATCCACTATTTTCTATGTTCGCTGCCGCTTTTCTTTTTCTGACCTTTATATTCAGAACAATGCTCATTCAGAATAAATGTGCTTTTCCAGTCACACATTTGCTTGCTTCTGAAGACACAGTTTTAGCAGAATAATTCAAGATGAGGGAATTCTTTTCTTCAATAACCAGGGATGAATCTTATAAAACCCCATTACAAGGCTGACTGTCATGGTACAGAAAACAAATTAATTTACTCTGATGAATTTGTCATCAGACAAATTACTGGGACCAATGACTCACTCTGTAATCTTCGCATATACATCTTTGGAGCAGAGGCACAGAATTAACAAAAGTTACTAGCATTTTCTTTTGTAACAGTGGTTTTTATCTGGTTTTGTTAGCAAACCAAATACTCAACAACGTTCTAGCATACCTGTCACTTAGCTGGTAATACTGCTAGACCAGCATTCAAATACATAGAAGCATAAAATCCACATGAGAAGATACAGGTGTCCTTCTGAAAGACCCCTCACTTCCTCCTGCAGCTGAGTAAATATGAATTTAAATGCACTAAATAAAGAGAATAAACACTGACTACTAAGAGAAGAGGAAGGTCTCTCATTCTAGGCAAGTTTATGCACAGAGCTTTTTAATAAACATAAATATATCAGTTTGAATGTTACTTTTATCCTGGTTTCTTAAGGAAATGAGATCCCATGATTATGCTATTAAGTGGTGGTTGCTGTGCCCCAGTCCCCTCATCTTTCACTTCCAGCCCAGCTTACAACTTCTGAAGCTCTTGGCTTTTTATCTGAAGTTGACAATGGCGGAAGAAATCTACATTATATTAAAATGCTGCAATTTCAGTGAAAATTAGCAGCTGGAAAGAGCAGAGAGGCTCATGTTAGTATTTTCACTATGAGAAATACTGCAGTATGAACATGGCAGTTACCTGTTCTGTATGACCTGTCAATTACCCTATAAGTACTTATAATGGCAGAATAATTAGCCTTCACGTCAGCCACAATATGTGCTTTCTCCCAGCTGATTTAAGTGGAGGAGAAAGGGGAAGAGCTGAAAATATGAAAAGAAATTGAAGTGACATAGTAGAGGACATGAAGGCATTTAAACAAAGGAGAATTTGAAGTTACTGTGAACAAAGCAGTAAGAGAAGAGCCTGCACATCCGCACACCTTAAGGCAGCCTGACCCCATCAGTTCTGATGCTCAAATCACAATTTCACAGCGTGACACCAGCGTGTTGCGCTGGTTCAACAGCTAATGTGGACATACTGTATTTGGGTACTGAGGTAACAGAACAAGGTTTGCTTTTTACCTGGTCTGGGAATAAGCAACACAGATATAAATACGTTTTCTTCAGAATCCATCCAGAGAGGAAAGGGATGTGCTACTTTGCTGAAAGGGCTATGTTTAAGACAAAGCTGTGTGTATGGGTAAGTCCTTTAGGTACCTAAATCAGCATTAGATGTCACTGTACATATTTAGGTTGGCTTGAGAGACCATTATTTTATATGTTATAGGACTAAAGGATTCTATCTAAATTAGAGTGCTAACGTTAATAAGCACAGGTTAATGCTAAATATAAGCAAACACAAAAGCTTAGCAGATGGTTTACTACATCATCCTTTTGTATCCATCCCAGGTCAGGGTACTGAAAAAAAAATGATAATAATTGTATCATCATTAAACAAAATTAAGTAAATATATCTGTAGCATTTTCCTTCACTTTTAGATTTCAAAGCTACGATAAATGAATTAAGTTTCACTAGAAATGGTCAGAAATCAGAACAGAGTCATCCCTATTCTGCAGAAAATGAAATAAACTTTAGAGAGACTTTCAGCTGGGTTCTGAAATACCAGCGAAGACTATGAAGTATGTTGTGCTCCTAAGCAACACAGAGACCACGCGTTGACATTTACTTGTCAAGTAACACGAGCAAGGTGACAGTGAATGTCGGTACAGAAGATGGTAACAGAAACAAGACTTTCTCATTCATCCATCTCCATCTGAGGCCTTAAAAAGTAAAATATTGCATCAGATCAGCTAAGTGTGCATTAGAAAATTGCAGCAATAACAGAGAGAGTAACCTTGTAGTTATCATACTGGATTTGGAATACTCTGTCCCGCTCTTGGCTCTGCTACAGCATCAAGCAAGTTGTCTAGTTTTTTCTCCTCAGTCACTTAGCCATAAAACAACAGAATTCCTTTTTTCTATCTTGTCCGTCCATGGCCCAAGGATTTTGGGAAACAGACTGTTTCTCATTGTATCTTAGCACACTACCTATCACAGTGGGCCTCAGAATCAGATGCACTCAGGGATATCTACCTTAATGCAAACTATAATTATTTATAGTGCATTTTTATCTATGTCATATTTTATAATGCACTCAGGACACTTTGCAACCATTTTCACATTGCAGATCTATACCAATGAGCTAACGTAGGGGAAACACGTCAGCAAAGCATTGTGAACTAACTTTAAAAATACCTCCTACCTGCACAGGTGTCTCCAGAGTGTAGATATGTTCCCCACGCACATTGTAGAACTTGACAAGTGCGCTTTTCAAAAGGGAACCATTGCTGAGGTCAGCCAGCTGGTTTTGCTTCTCCATGCCTGCTACTGCAAGTAGGTCTCCTTGTGTACACCACTGTACCACTACATCTGAAATCACAAAGATAATTAGCAATAATCACTGATTAGAATTAGTATGAACAGCATTTCCATATGCTGTAGTGAATTGAACAGCTAAATCACGCTCTCAAAAGTTACTTAAGTACTTAGAAACCTATATATTTTCACCGAAATTGTAGCAAATATGCTGCATATGCACTTCTGAGAATGATTCTTCTTACTTTATAAATTGCAAAAAATGTGTAAGAAACATGAATTCTTCTCTCTCTGTGGTGAGTCTAGAATGTAATCAGTGGTTGCTCCTAACTATCTAGGGACAGGAATTAGTTAAAGCTGATGTGAAAGATCCTATGCACATTTCTGAGGTAAGTAAGTGGAATTAAGTTAATATGCAGATAAATAATCCCACTAAGAGAGCAGTAAAGAGCATCTGTCTGGAAAGGCCTACAGCACAAAAAAGCAGCATATCTGGGAATGCCTATGGTCTCACTGACTGTGAATAAAACAGGGTTAGAGTTTAGTAGAATGTCAAACTAGAAAGACCTTTGGATTTTGGTCCATAAGTACATATGGCCTCCATGTCGTAAGTCTTTTGACACCTAACCTGTAAAAATCTCATCTGTCCAGCAGCTGCTTGCCAGAAGCACACAGGGATTGCTTAGTCTCTCATAAAAATGGACATGAATATACATATTGGTTACTTCTCCTACAGGCAACTTCATGATGAGGAACGCCCACATCTTAATTTGGGGATGCTAATTTCAAACCCTTATATCCTCCAGCTCTTTGTCACACTTCAAGAAGAGCACTGAACGAGTGTTTTGTGTTTCTGCTTGTGTTTCACAGGTGGATTTGCATGTGCAAGGAATACTGAGCTAGACTTTAAACCTTTTTACTCTTAAACCAGAGGTGAAAGGCAGCTATTTTATGCTGAGGCAAAGTGAAGGTAAAGGCTAAACTTTTGTGCTCTGGGATGCTCAATCTGCTGAGAACCTTTTGAAGACATTTGTGGGCGAGAAGCTGTCTTCAAATGAAGAAGCAAGAGAGAAATGAGAGTTGGCAGGAAGGATCTCAAAATTGTTTCAAGTTGTCAACTTGTCATTTTCAATGACTTTTATGTGCAATTTTAAAATGGTTTTGTATTATTTCAACTTTCTGATATTTCTCATGGGAATTATGCTTCTGTACACATCAGAGGAAAGATGCACGCTCCTCAAGATAATTCTCTACAGCTAGGCATTGTATGTCTCTTTTTTTGTCATAGTCCTCGGCCCTCTAAGTAATCTACAATGGGATTCAATTCATCTTTCTCAGAGAGTATAATGATAGGCAGGCTAGAAATGAATGAGGCAAGCTGATCAATTCCACTTTTGGTAACTAGATTAACTACACAACTATGTAAGTAGTTATGAAGATATGGATACATATCTTCAGGTAAAACTTTCAGTCGATCCCCATGCCAAGAGGAAGAGGAGTGATTACCATGTCCAGCAGTCTTCTCCCTCTCTCACAAAACTCCTAGAATTAGGCTGCTGCAAAGGCAGCCAAGGGGTGGATGTGGGCTGCAGCATCCCTCAGGACAACGTGGCTCGACAGCACACCTGCACTGCCAGCAGGGTCTTCCAACAATTATTAGATCTTGATGTAAAATAGCTCAACTGATAACTAGGTCTGAATGCAAGCACAGAGATTAAATGTCAGACTGAGGTTTCATCTAGGGTAACCATCTGCTAGTGCATCATGGATCAGAGTTCTCTCTCAAACTACTTGCCAGCCATTACAGGCATGTACATCAGCAAACCTTGAAGAGAGCACTCTTAAGTGTGCAATAGCTCTGCAGGTAGCAGTTGTAGCTAACTAGTACAACTAGCAGATGTAGTTCAGCAGTTCTGCAAGTGGCAGTGCACCGAGAATCACTGAGTTAAAAAGCATAAAACCAGAAAGGATACAACTGAACAGTTCAGAACCTCCACTAGAACAGACAAAACTTCCAGAAGTGTTCAAGCTGGATGAAAATAAGAGCTTCTATTTGGGTAATCAAATTCTCACCCAACAGCAAAACTTTTAAAATACAAATTTAATATAAAAATTCTCATTAAAATGACAGCTATGCAAAGCTAGTAGAATGGCAAAAATATATAGTTATTACTTGAAATAATTTTATAGTTGCCTGCTTTAAAAATAAATTGAGTAGCCTACAGCAGCCCATAAAGACACGGACATCTGCTGCAGAGACCACAAAGCAGTACTTTCAGATTTCAAATAAAAACACATGAATTAAGACTTGCAGACAATACGGAAGATCATCCACTCTCAGCAGAACACCAAGTGGCTGGAGAGGATGGAGACTCTTAGCTGGCAGGTTTTGCACATTCTTGCATGTGATAAAAACCAGTAAAATTATGGTCACTTGAAAAAAAATTTGGTAAGAAGATACAGAAAATGTGTACATCTATATAAAACTATATGTAAAATACTTTCCACTGTACAATGCTTCAAAATAACCTTTTCAACCACCTTTCTGTCTCATACACACTTCCAATCTAGTAAGATATTGCACATTCTTTCTATACTGATGAAAAGGATGTAGTCCCATTTACAATTCATAAAAACATTTTTAGTCTAGCTTGCACACTAATATTTTGCTAGAAAAGGGCAATGTAATTAAGGCATTTTTCCATTAATGAAAGTCAATGGGGGAAGAGAAACAGGACAGACATTCTCAGGAAGACAGTGTCCTGCAACTCTCAATGGAGAACAACATGGGGTTTATTTCTCCTACTGTTTCCAGCTGAAAGCTAGACTAGATGACAACTCCAGACTACTCCCTACTCTATTATTATAATACTGTAGAGATGCTGGATGGACCTGTTCGTGGATATCTCAAGAGCTCCTCTATATTGATTCTGGTTTCCCAGACTTTAGGCATCTGAAGAAGTTTACTGGATCACAGGGTTGCCTCATGATGCTACATTTTGCCAGTCATGCACTTCTTGTGTTGGCACAGATGGAAGCAGGAGTGGAAAAAAAACTTCAAAGGTGATTTTTTTACCTCCTAAGACTATCTCTACATAGTGGATCACCCAAAAACTATTGGGCTAGTGTCAGAGCAGCTTTTTACCTAAAATATCGCACTGTTACAGAACTGCTTAGAGTCTGCTCCAATGGCTTAATATTTTTTTAATCTAATACACAACTAATTTACCAGTGGAGATAGAAAAGAATCAATATAGAATCTATATTTAAGTATGTACTTATGGAACATCTCTGCATGCAAAGCACCATAAATTGTATTGAGAGTGCTGGCAAAGTAGGAGATTTTTTGATAGGTAAGAACAGTAGAAATTTCAGTGTGAATTAAAGATTTTACATGGAATACTGATCATACAAAATTCATGCACATGACTCAGCAAGATGTATAGCAATTAATCAGTGGAATTTTCCTCTGTGAAAATAACTTGCCTCTTGATAATTAATCAGTGTAGCAAGTTTTCGGTATTTGTGAGAGTCAGAGCAGCACTGTGATTCATACCTGGTTACCAAAAGCATGGGAGGAGACCTTGTGAATTAAAGATGCAAAGGAAGTGTTATGTAGCAGAGACATTCACATAAAGAAGCATAAACATATTAGCACATTCAGCTGAAAAACAGCAAACAGATCATTTTGTCTACAAAACTGCCATAAAAACATGATCTCAAACATGGAAACATTTTTTCAAACATAAAATCTCTATCAGCCAAGAGCTGCTCTTCCACCAGCAGGTGTCACTGCTGGAAATGGCAAAACGGTGCCCGAGTGCTTCTCAGTTAGGAGAGACAACTGCAAAAACATAACCTATACACCTATCATTAAAAAGACAAGAAAACCAGAGCATAGGAAGAGGGTGAAACGGCCTCCTTTTGTACCTTTCAACCCTGAGCGGATGATAGTAGGAGACAAGTCGTCATAATTGTTCATTAAACTGATGTCTCCCGACGTGAAGCTGACAGTAAGTAGTGGCTTGGTGTTCTGCACCGGGACTGGATACGCAGCTGGTCCATCTGCAAAAGCAAGGCTCTGGAGTGAGCAAGAGGCAAACAACCAGAAGTCATTACAACCAGGCTGAAATACACTGTACTTCAGCCTACCGCCATCAGGAGTGGTTCCAAGCCTCAAACTCTACTTGCTTATTTCTGTAAGATCTATGGGCAAAAGAAAAGCAGGTTTAGCTAGTTTCCTTGTCTGCTTTTGTGAAATCCCAATGTTTTTACAGTATACACAAAGTGATTTATGCATATACTATTATGTTACACAGTGGTGGTTTTCAACCTTTTCCCATTGTCAACTCCCAAAAGTGTCCTCAAATTGAAAGCCAGTGCTTTGGAAGGCTTCCTTGGGACCCTAGTTGAAAACCAGTGCAATAAACAATGTAATCTCACTAAAAGCTATTTGTTAGATACACTTCCTGCTTGGGTAAGTCCTGGGGACTCCTCCTGAAGTCACAGAGACATTGTAAGAACTTCTAAGAGAACATACTGACCTTTAACGAATTACTAAAGAATGTTAAGATCTACATAGCAGCAGGAAGTTACCTGCCATCCTGCATAACGGGATCCAAAGCGCTCAAAGGTAGAGGTGAGCCCAAATGGTGTACCTGGCTTTAAAAACCATTTCTGCAAAGTCTCTGCTCCTCTGGGCTTGTTTTTCAGCATTCACTGACATTCTCTTGTTCAAATACTTCATGATCAATTTCACCACATGTAGCATTTGCTGTTTAACTCTTTTTGTTTACAATTTCTGATGGGAGATGCTGTTGGCCCCTGATAAAGTGACTCTCAAGGCCCAACCAGCATCTGTCGAGTCAACAAAAATGGCAAAGTCAGTTAAGAGTGGCCTTGCTTCTTGAACTTGTAAAAAAGCAGATCAGAAAGCATTTTGGAGAAAGATTTCTAGTAATTAGCACCTCTGTGTGTATATAATTTACAAAGAAAAAACAATCAAACTTCCAGCCCTTCCTACAAATCCGTGTGAGTCAAAGGTTTGTCACCTCTGAGAGGTTTATGCTGCATCTGCTCTCAAGAAAACACATAATGTTTGGGTAATCATTAAAATAGGCTTGTAACAAGTCCACCCACCCCCTGACTGACTCAGATAAAGCTAGCGCGTGCAGATCATTTAAGTTCTCATCTGTCTACTCTGCAACTTCACCATCCTTCCACTGGAATCAAAACCATTTAAAAACCAATGAAAAACCAATTTCATTTTGTTATCTTCCTTGCTTTAGAAGAACTTAGAAGTTTTTTTCTTTTCATCTAAGGTAAGAAATCTCACCCAGTACCAAAACTGAGGCATGAAAGCCAAAACAAAATTCAGTTTTAAAAGATGCTAACATTTTACTAGATGATCACATTATCTTCTATCATTATTTGTGAAATACATATGCTTATTATATTGACATATATATACATATCCTTCTGGAAAAGGTAGATTTTTTGAATGAATCGAACTTAGTGCTAAAACTGCCTTCAATTCAGTGGTTCAATCTGAGATGCAAATTCAGCATTATTTCTAGCTATTATAAATTTAAATTTTTCATTGTACAGTCACTGTTACATGAATTTAGTTCTTAATTTAGTTCAGACTTCATACACTGGAACACAGAATCATCTTACCTAGATCTTACAGACTAATCAACAGCATTAACAAGAAGTATTAGCATTACTTGGATTAAGAAGGATGGGGCTGACTGCACGTGGATACCTAGGCTCCCTAGGTCTTTGCTATTGATAATTTCCAAAGAATTTAAAACCAAAACATTTCACCCAACGGGTTATATTTATGCTTAAGGGGAGGGAAGGATTTCTTCCTGACCCTCAAAATGGCAATATGCTCTGAAGTATGGGAATTAGTAACTCCAGACAGCTCTTGTCACCTTTGCTTCTATCCTGTGTAACTGCAGGAAACATTTTCATTCCAGTCCTCCTGCAGTACTCAATGAGCTCTTTATGTCAGGACTATCAAGGATGGATTATAACAATAAGCACTACAGAGATCCTATGAAACAGAGATAAAATTAAATATGTAGCACTTTCCACTATGTCTAGCACTGGTGTCTTTTCACACGAATCTAAATAACACATTAACGTCCGTGACTGCACTCTGACTACCTCCATACATATGGACCATAGCAACATCTCACATCTGCTTATCAGTGAAAACTGATATGCCCCTATCTAGCGTTTTTGACTCACCTTCATTAAAAACTTTGAGCTTGTGTTGTTATCTCATTTGTGAAAACGGAGGCAGACCAGCACAGATGAGGTACGACCTGCAGCAAGCCATGCAGCGAGGCTGGTGGCAGAGCTGGGGACAAACCCACTCCCTCATACCAGCTCTCTGCTCCATCCCCCATGCTACCTCCACAGGAACACA
Organism: Eurystomus gularis; assembly: GCA_013400335.1. NCBI lineage: Eukaryota > Metazoa > Chordata > Aves > Coraciiformes > Coraciidae > Eurystomus > Eurystomus gularis. The sequence goes on along the minus strand of VZZY01007862.1, from coordinate 29,904 downwards.
TCATCTTTCGGACTCTACCAGCTTGAAATTGTGGCCATCCTGCTGCTTTAGTACAGCATGACAAATCCCTGGTAATCGAGATGTCTTTGTGAGCTCTTGCAAAGCTGAAACAGAAGGACGTGCATACAACACTACCTTGTGGTGGGGAATAGTCATCGGAGTCTGTGTCACTCTCGCTGCTGTCCTCCACCAGGAAGCTGGGGTAATTCCAGGACATGCTGAGGATGCCATCTGACTCATGAAGGAGCACGTGAGCCAGCATTCGGCCATGGCAATCCATGACGATAACCTGTCCATCAGCAGTGCCAAAAAGTACCTGAAAATAACAGAACAGCCCTCAGTCCCACCAAATGTCAGCCACTGGACCTTCCTTCAAACACATCTTATAATTAACTAGCTACGCCGGAAACTAATTGATAGCAAAGCAGTCAGGGATGTGAAATGGTGCCACATTAGGACACTGCAACCAAAGATGTATGTAAAGAATGAAGTTAAAACAACAGGATCTAGAGTTAAGTGCCTAAAATCTATAAGCAAGTGAAGTTTCATGGTGGGGTGCATTCTGTTCACTTTAATATGAGCCGTTACACTTTATTTGAACTTGGCCAATACTACAACTGAAGTGAGCTGGAAGAAGGGTTACCACAGATTCTGCAGTATTCTTGGACTATACAGAAATTTCTAAAATTGCTGGCAGAAACCAAAGTATGCATCAGTCATATCAAAAGGCATTGCTGACAAAAGTGAGGTCTCACTGAAGGTTTCAAACAGCTTGTGAGAGATGGAGAGCTGAATAGAGGAGGACAAGTTTTTCAGTTGATGAGCTGAGAGAAGGTGGGAGAATGTCTTCCAAAAACAGAGGCAAAAAGCAGTATGATCAGTCAACTGGAAGTAGGTTACTATAGCCAAGAGGAAGGCAGTATGTTACACATTTGGGAAGAGATCAAGAAGAGCTCCTACCCACCATTTCAAATACAAAATGGATAACGCCAATTTTTTTCTTGCCTCTACACTACTCTGTAGACAATGAGCACTGACTGAAGTCAGACTGACTGGAACCTACAATTTCTTTTTTATAAGTATTTTCTATCTTGAGACTTTAAGCAAGATCCTGCATATTTGATTACTTTTCGAAAAACCTCAGGAAATAAGGATTAAAAAATCCACAAAATGATAACTGCATTAGCTAAGACTGCTGCTGCTATCATGTAATTCCATATGAGACAAATATGTTTTAAAGCAAATTTAAAGGCATTTACCAACTTGAAAACTACTTAGCATTAAAAACAAAGCTAAAAGGAAGGTCAAATATTTTACTTGCCCTTCAGTCTACCACCTGTTTTCAGTGCTTGTAAATTTAAGACTCTAACAATTATATGCCCAGATCAGAAATTCATCTAGCCTTGTATCTTCTCTCTCGCAGTGGTCAACTGGGGAAGAGTAAAAGGACAGGATAAACTGAGCAGGCACCTCGCCTGCACACTCATGTAGCTTCCAGCAAGAAATACACCCTCTTCTTTGATAATTAATAATTCCACTTGATAACCTTTACCTCTTAACACTGAAAGAAATATAGAATAATTGTTCCCTTCTTACATTCTCTACGTCGGCCACAATTTTATAGACCTGTTATCTAACCCCTTAGTCCTCTCTTTTCCAAGCTGAAGAATCATAGCCTACTTAGAATTTCCCTGTACAGTTGTTGTTCAAAGCATCCAATCACTCTTGTTGACCTTGCTGTTGCTGTCAGGGGTCTTCCTTTCTATCTTCCAAGATGTCATGCCAGACTTGCAGCATTCTTAACTGTATTGTATCAGACTTATACGATAGTACTCACCTAGGAAGCAATTGTCATGGTTGAACTTTTGAAAGTTTCAGAAAGGAACCATGGCTTCAAAGGTCTCAGTCAAAAAATAAGAAGTACCAAAATTTTTTCTGTGATCAAGTTGATGATCAGGAGACATGGAAGGTTGTAAACTAGGATAGCAGTGTAACAGAGGAACTCCAGTCATTAAAATCTTAAGAAAAGCAATGGAGTTGTTTCACACTATTAGAAGCAATTCAAAAATAGTATCCAGCTGTCTTAACTGTAATATTACATTATAAATATTTTTGTGATAAACAGCTGCATCCCATTCCCTTTCATTATATCAACTGTTTTTACGTGCATAATCAGCACACAGCCACTTCACTATCTACTTTCAGAACATAACCATGCTTTTTCAGGCCTCTACAAAACAAACTTCTAAAAAGCCCAAAATCCTACCAGTTGTCATTGCTAGCTTCTCACACCACTTTCAGCCTACTCTATAGATTAGGTTTTTTACCAATTTCCTAGGAGGTTTGTAACCGCAAAATACCCAGACAGAGGTGAAACTCCTGTGTTTCTGAAAATAGCAGTGTGAGTGTTGTACCTCCTAAAATCCCGTAAAAACACTACAATAGGGTAGGAACAAAATGTTGGGACTCATCACAGAGTTCAGTCTTACCTCAATCTAAAGCTAATTCTTTCCAGTAGCACTTCCCTCAATTTATTTAAAATTCCAAAGTCCTACATTAATTTCAATTCAGATCAGAACAGCTGTATGTAGGCATCTTAATTCTTGCACTGGAATCTGAAAGAGCTCTTTAGCAACCTAGAAATGTCAGAGGGCACTCTTCATCTCTTTAGCCAGGCCACAGGTTTCAAGGACCAGCTTTGAGTTTCAGGGTTATTGTAGTTGTTAAAGCTTTAAGATGAAAGCATTTATCAGGCTGATAGTCCTGCTGACTGAACTCCTGCTGAAGCTGTAAAAATTTCTAATGGTGTTATCATCCATAACATTACTCAAGTTATAAATGCCACACTCAGGCTACTTATGTCAGATGAAAAAAACTCTCTTGACCGTCAGAAAAAAGGTTGAGCCACAGGGTATGCCTGAAGGATCCAATGGAGAAAGTAAAAGGTTGTATTTTAGCTGCCAAAACTCATATTTTTCAGGTGTTTGCTGATGTAGGACGTTTGAGAGAATACTGGATAAAGCTAGTGATCTGTTAACCCTTGAATAATACAAAAGCTAAATTATAATAATAGTAACTAAAAAAATCACAAGTACTTATTTTGAAGTGGTTCTTTGGCCCCTTGTTCTGTTCCTCTCGTCTTACATCCTCTCCTTTCATATGGTTAATTATTTCAACTGTTTTTACATGCATTACCACTTGTAGAGTTGCATTTGTAGAATTACACATAATCTGATAGCAAAATACCTTAAATTACTCAGTACCTTCCAAGTGTGAGTCAGCTACTCAACATAAAACCAGTATTTCTTTACAAAATATGTCAAATGTAAGGAATCCTGCCGTAGCTAACGAAAGGTCATACAAATGCAGAGCAGTCTCCAATAGTGCCCTGATGTTGTATGTTTTGAAGGGAAAACTGTGATAAAACCACCTTTGCATAGTTCACACAGTTTTCTAAGCTTACCAAGAGCTGAAAGTTGGGTTCAGTCCTGAAACAGAAGTGGGGTGATTTCTATTTATTATAACAAATCTGAATACTTGAAAAACACCCTTCTCTGAAATCTGCTGACGTCTTAGCCTCTGTGGTAACTTGTGATGAGTTTCACAAGCCAGTTTTGGTAGATAAAAAGGTTTTTCATGTAAAGGTTTTTCAACTAAAAATAGCTGTTGAACTACTATCCATGAAACTATCATTCAAGATTGCAATCCCCTTAATGACCAAGACTTCAAAGACTCTTCAATTAGCAGTCTGAAATATACCAATTCCTAAAAGACGTGGTAATAAAAAGACGGAGTATTCTGCATTGAAGTATTCATCTCATGAGAAGATGAATACTAGAACAAGAAACTAAAAAATTCAGTCCAGGAGAAACAACTTGAATCTGTTCAGTGACTTTGCTCCATGTGGATCTGTTATGCTGAATTGTCGCTATTCCTGTAAGATCTGCTGTGATGCTGTAATGTGTCTGGACCAGATACAGCACTAGCAGAAAACGGCTTGGCAGCACTGAGATCAACCGAGCTACAATGGAGTGACCAAAGACCTGGTGCACTGAAGGTCCAGCTCAGGAGGCCCACTACTTTGTAAGAGGACTATAACTTACTAATAGCGATGTTATTTTTGGACAAAACAAGTTTTCTTGCTATTTAATTTGGTTTAATGTAAGTAAATGGAACTAATCAACAGTAAGAATGCTCAAGGTTAAAGTTAATTTGAATATACTAGCCCTGTAGGAAAGGGGGAGATCCTTCCATCTCACCACATCCGATTATACACAGAGAAAATTTAATTGTTATGATTTATAGGCTTTAAGTCAATGACCCTGTGCTGACTTACATCTGCAGGCAACTTAGCCACTGTCCATTCTGGTATCTTTGTCTGTCCTCATTGTGAAAGAAGCTTTCCAGAACTAGTCACTTTGACTTTTATAATAACCAAGGATAATCCAATCCCAGCAATAATGTATTCAATGACTTAATGTATATATGAGGGGTAAATATTTCCACTCTGAGGTTTTAGTTGTAGGAACTGAAGATTCAGGACTATTACAGAAAGATACTGATAAAATAAGATGCTCCCTTCATGACATTTAGTACTAACACTGAAGATTTCGGATGTTGCTAGTTAAACTCCCAGAAAATCTGATCAATACATTTTCAGAACATGGGCCATCATTCTGTATCAGAGCAATGAATGAGCCTTTAACTGAAGCTCAAGTTGAAGTATTAGAAGGCGGAATTGCTATAGCTACTGGAAGAAAAATAAAGCCACTTGAGGCTATTCAGAACAGCACTTTTAAAGTGAGAGATCCCAGTATTGTTATGCTAGAAGGTTGGAAAGGGAACATTTATCTGATACTACTGTTGTCCCAGAATTTTAAAAAGACCCTCTTTTGACTTTTTACAAAGAATGTACATCTGACAACTGAGGGAAGCAAAACAAGTCACAGAGTCCACTAATTAAAACAGCATTGAAAATGAATTCAGTAAACGCCATCCTAGTATAATTTATTTAAAATCCAAAATTTTCACAGAAAGACAGGGCAGCATGTGCTGCTGCCTCATCCAACATTGTTTCCCCAACATTCCCCTTTTCAAAGTTTAGACTTGTCTTTACGCTTTTTCCTTCAGCCTCCACCCCATCTCCCCCTCAAAGGAAAAGGTCAGCATTGTACCTCAGAAATTATGTACTGCAAAAATGTTAATATGGCTAACTGAGTTTGCATTGTCAGAGGATGTTGAGCAGTCCAAGGAAACTGAATTAGTTCTGCTTGCCCTGATTTAGCCATCTGGACAAACATTAGCATTCATTATAGAAGCAGCCTTCATAGTCGTCACCATAATGCCATCATACTAATAGAGATAGATCTGTTTTGCTGATCCAAAATTAACAGAACTATAAACTGATTAATATACAAAATGATGGATCAACCTTCTATTTATGCAGGTAGGCTTAGTAACATAGGAAATACTTGGAAAATCATTGGCTCTAAGCATTTTCTTTCATTAGCATAACAAAATTGCCTGTCTTGCAAAGGCTGAGTTACAACATTTTGCAGTCCGTTTAGTTGTGGTACTAGCATTTTGCATTCCTTGTGCTCTTCCTGTTTACTGTTTCTCCATCACAAAGCAGGAGACAGTTCAGCAGCCACTTCTTAGGTTACATTAAAACATGAAAGTTTGTGTTTTCTCAGTGTGACATTTGTGGCTTTCCTTCTTTTTATCTCAAAATGCAGAGAGAAAGAGAACCAGAGAGAGGGAGACAGCTGCTCTCCTGCTGAATATTTTTATTTCCATTAAATATTCAGCTGCTGTAAAATAATTTCTTGAGCTGACACAAATAGAGACATGACCACAACTCTCACACAAGCTCAGGAAGGAAAGCACTATAGGTTTTCTTTGATTGCCTTAATGTCTGAAAAAACTGAGAAGAGTTTTTGTTTCCTTTGGAAATGAGGAGTTACCAGCCTCACAAATGTATGACACACCACAAGATCATCCAGCTAACTTCATATATACACAGCATTGAAATTTTCATTTGAGACCATTAATACTTTCAAAAGCAGAACTAGTTTAGCTACCTACTCTCAGGCTTGTTCCTTCTGTCTCTTACAAAATCCGTAGGGTCTAGATAACTACTACAGAGACCTCAAATGAGAAGTCAAAGTAAATACATTGGACATCTTGGTGATAAATCCATTTAATAAATTTTGAAACCTGGGGATTCAAACTGCACTGGCTTTATTTCTCTCTAAAACAGTATAACATAACTGAATGACTGTAAATGAGATACAGCCTTGCACACCATTTCAGGAGTCAAAACTGTAAGTAGTCTCAAAATTAGTATCTCAAGCTATACAACTACTCTGGACATGTGGAGATGGAAGCAATTGTCCAGGCAAAGATAATGTTATTTGAAAACATGGTGGCAAATCACAGAAAGACTGATTATGATATGCCCCTGTAATTAAACCTAGGCTGATTCTGACTTGTGTACTGTCAGACATACACATCTCTATATTCGTTCTTCACTCTTGAGACATTTTTCAAGAAAGCACACTATAACAATCAGATTTTTAAGTGAAAAGAGTTGCCCTTCTATGTAATGCTTAATGAATTAACAATATGCCTCTGTTTACTTCAGATGTGGAAAAGAGATATAGCATTTTTTAAACTCGTGGCAGATTTCAAATCACATTTGAAGTAGTACACAAAATAAACAAAAAGTCAGCAGTTGGAACACCTTCTACAGAACACATTCTGTAGCTTTTAACACAGATTGAGCCTGGACCACTGAGTTCCCACAGCAGAAGTACTCTGGAATAGTCTTCAAGGAGCACCATTTTTTGTTTTCTCACTGAAGACTACCAAAGAAGTGTACATATGTGTATGAAAGAACATACTCTTCACGTATATATAATAATATATAGCAACAAAAACAAATTTTTGGTATGGTTAGGTGGGAAAACAGAATTAGCTTTACAAACAACCACTCAATCAGGTGAAGAAGTCAACTGATACACTTGGCAGTCTCTTGCATTGTTACCAGGCCAGGTTTTAGTTATTTCCTGTAAGACACGTTGACTTCTGAAGCTAAAATTTCCTTCAGTTTTAGAAGTCTGGGAGTTTCTGCTGGGGTTTCGTGGTTTGTTTTCTTTTTCCCAATTGAAAATGGTATTACTTAGCAACAAGGACTGCACTCTCAACCAGTGAAAATGCAATACAAAGCTCTTTAGAAGCAATGTCCTTGCTGTTTTGGATTTCATAACACAAAATCAAGAAGTCTCTGGGTTAAGCTATATGCTAACGGAAGCCAGTACCTCAACTTTTGCATTCTCCTTCTAGGTCTTGGGTGCTGGCACAGATGGGTAACTTAGTATGGTCAGGAAATACATTGAGCGGGTGAGGTCAAGTATAACTGAGTCAACATGGAGATAGGCTGAGTAATAAACTGTTACTGAAATGAGGCACTGAAGAGGAATGACTATCCTCATAAAGGCATCAGCTGATGTAGTCACCAACAATCCCTCAGTGGCTGAACACCGACAAGAAACTGGCACCTGGACAAAGAGCAGAGAGCTCAAGTTGAATCCATGCAGGACGAAACACTGATGGGAAAGATTTTGGTGAATAAAGAGATACTGCTCCCAGTTTCCATTGGCATACTATCTTTTTGTCAAATCAACAGAAAGACCATGTGATAACACTTTCTGAAAATATCACCTTTTATCTCCAATTTACTATGAAACTTGCCTTGCTTTCCCAGACAAAACCCAGTGCACAAATCTCCTCCTCCAGACTCAATCACTCCAATCCTCCTTTCCTGCACCAAGGTTTCAGACTATTCACAGGCTTGAACACATCTGATCCAAGTTCATGACCCCATTTGGCTCCTACTCTTCCTACTAACTTCAAAAAAACCCATCAATGGATTAAGTCCAAGTGACAATAAAGTTTAAATTAACTGCTCTGGCAGCTACATTTCTTTGAACTGAAAAGACCACAAAGCTCTGGATGAGCCAAAGGGGTCCTGGGGCCAATGCATTCTCAGCCAAGTGGCTCTTCACAGTGGAGTAACACAGACTGTTTCTGACGAAAGTTGTAAAATGCTCACAGTTTGGAGAGTTTTTCCTCTGTAAGAATTACACTTCCACTCATATGCCCTCTCCTGATCAACTCAAAATCTGAACAAATTAAAGCAATTTTCCTACCTAACGTATGACTTCTCCTTAAAAGAAAGCAGCTTCCTGGAGGAGGTGCCATTTGTTCCCTGAACTGCCTAAAAAAGTAACCTGAGTATGTGCTGCTACTTTGCAGAGGCGCACTGAAAATCCTCCTTCTTACTATTTGCCCCTACAGCTGAAGCTAACACAGTGCTTTGCAGAAACACGGTTTCAAATAAGTACTCCCTGTCCCCAAGAAAGAAAGACTTCAGGCTATCTAACTATATGAGCAAGTCTTTCTGTACAAGCGCCAGCAAGGTGAGAGGAGAGGCAAACGACTGCTTTTTTCCTGACACTTCCCACACAGACACTGGTTGTGTTTCTATTTGCGCTCATCTTTACTTTGCTGACTCAAACACTGATGCTCCAAAAATGTAAAACAGCACTGGATATAAAAATGCTAAGTGGACACATTAACTGAATAGCACAATGAGTCTTCAGCTTTCCCTCCATCTCTAGTTTGTCACTGCCACTAGCATCCTTCCTTTCCTGAGAGAGGGGAAGATCTGGTAGAGTGTGCAGAGCTTAACAAATCCCAGATTCTGGTCAGCTAAGATAAGAATATTGTGACCTATCTGAGTGTCATGTCAGATTTGTACATCCCAGTACACTGTACGCATCCAAGGGGATGCAGAAATCCATTCAGCCGTTGGCTTTTTGCAGTAACAAACATCAAACACTCTGTCTACAAGGATGAGCAAAACACTAAAACAGTCGTGTTACTCCTTTCAGACAGAGTCATTAAAGGAAAAATTTCTTTGCAAGACTCATCTGAAACAATGTTGACATGAAACATTGCAGGAGCTACTGAGAAAACATGAGCCATGATGCTGCCAGCGCATAAACATCCCCCATGTTACAGCCCTCATGACTACAGAGCTTGTCAGCTCTCTCAGTGCCTTGCCACGACAGGCTGGATGAGGAGCATCAAGGGAAAGATTAGGCAAGGCACAGATGAAGCGAGTGGGAAGAAGAAAGCACATTGAAGCATCACGTTTTTGCTCTGCTCCTTCAATTAGCTGCTCAATAACTGTGCAGTAGCAGCTAGGGTTTCTGGCAAGAAAAACCCCACAGAGAGATGCCACAGGTCCTGAAGCTGCAGATTAACTCCAAAGGCTCTAAGGACAACATCCTTGCTGTCTACCCTCCCCAAAACTCAAGGCAGCGCCTATGCAGTCCTCATCTGAAGTGCAGCTGCACAATTGCAGCTAGTGAGAAAAGGAGAGCACAACTGAAAACAGGCACAGTGCACCAAGCTATTTAACTCTTCTCCTTCCTTCTTTTTGGAAGCTGTTTTCTCAGCAGAATGATGCATGAAACTTACTTCAGACAAAAAGTCAAATGAAAGACAATGAATGCTAATAAAACTATCTATAGACAGCAGAAAAAAAAAAAGAGAAGTATATTATTTCAGAAATAGTTGCATAATGCAGCTTCAGAACAACATAATAAAAAGAGACAGAAGAAAGAAAGGCTAACCAAATCTTAAAATTCACATTACTTTTTTCACACAAAATCTGTCTGTCACTATTATGTGCCATCATAAAAATAAAGCAAAGAACAAAACCAAAGCATTACTGGCTTCCAGCACGTATAAATATATAAAACAAGAATATAAAATCTCCGCAAAAACATTCAGACTTTTAAAGTATATATAAAAACCCCAGATATTTTGACAGTAAAAAGATGAAATGGGATAGTAAACATTCACACAACCCTTAGTGCAAGCAAGCAGAAGTAATTAATTTTAATAGCAAGTCTGCCGCAAAGGTTTGAAATGCTTCTAAAAAAAGTCCAAAATATTAAAGACAGTTAAGCTCGTGGGTTTTGTTTATCTGTTTTATATAACAAGCAGTTTATCTTGAAAGACAACTGAAGTCTCCTTCCCCTGTCCTCTTTCTGCATTTTAATGATACTGCTCAATTATGCAGCATGCAATGTTAAAATCCTTATATGCAATCTAACCATTGTCTGTAGTCCTGTGGCTTTAATAAACTGCCTGGTTAGTTAATGACACTTCTTCAATGCTATAGCCTCTAGCCATTTCTCCCAGTAATCTGAATAATACCTCCATCAATGAAGTCTTTCAGTTCTTCCTTGAGGACTGTATCTTACAGTGCCATTCTGAGTGGCCCTAGTCATTGTAAATATATATGCATGCAGAATTGATGGGGAAAAAGGTTCAGTTTTATATGGTAAGACACAAAAAATATAGATATCCCCTGGCATTTTAAAGGCTCCTTTATGTGAACCTGTAAAGATCCTTATTACGCACAAGAAGTATTCTAATAAAAACCAGAATCATTGCTTACACTTTAAAATTTTACAGGCTGTAAATTTTTCATTTTGTCCTTCCTTCCCTTCATTCATAATAATTAAGGTAAATATTTGGCTCCCCTATACTGCCCCAGTTGCCTGTTTGTAGCTCCCTTTCATCATTCTGTCAACTCATTACAAGGTTGTTTTGAAGACTTTTTTCCACACGGCAAGATGCTTGAGCATAATTAAACTTGATCAGTGTGACTACCACAATAGCAAGGACTGCCTGAATCGGATGTGTGCTACAGCACCTGATTAAAAACAAAACAGTGGGGTGAACAGAAGCACAAACTCCTTGTTCCAGAGCAGCAGGCAAAGGAAGACATAGGTGAGAAGATGACACCACGGCTCAAACATGCAATATTTTCAAACACTTATACATTCCTCATTTTTAAGCCACATTCTGGAAGCTAGGTAAGGCTATATCCCCACTTTCAGACCAACTTATTTCCCTGTAAAGATGGTTGCAACTGCAAATCATAGTCCACAGATGAAAACTGGGGGATCCAAAAGCTGTACTATAATGGCATTATTAGTTAAAATTCCTGCCAAAGACTAAAGCCACACCAAAACCAAGAATCCTGAGAGGCAAGCTCATGAAACACCTGGTGCCACTGGCAACTATTTGACAGTGCTTCTTGTTAATCAGATTCTACCTCCTGGTGAGAGTTGTGCTGTGGCTCCTACCTTAGAGCAGACACTTGGCATAGCACAGCGCTGACCCTGTCAGGGACAGGTAAGGCATCAAGTGCTATACTAGCACATAGATCCCACCTAACTACACCACTAGGCCCAGAAAACAGCACCCATTGTCTCCTCCACCTGAACTCCTTTCTGAGTCCAGGCTCCACCCTGAGGGGCTGCAGCCAGTGTGCTGCAGGTGGGGCGAAGGAGCTGCCCCTGCCTTCAGCCTGTCAGGGAAAAAGATGCTGGAGCACCTTGGCTTGCCATGGGAGTAGGGCTGGCAAGCACTGGGAGCAGGAGTGACTAACAGCATAGAAACTGCCTGCCTGCATAGCTACTGCAAGCTACAAAAGATTTACAAAAAAACAACATACAGACCTCCTGCACTGTGCATTTTAAGTAGTTTCATCTGCTACCGGTCTCGTTTCCTTCCAGCATCTCGTAAGACCCTACAGTGCACACAGTATCTGTTCCTAATGCAGTCCTGCTTTGCTATCCCACTGAGAGTAGAATTTTGTATGATTAGACAGAACAGGCTGAAACTTGGGGCCTGTATTTACACATTCTTAGTACTAATGTATGTTGCGTTGAGATGGGACCACATACAATAGTTACTGTTGTAGGTAGCAGGATGCAAACCAAATTAGCTCACTGCTTGTATACCTATTTTCAAAGCAAACAGAAGGAAGCTATCTGGCAAAGTTCACACATACCTGTAGTCTGTCATATCCTGGCCAAAGAGAATCCTGGCCAGTCCCTGAATTTCCACAAATAAAATCTTACAACAGGAAAGAGGAACGGGGAAAAGTATTAATGGACACACCTGCCAAGAAAGTCTAATAATTTACACTAGCTGAGATATAGGGAACAAATACAGATTAATGACACTTCTTGGGATATCCAGGAATTAAAATATATTCATCCATTTTCATCAAGGCTTCCCTCTACTGGGGAGTAACTTCCTTCTGATTCCCTTCTCACACACAGAAGCAGCAACAGAAACAACCCCAGTGAACTCCAGGGGGTTACACTATATTACTATAAACAAGAGGATAATCAGATCCCTCTACAGTTCTCAACTGATTCTCTGACACCGTGCCTTTCTCCATTGTGAGTACACATAAGCATTTTTAATAGGGAAAATCTGGGAGAAGGAGAGGGAGAAGACATCCCAAAGGCAGCAGAAGTTGACAGAAAAATGTCACTAGGAGCTGAGCAAGCACACAGGAGGAGAGATGAAGCACTGGAAAGGGATTTTATGACTTGTGGGCTTAAAAAAAAATCCTCAATTACTTATTTGACATTGCTTCTATAATTATAAATAAACCCTTTGGCTAGACAAAACTCAAATCTTTCTCACTTGGTAAGTCATTCAGTCTACTTGGTATGTACGTTCTCTCTTTGCAAACAAGCGTGGTATGACACCACAGAACTGTCTAAAGGCACGGTACAGCATTCTCTGACATTTCAAATTTACTTTTCATTCCAAATATACTTTTTATCCCTACTTGATACTAGGTGAGCCTTCTCACCAGAAGAATCCTCCACACGACCCTGAGGAAGTAGGCTTTACTACAGCCTCTTGAAGTCCTAAAAAGCTCAAAGAATCCTGGAAAACAACAGAGCCACAAGAAGAACGATACCACTCTCTTCCTAAAAGAAAATACAGAAAAATTGCATCTAGTGTTAGTAAAATCAGCCAATAACTTCATCAGGGCAAAGTACATACTAAATCAATTAAAAGATACAACAGTCCCAGTGCTCTGTCACCCTCACTGTGAAGAAGTTTTTTCTCATTTTTATGTGGAACCTCCTATGTTCCAGCTTGCACCCATTGCCCCTTGTCGTATCACTGGACGTCACTGAGAAGAGCCTGGCTCCATCCTCCTGACACTCACCCTTTACATATTTATAAACATTAATGAGGTCACCCCTCAGTCTCTTCTTCTCCAAGCTAAAGAGACCCAGCTCCCTCATAAGGGAGATGTTCCACTCCCTTAATCATCTTTGTGGCTCTGCGCTGGACCCTCTCAAGAAGTTCTGTGTCCTTCTTGAACTGAGGGGCCCAGAGCTGGACACAGTATTCCAGATGCAGTCTCATCAGGGCAGAGTAGAGGGGGAGGAGAACCTCTCTCAACCTACTGACCACACACCTTCTAATTACACCCCAGGATGCCATTGGCCTTCTTGGCCACAAGGGCATATTGCTGGCTCATGGTCATCCTGCTGTCCACCAGGATATTCTTCCTAATATTCAATTTAAACCTCCCCTGGCACAACTTGAGGCCGTTACCTCTTGTACTGTCTTTAGTTACTTGGGAGAAGAGACCAGCAGCAGCCTCACTACAACCTCCATTCAGGTAGTTGTAGAGAGCAATGAGGTCTCCCCTCAGCCTCCTCTTCTCCAGACTAAACAATCTCAGTTCCCTCAGGTGCTCCTGATAAGACATGTTTTCCAGAGCCCTCACCAGCTTCGTTGCCCTGCTCTGGACCTGCTCCAGCACCAGTACAAATCAGGAGAAAACTGGATAAGGAGATAAGCTAGTAAGGGTAAACATTTCCGTATGTGCTTATTTCTGTGTAATATATGCACTGCCCTTCCCCCCCTAGCTTGCTATTTTTAGTTTGAACTGAACATAGTCTCTCACCTAGGACTTCAGTGAATCACATTTCCTTGTGCCTCCGGAGACAAATACATGCAAATACATTTTAGGAGTCAACTTTTTTCTACCAGTTCCAGAGAATAGTACAAAGACCCATCGTCACTTAACATGCAAACCCCATAGTTAGGAGAACTGTGCAGAGCAATATCAGGCTCATGGCTGGTCTCTATTTCAGGGATTTTGTCAGCAACAGAGTCTGTAACTCGAGAAAGTGATTTTCACACAGCTGGAATTGGCCATTACATTCAAATGCGCTTATCTGGACACCGAACAAGTGTTTGTTTCCTGGAATAACCACTTATGGAGCATCCAGATTAGAAAGTACAAACATATTGGCTAAATTGAATTAAAGGCAGTCAGCCACCCCAAATTAAACACTCATGTGAAGACATCTCTAAATACAGCAGCAACTGAGTATCACACAAATGAGGTAGCCTCATGTTTAAAACATAGGACTGTGAGCTATTAGATTTTAGTTCCCCCTCCTACTTCTGCTGCTTGTCTTTCCCTCTTCATCTCAGGTAAATTATTTATTGTCAAGATTCACATTTCCCCACATTCAAAAAGAGACAGTTAGACTCCCTGCTATTAAAGAGCAATGTTGCAATAATTCATTATTCTTTGCAGAGCACTCTAAAATTATTAGATGCTGCTGTAGAAATGAATATTATTAGTGCTATTATATTCCACTTGCAATTCCCAAAGTAACTCTATCTTGGATGGATTTATAGTATTCTAAGTTAAAGTCAGCGGTACCTTGAGTCTTGAACCAGTGCCTGTTCATGGTGGTGTGAAATGAAGGAAGAAAAATAATCCAGTTGTGATCATAACACAGTTTCTCTTTGCATTATTTTAACCCCATCATTTCTTTCAGTACTATATTAGACACACATTAACCGAAGGAAAGACCAGTCCAGTAAGCTCAACAGTGAATGGCAAAGAGCTATTGTAAATTCTGCAAACGAAACCATGGGCAAGCTCACGCCCTGTTATAAATGATGGTGTGACCAATATAATATGCTTCATTAGAAAAATAGTAAAGAAGAATTTTTTTAACTGGCTTTTCAAACCTCAGCAAGTTTTGGACTCAATGGTTGGAAAGATTGCCTTCTTTTCAATTATGCTGTTTGCATAAGGCTGAGAGGTCTCTCTGACACTCCATCAATTGGATCTGTTTGCTCATGTGAAGGCCAGCATAACTGTATCTGTCACTGGCACTGGTTTTGCTGCAAATGCAGACCACACAGCTCTATATAGAAATGACCAGTCAGATCTTTACAAGTCTAGGCTGCATCTCTGCTCAAATGCATTTTCAAGATTGCTGTATCAACAAATTAGGGGTACAATTAAAGATTTCTGTCTCAAACAACTGAATTTGAATAAGACTGTGTGTGAACTGGAGTGAAAAGTGATGATAGGCAACTTGGTACATTATCATATTTGCCTAATGAGAATGACAGGATGATTTAAACTTTTGTTAGCTGTGGGAGCACCAGTTTTGAGGAAAACTGTTCTTACAAAGTGACCATTTCACTTACAACTATTTCAGAGGTCTAGTCTATAGCATATCAATGCAACACAGTTAATAGCTCAGTCCCCTTACCTGTTGGTCATCTGGAGTCCATATGCCACAAGTGATCTGACTCTCCAAGTTTATTTCTGAAGACCAGTGTCTTTGTCCACTGACTGAACCAACCAGCACAAATCCATCTCTGTAGGAGATAAGTGCTTGAGTCCCATCATGGCTCCATGTAAAGTCGCTTACCTTAACATATCAAAGACAAGAAAATAGATGTATGTGCCACGTAGGAATTTTTTGTTAATAAATTGCAGCACTGCACAGAACTAGACAGGGCAATTATTAGCCCAGTGGTAGCTCTGATGTCATGGCTATTCGGTAAAGCAACTGCCCTTGCAAAGTGTCTTTGCGACAGCTCTTGCATATTCCTTTCAATAAAGAAATGTTTCATTTTCTCCTGTGCTTTTTGAAAGGTATAAAGCCCCATTCATTGTCCTCTTAATTTTGCTGCTCAGGACTTGATCTCTCTCGACTGCAGAGAAAACATGTGTACCAACCTGTGCCCCACGATCGTTCACAAGCTCCACAGACCATCTGCCTTCGTATTGTATCCAAACAAATATTCCTCCATCTGCATCGCAGGTTGCTAATTTCTGGAATGGTTCGTTCCATCTCACCAGCACAACCTTAAAAGATTACAAACAAAAACAGCATTACCAAAACTGTGTGTTGTGCTAACAACTATTTAACAAAAACCAGTTAAACAATACTGCAAAATAAACATCATTGCATTTAAATCCTAAAGATGTGCAAAATAGCAATTTTCAGCCCAGCATTAGGCGCCTCTCAAGAACAGCTGGAATCGTTTTGTCATGGTTGTCAGGAAATGCACAATCTTTCGCTGTCAGGCCTTTTTGGAAAGCACCACATGTTTTCAACAAAAAACCCCACTGTATACTGTAACATAGGATTTCATTACAGAAGCAGAAAATAGGAGGCCCTGTACAGGCCACCCAACTCTCTTTCAAATTATTTCCCGCACTGTAATCTCAGACACTGTCAGACTCTATGTGAAATCATCAGCTCTTGCTGACTTTAAATGAAGTTGCACGCACCGGTATCAGATAGAATTTGAATACTCACATCAATAGTGACAAAAAAAAAAAAAAAGAGGTCCAAATTACTAAAACCCAGAAATTTCATAGAAAAGTTGCTTTGCTAGTGAGTGCAGAAGGAATACAAAGCAGTTTTAGGCTCTCCTCTCTGCATTAGAGCTTCCTGGGCTTTTCTGGAGAATTTAATCAAGTCTAAACCTACCAAATCACACTCTCATTTCTAATTAATATCAATTTAACAAATACAGTACCTCCTGAGACCTCAGTACAAAACTGAAAAAAGCATGTCATCCTAATGCTTGAAGCAGAAATTAGCAGTAAAACCATATACTTTCTTTTAGTGACTTTTTTACAAAAACTTTTTTCTAAATTAGTTTTATTTCAAAAACATACACCTATATATGGGAGACACATTCATACACAAGATTTCCCCCAGTTATTTTACTGAGACACAGTATATGCAAACAAAGAAAACATATATTAAATAGTCAATCAGTAGAGTGTTGTTTTAACTACTTAATGGGCATTGAGCTCTAATGATGCTTTTTCATAAATCTAAATAGATAATTAATTGTCTAAAAGAGGTAGAAAGAGAAGATTTTCAGTCCATCTGTTTACAGAGATGGACTGATCCTCCTAGAGATTCCACTCTGAGTATAGACAGACCCTTCACGCCTCACAATGAAATCAGCAGTCATTTTCAGGATTAGGATAAAAACATGCATACCTGAAACCTAAACTTGACAATTGAAGACTGATGATCTTACACTTTAGTGAGCCTACATTTACTCACAGTGTCAAGGGTTAGAACTACAGAACGTTTACATCAGTGGAGCTCGCCACTCTGAAGCATCAACCCTTAAATGATGAAACAACCACAAGAAAACTGTTCCTTTGTGCATAAGTAAAGATTATGGTGAGAAGCAAATATGACAAACCACCTCTCTGTTGTTAAGCAGCTAAGAAGAACCTTATTTGAGATTTTGCAGAAAACCCACTTGCTTCTACTCGATTACAACCTCAGAGCTGCACTTCAAGTCTCTAGTCCTGTCTCCAGTCAGGTAGATTATATCATGCCACTACATGGATTATATCACACATTGCCTCTGGTTTTTTTTGGGAGAGCAGTAAATGAAATATTCCATCATAGTAATACAAGTAGCTGTACGTTGGTAGAGGTTTCACTCTGTCCCTTCTGTCTAAATAAGACTAGCACATATTTGCCTTTTTTTTTTTCTTTTTGGTGCAACTTCCATGCACAGAGCCATTGTTTCATCCACCCTGAGGCAAAATGCAACAGTGACATAACTGTGCTTGCCAGTATTACCAAAGTTTAATATTACTTGCCTAACAGTATCATGAAAGAAGTGCAGAAAATCCCCAGGATAACACTGAAAAAATCTTTAAAGTCTGGTAGTTGCTAAGGCTAACGATGACCATTAATGAGTGGAAGGTACTTAAAACTACTAAAAATCAGACCTTTAATGATTAGATACTCCTCATGTTGGACATTTCATAGATCATACAGAATAAATTGCTAGAGAAAATTTAGGAACACAAAACTAATTGTTCAAATAACATGCTTTTTAGCTAACACCATCAAAGGTGCTACCACCTGTCTCAGAATTGCCCTGTTTTGTCTGGCAAAGATTTGAGATGAGCACATGATTTTATAGATCAGACATACTGGTTGACTTAATGATACAAATTATGGACAAAGTGACAACAGTTACCTCGATGTAGTTTGTCTTGTTAAAACTTGAAGATAATTTTTCATTCCATTTCTGTACTATCTCTTTTCTTTGAATTTCATAAAACATCCAAAGGTACATTTGAATGTAAACAAGATTACCTAGAGACTCCCTCCCTCCACCCCAGTTAGATATAAATTAGTAACTTCCAAAAGAAACTTACTGCTTTATAACCACAAATGAAAGTGAGACAATGATTTTATATGTCTTCTAATAACATCCTCACAAGGAATCAAATTTGTAATCTGAAAATTTAACTTCTTTCAATGCAGAGCAAATGATACCATTTTATGAAGTCATTTTAAAGATGCTTCCATCATTTACATTTAACACCTGACTACAGGTGCCAAGTCCACAGCTGCTTTGAGTATTTCCAATTTCATTTTAGACACATAACATACTGAAGCAAAGATAAAGAAAGGAAGAAGGGTTGCCCTAAGTATTAAGATGACTTTTGGCTTTTATGTTGGCTAAAATGTAAAGCATATGAAAACATGCCCCATTGACAGTACACTTAAAGCATAAGCTTGAATTACTCCCTCTGCAAAGAGGCATTTTATTGCTAATCCATAAATGCAAAGATATCATTACTCTCACTAACAGCTTCAACTCACAGGGGATCCATTTTTACTTCTGCGTTTATGGTTCTCTGCTTCCTACTTAGCATCTTTACACAGGTATTGATAGACTAAACTCTTTTACCTTGTACTGACAGGGTGAAAATGTTGGTGTGCCAAAGAAAGCTGTCTCTGGACCACTGGTGGTCCATGCAGCCTATGTATATTGCCTAATTGTAGTTTGTTTGTTGTTTGTGTTTTTTTAAAATACTATAAAAATAGCAAATTGTGTTTGTTCTACTCTAAAAAAAAAAAAAAATTGATCACAGACATTAAACAGCATCTAAACTGCTATCTCATAGGCAAAATTATCTCCTATGAATAAAACTTCAAGGAAATCCTGGCCTTATATATATATATAATGTAAATGCCAATATATTGGCCCCAAACAGGATGCTTTTAATGAAGTTCAATGAGCTTTGAATCAGGGTCTTATGCTTTCTTTAAGCTCCTTTTTATACAAGACATTGTGGTGCAAAACTTGTTTCAAAGGTGCAACATTCAGCATCTTCAACAGCTCTGATTTTCAACTTGATTTTCAGGAATTAAATTGAATTAATCCTAAAGGTGCTAGAAACTCTCCCCAAGAACTGTCTGCATACTATCATGCTGTAAATGCAGCAGAATCAGCAAAAAAGAAAACCTTTACAAATTATTTCCATCACAAACAAAGGATATGTGAAGATTCATTATCCTCGACATTAAAAAACTGTTTATGTATAAAATTAGATGGGAAAATATTGTTAACTGGCACTTGGGAGATGAACTCACGCATTTGCTTCCAGTACTATGGACTAATCATGAATGAAATAACTGATAACATTTCTCAATTTCAAATGTTGCGCAAACATAAATTACAGTTTTTGAGTCTCAGTTACTTCCCCGTACTTCTCATGTTCACAGGTGCTCCATTTGGAAAAGGCCTTGTCTTGTGGTAAAGGAAACATCCGAATTATACCAATTGAAAAAACAACAGACTTTTTTTTTTTGTAAGATCACTTAATCATGCTTTAAAATTTCCATTTTAATTCACTCTAATACTTTTTGATCCACTACCGCAAATAACAAAACAAATCCCAATCAGTCTCTGGCCTGGAAGATCAAGTTTCTTAGAAAGACACTGCCACAGAAAGACCATTAGGCAGCTAGCAATATTATTATCTATTAAAATCTTAGACAAGACATTTTGAGTAACCGCAATTTTTGGAGTAGCAAATTTGTGATTTATAGTAAATATGACCTCTTCCCAACAGAAGCCAGGTTTGGTGATTTGAATTCAATGTGTTCTATTGGCACTTTTATTAATTCTGCCCCATTGTCTAACACAATACAAGACCATTAAAATCCAAAGCATTCCGAGAGCTTTTGTTATTCCTAATTTCACTACAGTTTTTGAAGGAGAGGACTGAAAATACAATATCAATCAATCTTCCAAGAGTAGAAGTTTTTCAGCTCGAATACCATACAACAGTTGTTACTGAAATCTTACCTCTGTAGTTCCTAGAACACTCAGTATGTAATTGCTATAGAGGCAAGGGACAAACATCTAGAAAAAATAAACGGGTAAACAACTAGTGCAATTAGTTCCTAAAGTTCCTTACCAAATTTAGATAGATTTTATTACTGATACACTGTAGTGAGTCACAGTGAGTCATTTTTCTTTCATCTCTGATCCTTCATCCATTTCACTTGGGAGCAGGCATATGCTCTAAAGATAGAGATCTTCTCCAGCACTCATTTTCACATACGCTATGGAGACCTGCCTGCACATGGACTACTGCAGCAGTAGCGTAGAGAATACTTGACAGCAAGTATTTGATTACAGTATGACTTGCTACGCCTGGAGAGTCATGTTCCTTTATCTGGCAAGAGCATTTCTGAAACTACAAGTGAATTAGGCACGCTTGTAGGGTACACGCAATTTAATTCATTGTAACACCATTGAACAATGAACAATGGAACGGCCCCCCTCTCCTCCTCCTTCTCCCTAGCTTTATAGCTGAGCTGACATCATATGGTATGGAATATCCTTTGGTCAGTTCGGGTCAGCTGTCCTGGTTGTGTCCCCTCCCAAGATCTTGCCCACCCCATCCCACTGGGGGGGTGAATGTTGGGAAAAGCTGTGTGATCCTTGCTCAGCAGTAGTCACAACACGGGTGTGTTATCAGCACCCTTCTACCTCCCAGCACAAAACACTGCTGCTATGTGGAAAACCAGCTCAGTGAGACCCACTACAAACGTATACAACACTAAACATTCTATGGAATTGCTGGTCTTTTTTTTCCGCCTAATAAATCATACTACATTTCTAATGCTATTGAAAGTACTGTTATGAACCCACGTTGCAAGCAGCAACAGCAGAAGACCTAACTGTTCCTAGGACAAAAGCAGAAAAACTAATAAAGGAGATTAGGCTATTGCTTACAGTAGCAGAATACAGGACTCAGTCTACCTGAACGCTTCTTCCAGTTCTGTGTTTTTAGGAAAGCATTTAAGTTTTTAAAGGAACATACAAGGGCTGAAACAAAGCACTGGAAAAGGGGACTGGAAAATCTACCTAGGATCACTGAGAATCACCTATTTGCTGCATCCAGCAATCCTATTACACAGCATCCTAATAAGCAGATTGATCTTCATTCATGGTTACAGGTACAGACAAATGCATATTGTGCAAATAGTACATGCAACACACAGGCACACATCATGGTTTATTAATGCAACAAAGAGGAAGAAATGTG
This sequence comes from Eurystomus gularis, assembly GCA_013400335.1. NCBI lineage: Eukaryota > Metazoa > Chordata > Aves > Coraciiformes > Coraciidae > Eurystomus > Eurystomus gularis. The sequence continues at coordinate 8,276 of VZZY01007862.1, read as the reverse complement.
TAGCTAGATTTATCAAAGAAAAAAAATAAGTGTACAGTGGGAAACAGAAATTAAACATAAAAATAAAAGGACCAGGGAAACCAATAACCATCTTTACTTGCTAATATAGTTCAGTGTCTCTCCCTGCATAATACGTAGAGATATACACATATAATACATTACATACATATAATATGGGCATGAACACACATCTCTGTTAAATCCTTGAGGAAACTATGCCAACTTTGTACATTTGCTGAAGTTAGTTAACTAATAGTTAACTAAAGTGCGTTTTTAGAATGAAAATGTAATTTCGAAGTGACAACAGGTGCCCCAAATAAGCAAGCAGGGTTGCACTTAAGCTATACTTTACCTATAATCAATGCTTGGTTCTAAACAGTTCTGCATCTGTTTAGTTCAATGAAATGTAAAGCTGAACTTTTTTTTAAATAATAGAATTTAAAAAATAAAAGTTATTCAGGTTTCTCTCCCCTAATTTCTCGTGCCTCAAACAGATTGTTTGCAATTGTTCTTATTTTCATCTTCACTTAGGATCTTCATTTCTTGCCATGACAATAACATCTGGATAATTCTCTCCATTTGAGCTAATTCAATCACACAGACAAAGAGCATCACGTAAGTTTTCTTTGTACTAGTAATACTAGATAAAAAAATCAGCAGATGTGGTAGACAGCTAGTTTGCCTCTCCTGGGGTGGCACACCCATCTTCCTACCCTACTTGTCTTACATGGCGTTCTCTAATGATACACTCCTTGTCTCTCCCACACCTGTAGAACTTGACTTTTTGTTTCCAGAGACAATGCAGTCTCCAGAGTCTCTTCCAGAGACTGCCACCCGGGTGGCAGTGCTTTGTTTGCGTATGGAGCTGTCAGTTTCCAAGGTATGATACCCATCAAGGAATTATTATTAAGGAGAAACTACTACTATTAATAACAAACATTGTGCTGAAGCTAAAGAATGGCAAATTTATAACAGTCAATGTCTACATTTCTTGAGAGAAACTGCCAACTCACAAGAGGGGCTGCACATTACACAGTGGGTAAATGAATGGTGAACGAGTACTTAGAGACAGAAAACACCACCCAAATTCTTTATGTTTATTTAGTCTAAATAATAAGGAAATGAAATCTCTTCCTGCAAGGACTGGAGTAGCCTCCAGATATCTCTGGGCTGGATATCCTTTAACACGCCTTACCCCTACCACGGGAGCAGCTGCGGTCAGTGGTGATGCGCGCCGATGGCACGGCAGCTGCTCGCAGCCCTGGGGGGGTTGGCTGCTGCCAAGGGCAATGCTTTCCACTGCCACTCATACATTAGAGGTCTGCCACTTTAACCCAGGATGTTACTTTTTCCCTGAAAAAAGTGTATTACTCTGCCAGCAGGTATCATCTTGCTTTTTTTGCTCTTTGAAAGGAGCTTCAGTTTCTATAAATGCTATTTAAACAAATATAACAATATTCTTGTGAGAAATAATATAAAAGCTACGAACTATGGGGTTTTAAAAATGTAGACAAAAATGAAAACATGCGAGGGCCAAATTTGAATAGCCTTTTTTTTTAAAAAAAAGCCAAACTGGAAATCTGATTTCATGGTACAGTACTATCAATAAGCTAAGTGTGATATCTGTATCAGCTGGGGACTTAACCTTGTGCTAACTGAAATCAGAGGTAAGGCTGGATCAGCAATAAGGTGCTGACCTTAACAGACCTAAAAGGTCCAGGTGCAACTCTGTACCTTCTTCTGATCAGAGACTTCCCTGTGGCCTTCACGTGAAAACCTACACCAAAGCAACTACGTCCCTAACACCTCAGATACAGATCTAAAGTCAAGTACAATGCAGGAATACATTAGAAGCTCTGTGACATTCTGTTCAATACACTTGCTCTAATGTTTTTCCCTTGGTGTTTGTTTTCACAATGCCCAGAGCGTGCACCAAGCTGACAAAGATTCAGATCATCTGCTCATCTGCAGAAAGAGGAAAGGCCAGGTAGGAGCAATGCAGCTTACCAGCAATATCCTTCTGAGTAGGCACAGGGGACGTAATCATTCACCCAGCACTCACTGGCTCTCCATGAGCGACTGGTACTCTCCGCAAGTAACAGTGTAACTACTCATCCCCTGGGAAGAGTGTTGATGCTCCCCAGCAAGTTTTGTCTATTTGCTTTGCAGATGAACACCATACATGCTTATTTTTAAAAGGTATCTTGGGGTTGGCATCCAACCCACCACATATACCTATTTTTGAAAGGTATTATACAGTTGGCATCCATTCCCCAATGAAAGGCAGTCTGACCTTCAAAATCTCTAGGGGATGATTTGGCAATAGGGAACTGCAAGAAAAAATTGTTTTGATAGCTACTCTGAGGAGGGAATGTACTTAGTGTGAGTAAGATGTCATCTTAAAAATACCTAGGCTGACAACATCTCACTGAATACATTTAGGAGCCTTGATAGTAAACTGCCAAGGACTGAGAAAGGCTCTAAAGCTTTACAAATCTCCTTACGTTCCTTAAGTTACACATTTCATTTTAAGAAATGAACCTCCAAAGCCTATTAATCCCAAGGACTTGCCACATAACAATTTTATAAGTTCACAGAACACAAAACATGCCATCTGATCACCTACTTTTGAGCAAATCAGCCCCAATACCCTTCACAAGTACCAAACAAGAAGTGCTATGTTCCTACAAACGAAATGCCTCACAGGGCCAATTCCAAAGGAACTACTCTTTTCACTTTGGAATCATCAGGTTTAATCATGGCTTCAAAGAACTACAGTTGCAGGAGACATTAAAAAAAACAAACCACAACAGAAAATAGCTGTGTCCAAGGTATATCCAATAAATGTGTTTGAGCAGCTGAGGACCCTTGACAAGTCACTAGTCACATCTGTGAGAAACAGAAATGACAGGCGATATGAACCTATCACGGATGATAAGATGTTAGTATCTAGCTACCAGTTCTCATTTGAAGAATTTTCTTAACTATTCCTTCAAGGGTTATTAAAGAAAATAGTTGAGTATAATCTGAAGGAAAAGAATTAAGTCCTGAAAAGTCAGAAGTAAATTACCCATATGCATGAGATATCTGCACACTATGTTCTCAGAAGGGAAATGGGTGGAGGTCTGCTCATCTCCCATTGCATAGACAAAGGAGTGACAGTGGTAAGGAGTAAGGTGTTCTTTTGACTCCCTTCCCTTCACAAGGATGCTTAAGTCCCAAAACCTGTTTTCACAGAAAAATCTTAAAGTTATGCCATGCCCACTTCCAGTGAGGGAAATTCCTTTACAGCATATGCATTACTACCTCTGTCTCTTACTAATGGTCTTCCTGTCCTTAAATGTTCCTGCAAGACACTTCTGTTTAATTGCCCATATATACTCCTTAGAAGTGCAAAGGCAAATCCAAGTTCACTAAAAATAAATCAAAACTGAATGTTGATAAGGATAAGCAAAGGATAAAATAGCACTTTCACCGCCTTCCTCTACAAGAAGAAAGATTTTGCTTTGTTCTAGTTTCCCTATAGATAAAAACACCGTAATGAAGAGAGAGAACTATTCTAGCTAAAGATAAATAACCATTTTGCCTTAAGATCAAAATATCCAGAGCAAAATTATTCCCCCCTCTCTCTAGCAAATCCCTGATGAACACCATTAGGCAAGGTCCACTGCTGTTAAAAATAGGACCCATGCAATAACTGCAGAGCTGGCAGTTCCTTGGGTTAGACGTTAGAGCATCTACAGTCAAATGTTTCCCCACAAGAAAAAAAGCATCAGATTTAAAATTCTCTTGTATTTAGTCTACATTAAAAGTACAGAAAACTCAATTCACTTAGGTCTGACAAAATTACATTATAGATGGTACAAATCAGGACCATTTTACAACCTCCACATTTACACTTGCTTTTGGGCTGTGTATAAGAAGCTCAGTGTAAATGAACCTCAAGCTTTAAAAACAAGAACACTCACTGACATCCACCTGTGCATCATCACCATATATGAATTCAGTGACCATGCACATCTTTCTTAGAAGTTCCAAGGAGAGATGGGAAAAAAAAAACCCAACCAAAGCACCTCACATAGGACAGATTTAAAATGCCTTCTATCTTTTTTTCCTGGCTAAGGATACAGAAAAAAATTGGATGCAAAGACAAAGGTACCCTGTAGCAGAGCTTTTATTCTGTCTCTATGCAATAAAGAACAAAATACTGTTTGGAACCATGTATTACATCCAAAATGCTGGATCACCAGATAATTACGAAAAAACAGAGGCAACAGGATAACAATAAACATTATTGAAAACCATTCCTACTCAAAATGAACTAACTGTTCTGTTTTCTCAACAACAGCTACTAAGGATTTCCTACAGGATCTTACTACCTTGTAAACACTGTCTTGTTTGGGAATACCCCCAGGGTAATGAATTGCTGGAAAAAGTCAGTAAAGTGACTATGACAGATGCAATCTCCCTTATACTCCATCTTCCCAGCTTGGGTTAAAAATTCCCAATGAAGTGTTCATATAATAGTGAAATATAATTTTATAACTTTACATGTATATATGCATGCACAAGAACATTATCCAAGAAAAAAACCCACTTGCACTACTAGGAAACTTCGAAGGAAACTCATAAAAATGTAGTAAAAATGTTATTTTAGAGAACTGTGCTACTTAGCACAGGCAAAGGAGGAAACACAAGTTATCCACCTTCTGGAGTCTATTCTAAGAAGCATCAGAAAAATAATGGCGGCTTATGACCACATACTGACGATCTGCTTGTATCAAATATACTAAGCCTGTCTATATTAAATACAGTAAGGTAACATGATTTTGCGCTAGTCAGATATTCAAACTCATACAGCATGGTAATTACATAACATTATTCCATGTTTGTGAAGATCATAATCAGCATTGTGGTAGAGATTTTACAATCAGAAGCCGGCCAATGACTCTCTTGATGATTTGACACAGTAGACTAACTTAGCTCACACCTGCTTAGTTGAAGTCACTGTAACGGTCCCTCAAACAAGTCTTAGATGCAGCACAAGCTTTGTGCAAGCCCTCTCCATGGAGATGAACTTCACCCTTTAAGAACTGCAGAGAAAACTGATTTTTGCCAGCAAGGTAAAGTAGAGGTACCTTAAAAAAAGGTACCTTAAAATTCAGAGGCAAGTGTCCAAAAGTGTTGTCCAAGCATGATTATTATTCTAACAGCTACAATACTTCAACCTGAATTATTTTTTTCAAACATTAAGAAAGAAAAGTAATCCAAACTTCAGTAAGAGCACAGATCAGCTCTTCAAATCCATTAACATTTCCAGGTGATAATATCTGTGCAGTAATCTAATTAAAGCAAGTTATAAGGCAGACTGGAGACAAATAGGATAGCTGGGAATTTCAGTGCTGAAGCGGGACTACAGTACTATCCCGAATTCCCAAAGAAATACTCAGCTACCATTATCCTTATCATCAAATCCAACTATAAGATCACTGTGTGAGTTCACAAGCAACTGTAGAACATTTCTGGCCATTTGATGAATAGGAGTGGCCATAAATTAGTCATGGAAACTAAGAAAAAAAAAAAAGTATTTCACAGAATCACAGAATAGTACCTGCTAGAACCTGGTTCAGCAGGTACAGCCTGGTTCAGCACCTGCTAGAGCAGGTTCAGCTAGAGTAGGTTACACAGGAATGTGTCCAGGTGGGTTTTGAAAGTCTCCAGAGAAGGATTTGTATAATCTTCACTGGACTGCCTGGACTGTCTTTGACTCACAGAGAGTGTGCATCTCTAATCCTTTTGTGAGAATGATGAAATTCCATCACATTACTTTGCAAAGGTAGGACACCTGCTTTAACTTTCATCACCAGGCCACCACCTGAACTCCACCC
>VZZY01007857.1:0-34266 GCA_013400335.1 Eurystomus gularis | reverse complement strand
TAGCTGGAATGTTAAAAAAAAAAAAAAATATTCTTTATGACATCACAAATTTTTGTCGACCTGAGATAATTGGTACATTTTTTGCATGGCTTGGATTTTGCTTATTTTATTGATACTTTTTGATAGGTAAATGAACTACAGGTAATTGTATTTTTTATATTCCTACCAAAAATGCTATCTCCCCTATTTAATAAGTTATATTTTATACTTATAATTTATTTATATTTAAAAGTTATATTTTATAACAACACAGGCAAAATTTACATTATTGTATATCACATGAGAATCACCACAGAATTTAGGTCATAAATCTATGTGAAAGCCTGTTAAATGTTCTGCAGCAAATGACTGCTTCTCCAAGTTTGATAAATGCATTTAATATTTACTACATTCATTTTGCATGGTGTCATTTTTATTAGAACATAATGTAGTTACAAGTCAGGTGTTCAACAAATGTCTACTAGGTTTATTTTTGCCAGCCCTGTTTATACTATTAAGCTTTTCTAGAACTTATTGATCTAAAATTATCTTGAGTGGCATTATCTTGTACTGCTAGCCTCTCATGCAACATTTTCCAGTTTTATCTGGGATCAGTGTCAGTCTAATAGGATTCTACAGACGAGGAATGTGGAAAAAGTATGTTCCTATGTTTTTAGAGCTGAAAGACAGTAAGACTGACTTCTTTCCATGGTCAACACACTCTGAGGTCCTGCATTTACTGATTACAGGATATGGACAGGAAAGACAGGTGAAATAGCTTGGAATTTTCTCTGTTATAAAACAGTATATCATCACAGACATCAATTGAAACTAAAATAGGCACAAATTTAATAAATGAAAATACACTAAGATATGCCTTCTTTGAATTTTTTTTTTTCTAGTGAATCATTATGCACACTTTGTGACATTTTCAGAAATCAGTGCTGTATTTTAAGGTGAGAAGGGGCTTCTATGGTAAATTCTAATACAGAAAAAATTAAATAAAAATCAGAAGTTGAAACTGGTGATTTAGGTTTGCAATAGAGCATATATATGCATTACAGAGACACTGAATCTCTATTTAGTGATAAAGAATGACACAGACTCATTCACATCCCTTGGTAAAGTGCTCCTGTGTTTAATTTTCCTCATTATTTAGGAATTTGTGTCTTGGCTTCCATCGTAGTTGATACACAACCCCAGGGTGCGTGAGTATTTGCATATACACTGTCCTCTGGATCCTTCCTCATCTTTCCTACGAGGCATACTAGAACACGTTTGGCAATTCAGTGTAGTGATGAGTCAGCCTCACATAATTTACAAAGGTGGATGCTGAAGATGGAAATTTATGGGTCTGCACCTTATTAGGGGTAAGTATACATGTACTGGGAGCAGAGTTGTGTTAAATGCCAGGCAGAGCTCTATCCAACCAATTCTCCCCAACACAATCTTCTATAGTGATTACTGGAAAGCGTGTGATCTTTTTTCCCATGGTTGTTTCTTATGTCTTAAGTAATTTTTTGCTTCTCACTAACTTTTAGAATGCGTGCATGGGAATGTGTGAATAGAGTAAAATCCAGTTGGTGACCGGTCACAAGAGGCGTCCCTCAGGGTGCAGTTTTGGGACCTGTCTTGTTTAATATCTTCATCAATGACCTGGATGAGGGAATCGAATGCACCCTCAGTAAATTTGCAGATGACACATAATTAAGCACAAGTGTCGATCTACTTGAGGGTAGGAAGGCTCTGCAGTGGGATCTGGACAGGCTGGATCAATGGACTGAGGTCAATTGTATGAGGTTTAACAAAGCCAAGTGCCGGGTCATGCACTTTGGTCGTAACAACCCCTGGCAACGCTACAGGCTTGGGGAGGAGTGGCTGGAGAGCTGCCTGGCAGAAAAGGACCTGGGGGTGCTGGTGGACAGCCGGCTGAACATGAGCCAGCAGTGTGCCCAGGTGGCCAAGAAGTCCAACGGCATCCTGGCCTGTATCAGAAGCGGTGTGATCAGCAGGAGTAGGGAGGTGATTGTGCCCCTGTACTCAGCACTCGTGAGACAGCACCTTGAGTACTGTGTCCAGTTTTGGTCGCCACAGTACAAGAAGGACATTGAGGTGCTGGAGCGGGTGCAGAGAAGGGCAACGAAGCTGGTGAAAGGGCTGGAGAGCATGCCCTATGAAGAGCAATTGAAGGAACTGGGTTTGTTTAGTCTAGAGAAGAGGAGACTGAGAGGAGACTTTATTGCCCTCTACAACTACCTAGAAAGAGGTTGTAGTGAGGCTGGTGTTGGTCTCTTCTCTCAAATTAGTAATGATAGGACGAGGGGAAATGGCCTCAAGTTGCGTCATGGAAGGTTTAGATTAGATATTAGGAAAAAATTCTTCACTGAGAGGTTAGTTAGGCACTGGAATAGACTGCCCAGGGAGGTGGTGGAGTCACCATCCCTGGAGGTGTTTAAAGAACAAATAGATGCAGTGCTTGAAGATATAGTGTAGTGGTTAGAGAGATGCTAGGAGAAAGGTTGGACTTGATGACCCTGGAGGTCCTTTCCAACCATAATGATTCTGTGATTCTGTGATATAGGAAGAAGGTGCATATGGCTTATTATTGATGGCATGAGTATCTAGAATAATTCTTAGCCAAAAGAATAGAGACGAAATAAATGCAGACAGCTGTATCATGTAATGCATCAGTGTACAAAAGCATGAAAAGCCAGAATGATGGTAGCTTCTCTTTGTGTTAATAAATTTTAGCAACCCCATCATTATGTAATTTACTAATCTTTCTGGAAGTCTTGTCTTATTTAATAAATATTTTGATACTTGGTCTCCGAAAGTTATGACAGCAAGTTGAAATTTGTTTGAAATCATTTAATAGTTACTGGGAGGATCTGTATTGTTATGTTTGACGATTTGTACAAGAACATAGAATCATGTTTAGATTTTAAGTATCATTTGCTTCCTCAGAAGCCAAAAATTCAGTAGAATATTATCTGTTCACTTCATATAGTTTTGTGACACACATTGCTTATTATCTGAAATTTAGATTTAAGCCAAGATGGGAAATAACTTTAAAGATACTTGCTTTAGAGTAAAAGTCTATCACATCTTTTGAATTTTCTTTCCTTGATTTGTTTATGTGGATCTCCGCATAAATGGAGAAAAAAATCTTGCAAAATCTTTCTCTGATTATGTTTTCTCCACATTTTAAAAAAAATAATTTTAGCAATATTCTTTTAGAAAAACATGAGAGTTTAAACACTCATAGTATCCATAAGTTAAGTTATGTTTATTTCTGCTTTTATTTTTCAGACATTCCTTAAAATAAATTAAGAAATAGTTGGGAAAAAAAAAAGTTACGGGTGTGGGGCTTTTATTTTTAATTTAACCCAATCCTTAGGTTGATCTTGATGCATAAAATATAGATGTCAGTGCTTTTGTTCTTCAAATTACACACATTTACTTCAAATTTTCTCCTTTAATTAGCATTTAAATTGGCTTATTTTACATGTACTTATTTGCACACATTTGTAGGGCATGCAGCATTTAGAATACTTGGCCATTTTTGCATCCTTTTAAAGTTTTGTGGTGCATTCTGTGGATTCCTGAACTGCTGCCATTTGTTTGGATAAGAAGTAAGTAACAAATTTTTGATCAGCTTCTACTGAGAAGCAGTAGAATGGTCATCTAATTTATCACTTGATTTCTCAAGCCTTTGAGTACAGATTTCTCTGTCTTGATATATAACAGTCAGGGTTAGCTATAGGAATTTTCAGTAATGGTAGTGTTGCTGGTTGACATGTACTACAACAGAAATATCAGCTCTTTCATCCACTTTCTTGCAACATCTTTTCAAATGTGGAGTCAGCAAATTACTTTAGGGGAGGAGCTTTTTTAGCAGAATTGTTATAAGTGACGGTAGTTAAAATGTAAGAAATGCATAGTTTATACAATAAAATATGATTATATATAACGTGTGATCCCATGTGTGCACAATGTGAAAACAAAAATTCTAATGAAAAGAAAGGTCATTTTCCTTTCACTGTGCTGTTTCAATTTTGTTATGTCATTCTGGTTTTTAGTCGTATCTTCCAATAAAAGAAATTCAAGCTTCACTATTCAGAAAAGTACTTATATGTTGCTGAAGTCAGTGGTGCAAGTCTTCAAGTGGTATGACATATTGCAGTTTTTTACAGCTTCTGTGCTTCTATTAATTTTCACAGTCTACTAAAATTATATTTGTTCCTTTTTCAGGGCTACTTCCTGAATTTCAGGTAATTTTTCTCAGCACAGGTCCAAAAATTATATAAACATCATACATGTACATTTGCCATAGAAGGAGAAAGACACGTGCACAAGAAGTAAGTGTAGTTAACAAGCCCAACTGCAAGTATGTCAGCAGCTCAGCCAGGACAAACTTTCCATACCAACCATCTTCCTCAGATGAGTGATGTGAGCAAAGCAAGAACTCTTGACAGAGCCTCTGGTTTGATCTGTACTCTGACCTGTTCAGAAAAAAACCCTCCTTAGGATCATTTGTCTTGCCACAAAATTTTCCTTTAAAAAGACAAAAAAAAAATAAAATCAGAGCAATAGTAAATCCTGTCCTGATTACACAAGGATTTCCTGTACTTTTAGTTTAACCCATGTGATGTTAGCCTATGTTGGATCAATGACTGGATAGACTCTGGCTCTAATCTAGAACATGAATTTTTGTGTCAATGAGTTTTCCATCCTGACAGCCAAATGGATGATATGGAGGACACAAAGGATTTCTGCAGTTGCTTATAGCTGAGAAAGAGTTTCAAAATGGGAAAGGTTTAAGCAAAAACAAACTTCGTTTGTTTGTTTGTTTTTAAAGTAGAAATAACTTTTTCCAAGGAGAAAGAACTATGTAATGTGCCACTGGGAAATCAGGGGATGCCCATTTTAAAACGTGTGAAACTCCTGGTAAATTTATGTCACGTCAGACTGTGTTTTTTCCTTTGGCTTTCAAGAGCTTGCAAAAGTTTTTTGCCTCTTTTCCAATAAGATCAAAGATTTTATAAAGAAGTGAGAAATGCACAAACCATTGTTTGCTCCTCTCCAGTCCCAATGGAGAGAAAGATAACAGAAAGGCAGGGAGGAAAAGACAGAGAAGATGTAACTCTATATTCTGCAGTATCCTTGCTCAGTCCTACAGAGTGGGAGATGGCAGAAGAACGAACATTTGCACCAGTTTTGCGGCTGATTTATAACTTGTGTCTTCAGAGAATAGTGCGAAGATAGGTCTTTCAGACATGCTTTCTTCTGTACATATCCAGAGACATGCATCAGGAAGCACCCTGTATTTAAGGCTTACTATTAGATTCTGGAAGATTCCTAGAATATGGGGAGCTGTGTTTGGGGGCCTAGGAATGTTTCTCCACACATTTGAGTTTACTGAGATAGACACAGCAGAAATGTTTGAGAAATGCTGTTAAAGCTGAGGCTGTAAACACAGCTCTGTTGCAACAAGTCCTAAGCAGATTCAATGTGGCATTAAGCATTTAGAAGAAGCATATTTAATAAGGAAATGGTTAACCAATTCATGGAACAATTATCCCAAGCAATTTTTAAAAATAAAAACCAGAAGATTTTGGGTTGTCTGAACTTTCTTGTTTTGTCCTGTTCTTTGGCAATTCATAAGGTGACTGTTTTAGGCATATATTTAGGGATTATATTTCAGGTGTGACGACAAAAGGAGATGTCAGTATCTTTTTAGATTAGTCCTAAAATAAAATTTGCATTTTGTTACTTGAAGTTGTCTACCTGAGTTTCAGTTAGTTAGACAACTTCTTCTAAGGAAGAAACATTTACAAAGAGCATGCAGGGACACTGGAATAGGTTGCCCAGAGAAGCTGTGGATGCCCCTGCCCTGGAACTGTTCAAGGCAGGTTGGATGGGGCTTTGAGCAACCCGATCTAGTGGAAAGTATCCCTGCCCACAGCAAGCGGGCTGGAACTAGATGATCATTTAAAATTCTCTTCCAACCCAAACGATTCCATGATACTGATAGCCTCTATGTTACAGAGCACCCAGTCTATCAACTCTTAAATATTGATTTATTCACTATGATACATGTATGCAAATCAGAGAGGCAGGCATGAATTGACAAATAAGACAATCCCAACACAGCAGTTTGCATAAGACCCCCATGATTTCAGTGACTGGCCAGGTTTCGAGTTCTGAATGCAAAAGGTTGCTGGCACTGCAGCCCGTTACTGGGGTACAGTTTATTGCTCCTTGACTTTTAACAGACTGAGAGAAAATTAATGGTCTGAACAAGTTAAGAGCTGCAGTTAGTTAGCTCTTCAGGGCTGCAGGAACCCACTGAGAGAGACTTTGCAAAGCACAGGCACTTCACAGGGAAAAACAATGCTATGATGACTGCCTGAATTAGTAGAAGGGACTTCTGGAGGCCTTTGATCTCATTACTGTTCAATTAATAGCTAGCCATAATCCAGACATTAATGAGGGATACAACTGAAACTGCAAAGAAATAACATAATTAGACCCTGAATTTAATCATTCACAAAATTACATAGAGACTCTGTACTCTTTTATTTTAAATAAGGTTAATTAGGTTTCTTTTCTAATTGGATTTTTTTAATAGATTCTAAGATTTACTGTGTGGAAATACATTTTAGAAAGTTCCCGCTCTGCCTTTCATGTGCTCTTCCAGGTGTCCACTCTATGCTACAATATGATTTCTTAAAACCCCTTCCTTCCCTTCATAACAGATTTATCTGGATTTGTTTAAAGTTCTACTTGATGAAATTGCTAAATACGGAGTGCTACTTTTAAAAACATGGCATCTCAGATTGTGTACCAAAATTTTGTCTATTAACATTTTACTAGTGCTAAATGGCAATTGAGTTTCTGATTGGTTTGTTAATGGTTATTGGTTTATCAGTGTCAATGTCTAGTTATAGTTGTGTGCTTAAAGTGATTGTCTGAAAAGATTTCAGTGATCCCTATCTCACAAAATGGTTTTATTTTACTTCTGTAATACAAAATTTACCACACTTTCATAATAAAATAATAAGGCTGTTTCTGTTCAGAATAAGTGTGCAGAAGCCAATGACTACAAAATCTTTATTATCTGAGATGGGAAAAAAAAATCAACAATCCTTCCTCCTTTTCATGTATTACATTCTCCTTCTTCCTGTGTGGCAGTAATTATTCTTATGAAAGCAAACAAATTGTATTTAGTGTAATTCACCTGGTTGTGTGACTCAAAATTTCCACTTTATTAAATACATTTTATAAAATTGTCATAATAATTGAATATATTTGCCATTAGAAACATCAGCTTATGGAAAAGATCACTATCAAAGAAGCCAGTACAATGATGTCGTATGAGATGAGCCGGTCTTTTTAAGCCAGGCTCATCTGGAGAGCAACCAAAAAAGCCAAAGGAAAAATTAGTCAGAAAACTTAAAAATAAAAGTAACTAAATAGCTGAAAATGTTTACAAGAGAAAAGTATTTTAACAATAAGATGTGTCACTATCTTCAAAAAAGCTTTCTGCTCATCATTCTTATTTTCTTACTAATCATTCAGTCGCTCTTCCTGAAAAAAAAAACAACTCAAAAGTTGTTGACAGTGCCTATAATTTTGCTACAAAGATTCTAACAGACTGTCAGCTATAAAAGACAAGGTAGTGAAGCAAAGCTGAAGTCTGCTAATTTGGAAATATTTGTTTCTTGAAAAGTGATATTTTTTTCCTGCATGTGCTTCTCATGCATTACCTGTTAAAATAGTTGATTAAAAACAGGTTTTGTAACTGAAACATTCTGTAAACACCTGACAATTTTATTAATAGTAGAATGCACTATGTCATTGAAACAATACCTATAGTCATTATGTCATGACTTCAAGGACAGAACTGATACCAGAATGTCATATTTAAAGTTGCACCAGAGCATTTATCCCTATCTGGAGGAGAAAGGTTTGTTTTTACCATGATAAATAGTTAGGGAAATAAAACTGTTTGAAGTATTGGAAGAAAAAGCTGATGAGAAACTTCAAACTGATTGTTTTCCTGGAGTGGTGTTATTTTCTAATTCTCATTTTTAAAAACATCTGTATACTTTTTAATTTAAAAAAACTTCAGCATTAAGGTAAACAAGTAATTAAAATGGACATTTTAACAAGAGTATTCAGAAACCTACAGAAAGATTTAAAGAGTTGTTTGAATGAACTATTTTGATTTACCTTATCTGAATGTTTATTATTTGGTGGGGGTTTTTAATTAATTTAAACAGAAATATAAATTTTGTTCAAATTTCATAACAAGGCCCAGTCTCTATTCTGAGAAAGTTATCTGGAATCATATGGAATTTTATTCTTATTTTTGCAAGACTATTAAAATATGAACTAGCCAATTACACTCACAGAACTTCATGGTAAATCCAGGTCCCAGTGGGATGCAAGTGAAATAAAGCCTGTACTGGTTTGCTTAATTTCAAAAGCAACAGGAACGAGGTCTGCTACCATAATTCTTCCAAATTATTAGAGTCCAGAGAGCACAAAAGGAAACAGACCTAAACAGACCTTACATCTCCTGTATTTTAGGCACAAGCTCCCGACAACTGATCAAGCTTAGTATATTCAGGTTCCAGATACAGGCGGGTATGTACAATGAGATAGAAAGCCACTGCTTTGTCAGGTCAATTCCAGTTAATTCCTCCCAGCAATGTGTTTGCTCAGAGACAACAAAATGCAAATCAGTTTGAATTTACTTACCACACTGGCAACTTTTGTGAGAGCTCCCACTCTATTGAGAAGGCAGATGGTCTGAAATGAGGCTAATAATGCATAGAGTTAATGGTGAAATGGGTTCCTGGCGATTTGTGATTTAGGAGTGATAATCAGCACAGCATGGGTTGATAGACGCTCGGCTTGAGGACAGGATAGATGGGAAAAAAAATACAGCATTAGCAGGGACAGCCATGTACCCCTTCAGTCCACAGGCTGCTGAAATCAAGCCCAGCAGCAACAGAAGGCAGGTTGGCAGAGCTCCCTCTCATACCACATCAGACACAGCTGGCTGTATCATGAGCTTGGAAGAAAGAGTGTGGAGGAGTAGCCACAGGTGCTGCAATGTTTCCTGCTGCTTTGACCTGCTGTCTTCCCTTCAGGAGAGTCCATCACCGTGGCTGAGCCCAGAGTGGTGGCTGGACAATTTCTTCCTGTTAATATGTTTCTTTCTTCCAACTGTGCACATAAACAATCTGATTTTGTCTATACAGATACATCATTGAACACTGAGGCCAACAACCTGGAATTATCAAGCATTGTGAACTTTTGTTCAGACTTTGTGTTTATTAAGTCTTAAGTGCATTCAGACAGAAGAAAATATTCTTCTGTTAATAATTAATTTTTCATCCCTTTTCTATCACTAAAGTAAATCTCTGTCAGGTGACAAGAATTCAGGTGGAGAATTTTCTGGATACATCCTCCTGCTGGATGCAATTTCATCAATAGTTTATTTGTTGCCCTGATGATTCTAAGGTGTGGAATGGGGCAAGTAGGGTAGAAATGGAAGATGTTTTCCAGCTGTTTAATTTATTGTGTGTGAGAAAAGAGTGACGGTAGCTATTGGCCTGTCTGATTTTCACACAAGAGATATTATTACTCCTGTCTTGAGCACTATCTGTATTTTACATTCACATGCATCTATGGGGATGCCAGGCCTCTGATGTTTATTTTTGATCACTATTTCTCGAGAAGACCTCGAAACTTATGATATGAGATTCTTACCTGTGAAAAAATGTGATTTGAGGCACACATTTTGAGTTCCAGAATTGGCTGAACTATTGGATAGACAAGAGGTACAGCTTTCTATACACTATTTTTACTCTCTTTGATTCAGCTCTGACTGTGTGCTGTAGAAATTATTCTGTCATTTTCTGATTCTATTTTCCAAGAAACCATTTGGCAGTTCCTTTTTTATGAACTTCTCTTTTGTTGCAGTTTTCAGAAACAAATCAATAGTTGCCTATTCTAAGAACTATACATCCTCCCATGTACCAGCTTCCTAAAGTATTTCAGAGTTTTCTCCTTCTAACCACATTCTTTCGGTAAACTTCCTTTTGCTTGTTTGTGTTTTGAATTTTTTTTCAATGCCATTAAACAGGGCTTATTTGCTATTAAAAAAAAAAAAAGATACTGGTCTTCATGTATGTATGATGAAGGATAAAAAAATGACATAGTTTTCCTTATTGTAGCACAAAGAATACCACCTATAATATAAAATACTTATTTTTTACAGAAGAAATTCATGGCATAAATGTGGTAGACATGTAGCTAGAATAGAATAGTTTGGAAGTCTGGATGGCATTTGATCCAAAGGAGGCTCAATTGCAAGCTTAGTGCCATCTTCAAGGTTTGAAAAAATACCTACTATATTTCCATTGTTGCATCTTGTGTCCATTGCCTCTCATACTTTCACCTTTTAGTTCCAAAAAGTCTGACTCTGACTTGTCTGTAACCTAGTAAGTAGTAGAAAACAGTAATAAAATCCACTCTTAGACTTCTCTTAAAAGTGAAGAATCNCCCTTGGTCCCTTGGTGGCCCTCCATTGGACTTGCTGTAGTATTAGGAAGGCCGAAACTGGACACAAGGCTCCAGGTGCAGTTGTACAAATGCTGAATGGAGCAGACTAATCACTTTCCTTGACTTCTGTCCATACTTTTTAATAGAGCCCAGTGTGAAGTTAACTTTCATCATCGCAAGAGTACACTTCTGTCTCATCCTTAATTTGATACTCATCAATATGTCCAGGTCCTGCAAAACTGTTTTCCATTTCCCAGTGCCCAGCCTGTTCTGCTGTAGGGGATTATCCTGTCCCAGGTACCCATTTCTACATTTGCCTTTGTTGAACTTCATAAAGTTCCTGTCAGACCTATTCTACAACCTATTAAGATCTTTCTGAATGGCAGACCTCCCTTCCAGCATATCAGACTCTACCCCTGAGTTGGGATTGCTTCCCAAAGATGCAGTCCATCTTGTCTGTAAGTACTTTTGCTTTTGTTTGTATGTGTGATTACTAGCATCCACAAAACATAGTTTTTCTCCTCTGATTTAGTCACTCATTTAATAACTCTTCAATAGCCACCACCTCATTCTTTTAAAAAAGTCACTTGGAATGTTTGACCTTGTCTTCATATTCTGTCCTCCACTTCAAAACTCCTCTGACTTGTAGATGAAGTTATCTCTGCCTGCTTGCTGCAAGAGCTCCAATTGTCTTGTCTTCTGCAGAAAAAAAAAAAGAAAAATAAAAGACAACACCTCTGAAAAGACACCAAAGGCAAGAAACACAGCTTATGTAAAACTAAAAGTCTGACAGTGTATGAAGCCAGATAACCCTGTTATTAAATTAAAAAGACCTCTCTATATCTGTGGATTGAATAATTAGCTCTAGAGTTTTCTGCTACATATCAGGTCTCATGTTGAATGTTCAGACTTCCTTTTTTTTTTTCACATTTTACATGCTCTAGAATTGGATGTTATTTTATTAAGTTCTCTGATTGCTGGAGTATAGAACTTGCTGCCAAGATTACATTTTAGGAACATGGGTATTACTCTGTTTTTGTCTGATCTGACATCTCCCTGAAAACTGCTGTCTTGCTGTCAGTGCTGTATATGTGGGAGAGAGAAAGGCTTGTTGTTGCTCCCTAATTATTGTTTGCTTTCTGTAACCAGAGAGAATATAATAGAAGAAATATTCCCTGTACTGCTTTGGTTATTTGAATTCAGGAACACAGGCAGGTCAGAGGGGAGCATATCTGAAGCTATGCCTCCATGACTACAGCTTCTGTGTCTGAATCACTGTTATCAGGAGAGTAAAATAGTCAAAAATTAGAGTTCAATGGGTCCAACAGTGTGAAAATATAGCATCTGTTAGTATTTTATATTCTTTCCCTCTGTAGAGCTATTACAAGTCAGAAGAGCAAAAACTGAATATGGGTTCCATGGGCATGAATATTGTTTTCATGCAAGCTTCTTCACTCCACTCTTACAGTATGCTGAAGTGGCACTGCTAAGGTTTACCCTGAGAGACAATTCAGGATTCTTTTTGATATATGATACCATTATTCAGGACCTCCGCTTTCATGGCTCATTGGAAAGCACATGCCTTAGCTTTGGAGGAGCACATAGTTCATGTGGTTGACTGAGTTTTGGTAAGGATGCCCACTGAGTAAACATCACTTCCCTAAGCATGAACTCCTCTGTAATTCAGAAACTTTATCACTGGGCAAGATTTTAAAATAAGAGAAGATATTTATTTTGATGCATCCTTGTATTTGAAGCCTATCCAAACATTGCCAAAAGTTGCAGTTCTTTTGTGTTACAATTTGACATGAGGGTCATGTACCATTGGGTGTCTTTGTGTCAGAGAGTGGAACTGAAGAGGGCTATGTCATCTGCTTTCTCCATGTGGGAGTCCATGAAATGCAAGTAAAGAGGAAGTGTAGGAGATTCCAATCCTCTTTATCTTTCATTATATGTTTATTTTATTATATTTTTAAACTAGAAGATACTTTTTTTTAGTTCACGTTTCATTCAGTTGGTGACCTAAAACATTTGTATTTGTTCAGGATCAGGATCTATTTTCAATTTAAAAGACTATCAGCACTGAACACAAAGTAGTGAGATCTCTGGAAAAGGAATTGCTTCACAGTGAGCTAAACACTTGAAAAGAATGAAAAGAGGAAGGAAAAGTTTGCAAAAGAAATTGGCCCCACAATTGCTTCAGTACCTTCTTACCTTTTGCTCCATTGCACATGGTTTATTTTTTGTGATGAGCCTACAGAAAGGACACAGGTGGCTGGAAATAGTGTAGTAGTTGCAATACAAGTCTAATCAGAACTTACCATGCTAACAACTACCCGTGCCAAATGCCTCTCCAATAAGATTTAATGGGTGTGTATCAACACGGCTGACCACAGTAACGACTATAACAAACACATCATTGGGCTCTTTTATGAAGTGGAGGGATAAATTCTCTCAGTAAATCCCTGACATATCAAATACCCTTTGCTTGTCTCTCATGCCCAGCTCTTTCCTTTAGTAGCTTCAACAGAACTCTCCTCCTCTTTTTAAACTTTGTGTTGGTAATAGCTACTGTTATAAGAAGCTCAGCTAGGACTGGAATGGCTTGCCTTCGATCTCAAAACCCACTCTATTTGCCAGGATGAGCACCGTCTTTATCTTGTTTTCATTAAACATTGTTTGTTCTCTGATCTTTCAGCACTTGATTTTTCTGTAGTTCTTAATTCCCCACTGTAAAGGAATTAAAGTAGAAATAAAGACATGAGAAACATTTGAAGATGAACCTAGAAGACACAAAAAACAAAATAGGAGGCTTCTCTTCTAGGGTTATAAAGAATAATTATCATAGCAGGATCAAGAGAAGAATTTATATGTAATTACTGCAGAAAGATCATTGTTAGTGACATGAAATTACCAGAACAGGAAACATAATTATGCTGAGTCAGATACACAGATCATTCTTCATAAATGCTGCCCACTCAAAAAACTGTAACTGGCTTAGTTCCACAGAATACCAAGTTAATGTATTTTGCAATGGGGAGCATAAATCATAACAATGAAAGAAAAAAGAAACTGGAAGACAGTGACTGCTGAAGATTCTTGGATCATAAAAGACAAGCTACTTAATAAAATTTAGATGGAAAAAGTATAATGGATTCTTCTCCATACAATCATGAAAGTTTTGATTATAAGTACGCATAACTTGTGTTTATTGTGTTGATGATACTAATTCTGCAATGGTGCATTCAGCATGGATGTTCACACTTAAAAGGATATTGAAAAGAAGAAGAGAGGAAATAACTTCAAATTTACTACAGAAAGAATTAATGAGTTTAGTATAATTTATATTATCAAAGAGAAGATTAATGAGACACAATTACAATTTATTCATTTCTTCATAGAGAGAAATTATAAAGTCCTGAAAGGCAGTTTATTCTGGCAAGGAACCAATAGTTGGAATTGGAAGCCAAATGAATATGAGTAGAAATAAAATTTCCTGATTCAGAAGAGGGATTCTTCATCTTCATGGATAGCTGTTGTGTGCAGGAGCTCGGGTCAATCACGCTATGATCAATGTGATCAAGTGAAAGCCGTTTATTTAGTAAAACATCGCTCTTTTATAATCTCTTTGGCATAGCACGCAGTACAAGCTATTCCACTATTGGTTACATTGTGCACATCATTTACCTAGCAACAATTTCTAATTGGTAGCACATATTCTTCAAGCTCTCGTTATTGTAGGATAGCTCAGTCCATTCTCCCTACACATGCTGATTGGTTGGTATTCTTGTTGTTCCTCCACTGACTTCTTGCCAGGTTGCTGTTCTGTGGAATTTGGTCGTTAGGCCTCTTATCTCCTTCACTCCCTGTGACTTTTCAGCCTCAGGGCTTCCTAGGGTCTTTCAGGGAAACATCATTATCTACTCAAAGCTAAGGTTCATCCCTGAGTCCTCAGACCAGCTGTGGACTCCCACAGTTGTGAAGCAAAGCATTTCTGCAATATGTCCCTTCCATTTCATTATCCATTTGAATCTCCTTTTCTAGGGCAATAGTGAGTAATTCTAGCATAACTTTAACATATATTTTTCTTTTAATTTATCTGCATATTTTTAAAGGATGGGAGGAATTCTTAGCCTTAACTTAAGGTTTGTGATGCCCAGAATGCAGCAACTGGTTGTTTACTGCATGAAAATATGTACATTGTCATTTGCTGTTAAACTTTTTGGGAAACAGCAGAGGGTGAAAGATTGTATGAGTTTAATAATCCCTAGTATTTTTCAAAAGAGCCTGTAATGGGTCATTAAAGCAAGCTTGGGAGACCTCTATCATGACTTTGCCACATGATGGACTTTTCCATTCCAAATTGTTTAGTCACTGACTGGTGGGAACTGGGAGTTGAAAGGATTCATAGGGAAATAGTCATGCTCTTGCACAGAAGTTTAGGCTTCTACAGTTTAATCTAACAGGAATTAAACATATGTAACTAACCAATGGCAGATTGTCTTGTTCATTTTACTCAACATCCAAAAGGTTTTCTCACACTGCTGGCTCTCTTGCTATTGAGACGAAGTGATACCACCACTCTGACCCTGTCTTTCTGGCCCAGGATCTCTAGCTGACCAGAGCTAAAAGGTCACAATACCAATGACTTAAAGAAAGACCTTGACTATATCCTCTTTCTCAGACAACAGTATATCCTGTAGGGCTATAATCAGTTCACCTGAGACATGTCATCCTACAGTAGCTGCTGCAGCCATGGAATGCTCTACCGTGCCTTTGTAAGGCCAGAGGGATTCTGGGCAGCAGTCTGCATGGCATCCCATAGAAATAAGCAAGTACGGAATCCAAACTTTCCTCTGTGTGTGAGCCCCTATATGGAAGATGGTGTCTGTGTTAGGAACACACCACAGCGACACGTGTGAAAGCAAAGAGCTTCCCTGAAATTCTTATACATAAACACACACAGTTTGTATAAACAGTGGAATGAAAACTAATTTTTGTAGAGATTAGTAATAAATACAATTTTCCTTGTGTTCCTGCACAATCCGGATGCCAGATCCCAGTAGCATCTTTCAGCCAATTAGAATCATAGAATCAGAGAATGTTAGGGGTTGGAAGGCACCTCTGGAGATCGTCAAGTCCAACCCGCCTGCCAAGCAGGATCATAGAATCTCGAGCAGGCTACACAAGAACGCATACAGATGGGTCTTGAAAGTCTCCAGAGAAGAAGACTCTACAACCTCCCTGGGGAGCCCGTTCCAGTGCTCTGTAACCCCCACAGTAAAGAAGTTCCTCCTCATGTTGAGGGGGAACTTCTTGTGCTCTAGCTTGCATCCATTGCCCCTTGTCCTATCACAGGGCACAAGTGAAAAGAGGTTGTCCCTTTCTTCATGACACCCAGCCCTCATATATTTATACACATTAATCAGATCCCCTCTCAGTCTTCTCTTCTCCAGACTAAAAAGCCCCAGGTCTCTCAACCTTTCCTCAGAAGGCAGGTGTTCCAGTCTCTTAATCATCCTTGTAGCCCTCCGCTGGATTCTCTCAAGTAGATCTCTTTATTAGTATACCATTAGTATACCATTTCTAAATTCTAAATTCTAATTAGTATACCATTTAGAAATATACAGAGGATAATAGTGATATTTATTCTCTCTCCACATTCTATTACACCTAAAGTTACAATGATTAGGTTTGCCAGCATCACTGAATATGCCTTCTTCCAGCTGATAACATTTTGGGGTTTTTTTTTTCTGTCTGACTTATGCTTGAAGGCGAAGAATCTAAAAGGATAAGAAGTCATATTTCATTCTTTTGCCATATCTTTTGGCATAACTTTTGCCATAGAAAGGCTAGACAGTAAGTCGGGTCCTCATGTATTTGCTGGCTCAATATTTCCTTTGTCAGTACAATTGCACAACAGTTCACGGGTGTTTGATATGTTGTACCTTTACCCTGTGTTGCTTGCTTTCTGAGATAGGTGGAAAACTAAGTGATCAAGAAACCACTCATTAGAAGAAAATTTTGGCAGCTCATGTCTCCTCCAGCCCTGACTAGAGCCTCAGTTCTAACATAGCTATTTATTATTGGTTATGTTAAATCAAAAAAGCAGAGCTCAACAGAGAGTCAACTATATTGTCAGTCACCATGAGATACTAAATTAGAAAAAAACCCAAACAATCCATGAAAACCCACAAACCCCAACCTCTTAAGTATATGGAATAGTTACAATGCCAAGTCATTTCATACTAGTTCAGAATTACTGTGGCAGATAATTCCTGGTGAATGTGAAGGAACATATTTTTTATGAGCCTGATAATAAAAAAGTATTTGTAAACACAGTGACAAGTTACTCATTCCCTCCAACAACAGGTGAATTATGTATATTCCAAAAGCTGTCTCTAACAGGGGACAGATTGGTGTAGTTGGATCCTGAATTGTTTAGAGCAGCCTAAATGGTAGCACTGTTCTAACCTGGCTAATACAAAGCTTAGATGAAAATAGAAGCATGTAAATACAGCACTGCATCCACAAACCAAACCAATTTTTCTAAGCCTTTGCTAATTCACCAGTAAGAGTTAGATTAGTGGGCTTAAGCAGTTGTAACTGTGAGACTATTTTTTTCTTTGACTGGAAATCAATTAAGTTCTTTTCCATGGGTAGTTTGAAAATGCTGTGCAGTCCCTGATCTCCCATATTTTTACTTATAAAGACTTTATCAGGCTTAAGAGTTTAATCTCAGTCCCACAGGAATTCATCTGTCTTGCATGCCTATAGTCAAAATAATCTTCATCAAGAAATATTTCAGGCAGTATTCAGACCCTTACTTCTTAGTAAAGACAGAATAGCAAAGAGAGATAGAAACAGAAGAGCAAGATGCATTTTAGCATATTGTCACGAGTTAGGGCTGGGCTGGTCAGTAGACAAATGACAGATGCTTTCTCTTGACCCTTCTTCCTTCACAAAGGAGAATAGAAAAGAAATAAGGGAAAGAGACTTACAAATTGGAAAAGAAAACTAAAGCAGCTTTAATGAAAATAATAACAATAAAACTAAATATACATAAATGTATACAAAACCAATATTAGACCCAACTGCCCCGATGGCAATTACGTCACTGTCATCACTGATATTTCAGAGCAGGCACTGGGGAATTCCCAGACTGGACTCAGCAGCAGACAGGAACTAGATTCAGGAGCTGAATTCTGGAACTGGATTCAGGAATGCACGGATTGGCATCAGAGGCAGAATAGATGGAGTCCTCATCAGATCCCGAATATTAAAGAAGAGAGGCTGACCCTCGTGATCCCTCAGCTTTATACCACTATGACGTATATTGAATGGAATCCCTTGTTGGTCAGTTTAGGGTCATCTGTCCCATCCGCTCCTCCCGGCAGCTGTGGCCTTTTATTTCTGCATCCCCAATACGGTATACAAGATTTAGCAGTGACCTTGGTCTGCACAGGAGCAAGTATAAACAAGAGCTTTTCTGCACACCAGTCCTTGGTAGTAACTATAAACATTGAGCATTATCACTGCTAGAAGCAGACACTGTCTGCAAAAATGTGCCTTTAACTTCAGAAAGTGCAGTTACTTAGAAGAGACTTAGATGAAAAGTAAAATCACTAAACAGAATTAGTTCTGTTCTAACTCAAACCAGGATACATGTGATACTCTCTGAGGTTTTTCAGAGACAGCTTCCCTTATAGTGTACCACTTAGTGATAAGGATTCAAAGGGGCAATAAACAGGCTATGAGATACTTTGTGATGGTAGAGGAACCATGTCATTCCAGCTCTGTGCCTAGCACGGTGCAGGGGGCTGAGCTAGCTGGTAAGCTGAGGGATCTGTAGGACTTGAGCAGAGGTTTCATTTTCAGGGGAACTGTGGTGGCAATTTTTAAATTTTTTTTTGTGAGTTATGAGTGGTGTGAGACCAAACTACCCTCAGTGCTAGGCCTTCCATGCAAGGAAAATATATAAGTTTCTAAGTTCAGTGGTACCACGGAGATCCTGCATTTGATAACTGAGGTATCCTTGTCATACCACAATGGCACAAGTTTTATAGGGAAGTAATATCTTCTGTTTGGTGGAGTAAAATGAACTGAAAAAAGGTAAAAGCTTTTGGAAACACAAGACTGCATCTCTTTGGGATTTGTCTGCTTTTGGTTTTGTTTAGTTTTTTAATAAACTGTAGCATTCTAATATTTTTTTTCCTATTCTGTAAACCTCATTCTGATATCCTTTAACTCATTGATAGTGTAATAGTCTGCACTGTGAACTGCCTGCAAACACAGGCCTGAGGTAATTGAACACAGTTCTTCAATAGTTCTCTTTTATAAGTGGAATTAAAATGGAAAACCACATTCCCCAAACATTTCCTTCTCATTTCTTCTGGGAAACTGAAATGAAATATAAAAAGTGCTCAGGTGAATTTGTGCTACGATTTGATTTTTTCCTTAGTCTAGTGGGCAAATAAGTAATTTTCTGCATTATTAATATTTAATTCAAAAATGCTGTGGCTGAACAAGCTATCTTCAAAAGGAAAACACATTTTAAGGCTTATTTCAGAAACTAATTTTTTGAAGAAAAGAAGGCTTTCATTGCATAGATACTGTCCTATAGTACCAAAATTGTGGTTATCATTTGTGGCTGGAGTAGCTTAAGAGCTATATTTTAAAATTATTAGAAATACTGAAATACTATTCCTACTTTAAAGTTTAGTTCAATGTCAAAATGAGTTTGAATGCTGTATCCATCTTGGAGTAACTTTTCATTGCTCTGAACATTTAATAACAGCGCTAAAACTGCTTTTAAGTACTGGAAGATGGAATCAGTCCTAGGAATTACTAGAATGGACAGCTTCCAAGAAAATTTCATTATTGTAGTATAGCAAAATAGCTACCTACTACTGTGCATTTCACCTATGGCAGAACCCAGCAAGCCTATGTGTCTGTCTCACCAGGAAGAGAAGCCATACATTTGTGGAAAGAGTAGTGGTTGCTCAGGGAGTGCTGGCCCTGCCTTGCATCTCAAATCTTTGCCTCTGGTGGTAGAGTAAACCTACCTCTCCATGGATCCAAGCTCCACTTCCTCCCATGGTCTACAGCCTCACAGCCATGGCCTAATCCTGCCTCTGTAACCTTAGGGCTACAGTGTTCTGCCTGCACTAGTAGGAAACTCAGAGCTAGGTTTACTGGGACAGTAGCCCTGACATTATTGCTTAATTTACTTTGGGTGCTAGTTTGGACACCAGAGCTCATACATTGTCTGAGTAGTTATGCAGGTGAAAGGAAGAAAGAAAATTGTATCTGGATTTTGTCTGATAAAAGTAATAGTTGAAGAGTAAGACTGCAGAAAAGAAAATGTAAGAACATCAGAGGTTTTCAGCCTGTGTACAGAAACAGAAGGTGTAAATGCTCTTTGGAACCAGCCAGGAGGAAAACACAATAGTAGACAACATTTGTGCTTAGAAATGCAATGTTCTGACAAACATGTGAACAACAGTCTAACTTTTAAGAAGCAAGGAATTTATTCCTGCATTATCTTTTGCAAAATGTATTTCAATGCATTAATATCAAACTACTCCACTGTATAGCAACAATATTTACTATATATACTGTATTTTCTTTCCAATGAAGATGTAGCTTAAAAGAACAAAAGCCTGAGATTTTTTAATCTTTTATTTCAGTTTCATTTTTTCTGCTCTTACCTACATGTCTGCATATCATTGTACCTGTTAGGATATTGGAAAACTACAAAAACATTAATGTACATTCATTATTTCACGTGTAGTTATATAACTTTTCTGTGTTGATGGTTTTTTGAGAATTCTGAATGACTAACCCTACTTGTTTTGCATGGAAATGGAATGTTCCCAGAAAACTAAATTTTGAAATTACAAGTGTAATTTTTTTCATGGAAATTTATTTTATGCTCACCCAAAAATAGAAACAAATGTATCACCTGACTTATGACTTTCATTGAAATTAAACTTTGTTTAAAATTCTAACACATGCAGTAAACTTCTGATACATGTTCATAGAAATAAGATTATGTGCCAAACTTAAGAGCTAATAGTAAATGAATGTATCTGAATAAATCAACATTTTCTGAGGACCCAGCTGCATTCTGTGTCTTCAGATTGGTTTTGACCACTTACACATTTAATACTTCTCTTTGAAATGTATTAAAATTAAGGTATCATTAATGAGATAACTTTCATCTGTGCTAGTAGTTTCAGTGCTGTTAGAGAAAGGGAAAATTGATATAATTTTTAAAATTATATTTAAGTGGATGAGGAGAAGATTCTTTAAACAAGAGAGGTTTCCCATTAAAAAGGGCACAGAAATAGAGTATTGTTTTATTTTCCTTTAAAAATTCTTGCTGTTCCAGCATATGTGACCTGATAAGGCCTATGGTGGTTAAGTAAATATACAAAAATTAAAAAAAAAGAAGAAGAAGTCAGAAGTGACATTCAGAGTCAAGGTCACATCTAATCCTCATTTCTCACATTGAGAGAGTACTTACACCTGCATTAATGTATATCAGTTACACGTAATAGCTTCCTGGAAAATGCTGACTAGGAAGAAGAGGTTCTTGTAAATGTAAAGTCTGATTTTCCAACAGTTGCATGTACCTTCAAACTAAATCAAGAATAATTCTGAATGGACTATTCAACTCATTCCAAAGGGAGGTCATACATACTTCTTTTTCTTAGTGCTTTGGTCTTAGTTTCATACAACCTAATTATAACCACTTAAATAAAGCATATAAGAGAGACAAAGGGAAGGTTGCCCTTCCCAGTGTATCTATTCTGGAGTGCTGCTGTTGTGTCTTATAGAATGTATTTTAGTACCTTAATTTGGAGGGCAAGAATGCGATCCTTGCTATTCTTTATTCCTTATTTTCTTTTTCCTCAATAAATTATTTTTCATGATGGTTATCTATGTAGGATCAGGAGTGCTGATTATAACTCTTTGTTTAGTTAACACTGTGAATAGTAGTAGTATTAGTCTATGAAGTATTATTTTGTATAGATGCTAAACTGATTGTATTTTCAGTAATATATCATATTTGCGGGGCAACTGGAAAAATAATGCAATGGTTTCATAGATTGTCAAGGAAATATGACATTTTTCTTTAAATCCATGTTTTAAACCAGTTTCAGATGATGAAGTATTATTCTGAATGCCAGTCTGGTGAGTGAATTTCCATTTCAATTAGAACACTAGTGACAAGCCAAACTATCTTTCTTTTGAGGGCAAAAGTTAATAATACTGTAGCTGAAATTGAAAGTAATATTTTTATGCCTCCTGAAGTAAAAAAAAAAAAGTAAATATACAGGCTCATCCTTTCAATACTTTGTCTAAAAATATTTTTTATCTGCTGCATGTTGAAATTTAAACAGGATTCATTCTTTACCACTTATGATAAAAAACATTTTCTACTGAAAAAAAACCTGTGTGAGTAAACATAATAAAAAATTCTCAATTATGTTATTTTGGAAATTGAAATAATTCAAATAATTAATGCATAAACAGGTATGATGTATTTAAGTTTAATGAAATTTAACAAGTAATTTTGACTTTCTTTTAAAGTAATTTTAAAAGCTCTCTTGGCAGCCTCTTCCAGTGCTCTATCGCCCTCATATTAAACAATTTTTTCCTTATGTTCAGATGGAAATTCCTGTGTTCCGGTTTGTCCCCATTGCCCCTTGTCCTATCTCTGGGCATCACTGAAAAGAGATCGACCTTATCCTCTTTACTGGCCCCACACTCACCCTTTAGATATTAGAAGCATTGATAAGATCCCCTCTCAGTCCTTTCTTCTCCAGGGTAAACAGCCCCAGGTCTCTCAACCTTTCCTTGTAAGAGAGATGCTTCAGTCTCCTCATCATCTTTGTAGACCTTCACTGGACTAGACCAGAGTAGAGGGGGAGGAGGACCTCTCTCAGCCTGCTGGCTATGCTCTTTTTAATGCCCCCAGAATACCATTGGCCTTCTTGGCCACAAGAGCATAAACACAGCAATAATATTTATGTTGACAACATAATCTCATATGCAAGACAAGAAAGCATAGTCTTTCCAAAAAGAAAAACACAGATTAAATCAATTTGTCTGCAAAGGGTAAAAATGTAATGGGGTACAAGAGGAAAATAGTATCTGCAGAATCATCGGTGCATCCAATTGGGGTCCAAGGATTTGTGGTGTCCAAATTGCTTAATGATCTGTAACCCAAGTTTTCCTTCCTCCAGACTTTCTCTCTTACCTCCAGGAAGTGGGATTCCTGAGGGTTGGTCTTAGCAGTAAAGACTGACACAAATAAGGAATTCAGTAACTCCATCTTCTCTGTATTCTCCATCACCAGGGCACCCACCTCATCGAGTAACAGGCCCACATTTTCCCTAGTCTTCCTTTTCCTACTGATAAACTTCAAAAAGCCCTTCTTGTTGTCTTTGACATTATTTGCCAGATTTAATTCCAAGAGAGCCTTGACCTTCCTTGTAGCATCCTTACACAGTTAGAAAAAGTTCCTATATTCCTCTCAAGGGACCAGCTCTTTTTTCCACATGCTGTGGAAATTTCCTTCTTCCATTCGAGGTTTTACAGAAGCTCTCTGCTTATCCATGCAGCTTTCATGCCTCCTCTACTTGATTTTTTACTCATAGGGATGCACCAATCTTGAGCTTGGAGGAAGTGGTGTTTGAATAGTAACCAGCTCTCTTTGGCCCCCATACCTGTTAGAGTCCTAACCTGAGGGATTCCTCTAGGTAGGTCTTTGAAGAGGCCAAAGTTAGTTCTCCTAAAGTCCAGGGCTGTAATTCTACATATTACCCTACGTCTTCTATGCAGGATCCTGAACTCCACCATCTCTTGCTCACTGAATCCAAGGCTGCCCCCAGCCTTCACATCCCCAACCAGACCTTCTTTGTTCGTTGGTACAAGGTCCAGCAGCACACCTCTCCTCATTAGATTCTCCACCCCTTGTGTCAGAAAGTTATCATCAAGGCACTGCAGAAACCTCCTGGACTGTATGTGTCTAGCGGTGTTGCCTTTCCAGCAAACATCAGGGTGATTGAAGTTGTGGGCCATGGGGGAGCCCCAGGGGTAGTGGACACGGACAGTCAAAGCTGTTGGTGCCCCCAGGGAGTTAATCCCTGTCCTTGTCATACAGGTCATTCAAATGTACGTTAAGAAGAACGTGGATTTTCAAATACCTATACTTCTAAATGGCAAAAAACCCACCAACCCTGCAGAAGTGTCTTCTGTCAGTAAAGCAATCCTTGCTTTCTGTTTCTTCTGTCATACACAGTAACTGACTACTTTGACATCTGCAATTCTATTAATGGGAATTACTCTAGTTTGAATAACTGATAAAGTCTGATAGATTATTTCAATTTATTCTT
The DNA here is from genome assembly GCA_013400335.1 of Eurystomus gularis. NCBI lineage: Eukaryota > Metazoa > Chordata > Aves > Coraciiformes > Coraciidae > Eurystomus > Eurystomus gularis. The sequence continues at coordinate 10,303 of VZZY01007857.1, read as the reverse complement.
TAAAAGGGACTGAATATACTTGCCTAAGGACCTGTAAGGCTTAATGTGTTGAGAAAGACTTAGGGATGTCTGAACACAAAATACTATGTTAGTCAATGTTAATCATTAATTTTCTGCTTGAACTACATAGCACCAGTAAGTGATTATCAATTTAATTCTTGGCAGTTTCTCTTCAGAGGAGTTGAACCTCAGAGTGAAGGCTGTTTTTATGCAGACAGTTTTCCTGAGCCGTGAATTCTGCACTTTGACTTTGAAGAAGAGCATGGGTTCTTATTATAATCAGTCTGTGTTGGTCTCATATCCTCCTTTTAACAATAGCATCCTAGTACCTTTCTGTGTCACATTAAATGAATTAAACAGCATCTTTCACATATAGTTTAGTGTATTTGAAGATATTTTTCTCCTCTACATTCACGGAAAAATTTCCTGACTCTTCCCAGCAATCTCAGACCAAATATGTTCAACCTATGGTAAGTAGTGCCGAGTTGTATTTATGGACATTATATTAATTTATTGTTGGATTATTGTAATTTCCAAGGGCCTGCACACAGGCAGACAAATTTTTATTCCATTAACAAAAACCTTCAGGTTCTTTTGCAACTTGATGCTATTTCTAAAATGTTGCCTAAATCAGTCTGACCATGTAGTTGTACTGTTTTCTTGCCAAATTTCCACTTTTCCCAAAAAATTTTCCTTGTTCTTTCCTTTCTTTTACATTAATTGCATTTTTGCTTTAATAACTTTTTCCTGGATTTTGCTAGGGTAAAGTTAATTTTCACAAGAATCTGGGAGGGACCACTGGCAAGATAGCCAACAAAAACAGCCAGTGGGATATTTGATACTATACTGATATCATGCCCGCTACTTAAGTAGAGGGCTAGCACAAGAAGGAACACAGGTTTTGTGTGGCCCAGGCAGTTTTGGCAAGCACTGTGGTTTTTATCCCTTGGTTTATATATTCTTTCATTAGTATTACTATTATTACTGTTATCTCTTCTGTCCTTGCATTGTTCTATTAAATTCTCGTTATCTCAACACACAAGATTTTGCCTTTTTCTCCTGATTCTCCTTTCCATCACACTGATAGGACAGTGGGCTGCATGGTGCTTAGTTGCCAGGTGGGCCTAAACTACGACATAGGCTTGATGAGGGTCTGAGCAACCTGATCTACTTAGAGATGTTCCTGCTGACTGGAGGGGAGTTGGACTAGATAGCCTTGGAAGATCCCTTCCAAACCAATACATTCTATGATTCTATGATTCTGTAACTTTTCTTGCCAAGTCTTGAGCTTGCACTAATCCAGCCTCCTTCACACTGCTTATCCTAGAACATGCATACACGACACTTCCCTCCCCACTGTCATCTCAGCCGTTTATTTGATGGAGGGTCTTATTTCCCTTGAATGAAATGGAGAGATGTCCACCCACAAAGAAATACATTGATTGTGCTCAGACTGAGCCTTAAAGCTATGTGCTATTTAGCAACACAACTTTTCTGCTGAGTTATAAAGATGGATGAAAAGTGAAATGGAGCTACACTGAAGGTAAAACAGGTAACAGTGGCAAAAAAAGGGCATATTGGTTTTTGCGAGTTATTTGCTGTCTACAGTCATCTATCCACACAGCCAGGGAAAGAAGAGAAAACTAAAAATGATTCTGTAAAAGTCTGACCTGTGTCCCTGACCTATCTCCATAGTAACCAGAAAGTCTAAGGCATCAGAAGAGATGCCTCAGACTACTTGGACAGCAGCATTACTTGATTATGTCTCACTTACCCAAATGTTGCTATCAAAATGGATTAAATACTTTCAACTGATTGCTTAGTCTGGATTCTATAGAGTAGGACTCAAAATAATTTTATAATGCTTACCTCTTTTCCATTGTAGACAGTGTAATCCTGAATATGACAGGAAAGAAAAAGTTGTCAGCATTTCAGATATAATACATACCACCTCTTAATCTCTTCTTAGGATCAATCATACGAACATATATCCATGTCACTCACATTATCATGGAAAAAACATATGTTCCAGGCAGGGCAACTATTGATCTAAATAAACTATTTAGAAAACATTTTTCTGAGAATTTAGAATAGCTCACTGTCCAAACTAGGTACCATTTCCTACAGCTGGCACAATGTAGTTGGCTGTTTCATTCTTCTTCTTTAATTCCTTGGTAGCTAACACAATATTTCATAGCACAGAACATAAGTATTTTGCTACTACTTTTAGCAGTAGCAGTAGCATCAAATAGAATAACATAATGGTATTTCTCCAATATTGACAAGTTAAACTGCATATATAATATTCCTGAGAAGTGCCCTCACAGCTTCTCTTTCATCAAGTTACTCAGCAAGCAGATTCTGGTTTTGAAAACAGATATTCCCTGAAGGAACATAAAAAAAATATGGAAAATATACATAAATGTTTTTCTTACATCCTAAATGAATTTCATTTCATACACAGAACTCAGTCAAAGTGACTAAGGGCTTTACAGACAGATAAACAGTGATATTTTCAGATATATTTATTTGAGGAGGGTATAACAGCAGCTGTGAGTTTACCGTTGGACAGACATCCTCAGCTGGACTTGGAACAATAGAAAATGGAATAGCTGTGACACCTCTCTCCCTGAATAAAAAATAAGTTGTAACCCTTCCCTCAGATTTGAACACATTTATGTCTAAGTTTCTTACATTTCCACTGGTCATACCTTGCATTTTTTCAGTACATTACCAGAACACTGTGGATGCTTTTTGTTATTTGTGGGCTGTTTCAATAACACAGGTAAGTCAAACAGGCAAAGATCAGTTTTCATTGCTGCACTGAAGAGGTTTCCTCAGACATTTAAAAAACTTATCCCGCCCTCTCAGGTTCTTTGCATTAGTTTCTGACCTTAGCTAGGAATGTGGCTGTTCTGTTCTAGACGAGTTAACATTATATTAGCAAACTCTGCCTCTGACATGTCAGATACCGCAATGATAAACAGCATAGAAAAAGCTGATATATAAGAACAGGGGGACATGAATTGCTTTCATCTTTCTCTTTGCTGTCGCTGTAGTTCATAGGTCTGAAAACTACCTTGTTCATGTCCTGCAAGACTGCTCATTACACAAAGTAGCTTTTTACCTTACCTTGACTTCTCAAAACACTTTTGATTGCACTGTCTGTTAATGGCCAAATCTATCATTTGAGATAATGAGCCCCTCAGGAACAAGTATCTGATAGTGTTTACTGTCAAAGAATTTAAATAGGTTGAACCTATTTGTTACCATAAAGCACAAAGATGAAGTGATTACAAGTTCTTCAGGAAATACTTCTTTCTCTCAGCCAGCTACAGCTATAATCAAACATTTATAAATCATGTCAACAGAGTACAAATGCAGTATTCAGACTTAAATAAGGGCATGTAAGTAAATATCTATTTTAGCATGGAACAACATGGATCTATAACTATCACAAATATTTCAGTGCCAGAGTAAGTGAGGAAACCACTTTATTGCTAACTACAGTTCTACCCACAAACCATTCTAATACTGATTCATCCTTTATATATAATGACAACAGACAATTTCTTCAGAAATATTCTAATATTCCACACACTATCTTGTTTAATACCAGTGCTGCTCAGTCATTTAGTGTTCCCCTCTGCTTCAAATTCTCTGTGTCTCAAGCTGCATGCCTATGTGAAATGTGTCTCAAAACCTAACTCCAAAATTTATCATGGAATAATAGAATAATTTACATTGGAAGGTATCTCTAGGAATCACCATGGCCAGTCCTCCAGTCAGGGTAAGGCCAGCTTCAAAGTCAAAATCAGTTCCAAAGTTAGATCAGGTTGCTCAGGTTCACATGAAGTTGAGTTTTGAGTATCTCCAAGGTAGGAGAGTCCACAGACTCTTTGAGAAACCAGTTCAGTGTTTGACAGCCCTCACTCTTTTACTAATGTCTAACCAGAACTTCCCGTGATGCAATTTGTGTCCATTGCCATTGACTTTTGACTGCTCACTTCCTAGAAAAGTCTATTATTGGGCAGTTGTAGATAGCAAGAACACATCTCCTCAGTCTTTTCTTCTTTGGGCTAAAAAAGCCCAGATTCCTGAGCCTCTCTTCACATGCCATGTGCTCCAGGCCTCTACTTAGCTTGGTGGCTTCTCCTGGATTTGCTCTGGGTTTCCTAAAACTGGACACAGCACTCCAAGTACAATTCCACCAGGGCTGAATAAAGGAGAATTGGACAATACAAGGCAATGCTCAGTGAATTTACATTGCAGCAAGGCCTTGCTGCTTACTTATTTTCCATTTCTTGTCTCCTTGGTCCACTTCCACAGAGCTGCTTTCTAGCCCATCTGACCTCACCTTGTACTACTTTGTGACATTCTGTGCCAAATGCAGGACTCCGCATTTGTGTTCCTTGAACTTCATGAAGTTCCAGTCAGCCAGTTTGTCTTCTTCAGAAGTCCTTGTGCTTGACACTCCTACCCTCTAGCACATTAAACATTCCTCCCAGTTTCGTATCCATCCTCAAACTTACTAAGGGTGCATTTTGTTCTACTGTTCAGATTGTCAATGACTATATTAAACCATATTTGCCTCAATATCAACCCTAGGAATGTCACTTATAACTACCTGCCACCTGGTTTTGTATCACTGAGCACAACCCTTTGAGGCTGATATTCCAGCCAGCCAGTTTTCCACACACTCTACATGTCACCAAGCTATATTTCTAATTTTATTGCAAGGATAAAATGGGGACAGTGCCAAAACCATTGCTAAAATCAGGGTAAACACCATCATTTTACCCCTAGTCATATCATTGTAAAGAATCAGGCAGAATTTGATGTTTCTAAACACTTAATGCATGTTCCTAAACATTTTCTTTCATATGCACGAACATGTTTCCCTAAGGAGCTGCTCCATAGTCTTTCTAGGACTGGCAGGAGGCTGACCAGCCTGTAATTTCTCACAGTCACCTCATTACTGTCTGAAAATGAACCCGACGTTTGTCTTTTCCCAGTCTTCAAGAATCTCCTCTGATTTAGATGGCCTTTTGAAAACGTTTAGAGAGTAGCCTTCCAATGACATTGACCGGCTAGCTGATATTTAAATGATGCATATTTGAAAACTTTGAACACAAGCAGATTCTACACTGAAGATATTAACAGCACTGGACTGAACTCCATAGCCATTTTTATTAGTATGCAAGAGATAGCTTACAGCAACAAATAATAGCTTGTTGAAATGTTATACAAATATGAATAAGTATGCTACTACTGTTAACAAACCCAGTGTTATTTTTCTACTGCCATACCTATAATCAGAATTAATTTCATTAATCATATGTAAATTTATAGTATTTATTCTATGTAGGATTACATTTAGAATTTGTAAGACAATTCAGCTAGTTTGTAATTATGTTGTAACTTTATCCTCAACTAGAAGAAACTGTCTTTTTAATCTGCAAACCAAATGTTAGAGCTTGGAAATATTAAAAAAAATATTCCCTAGAGCAAAACCAAACTTATGATTTCCTTCTTGAGATTGATTTAATTATACAAGATTGAAAGAGGTGCTTCAAAGTTATTTCAAATTTGTTGTATAGTACTGAGAAATCTTCTGAAAGTTTTTTCATCTTAGTTTCTTTAATGGGCAGAAAAGTTAAGAGAAGCTACAAAGAAACCAGAGAGCGGAGAAAGACATAACAAAGGAGAGAAAAAAAGTCATATAAAGTGTATGGATTTATGATGTAGATAGTCAGATAGACAGCTGTCATGACCTAAAGGGTTACCCAAAACTGCAGATGTGTAGAGATCACAACCGTGGGTACACAGGATTCCATAACACACAAAGACATGGAGGCTTTTACCCTCTGATTTTCTCTACTTTGTTACAGATTATAATAAATACCACACAAGTCACCACAAGAAAGTATACCTATGATTAATAAAGCAAATATATGTATATATCAGGCTATTACAAATTACTAAGAGCAATGAATAATATAGTATCAATCAATAACATGGCTGCAATCATATAACACATAACATATAGCAACAATGTAATAGCAACAACCAAGTGTGTATATCACAAGTTACTATAAAATTGTTGAAGAAACTTATCAACAATATAACAGCTGATACAGTTATGACAGATTACTTATATGGATATATAATACCACTACCAAGTGAATTAGACAGAGGGTGACGAGTGGTGTCCCCCAGGGGTCTGCGCTGGGACCAGTGTGTTTTAATATATTCATAAATGATATTGACAGTGGCATTGAGTGCATCCTCAGCAAGTTTGTGGATGACACCAAGCTGTGGGGTGCAGCTGATATGCCAGAGGGATGGGATGCCATCCAGAGGGACCTGGATAGGCTGGAGAGGTGGGACTAGATGAACCTTATGAGGTTCAAAAAGGCTAAGTGCAGGGCCCTACACCTGGACTGGGGCAACCAGCATTATCAGTATAGGCTGGGAGAAGATATACTGGAGAGCAGCCTTGTGGAAAGGGACTGGGGAGTGCTGGTGGTTGAAAAACTGGATATGAGCCATCAATGTGCAATCGCAGCTCAGGCCAATCACACCCTGGGCTGCATCAAAAGAACTGTGGCCAGCAGATCAAGAGAGGTGATTCTGCCCCTCTACTCTGCCCTGCTGAGACCTCACCTGGAGTATTGCATCCAGTTCTGGACCCCCAGCACAAGAAGAACGTGGACATATTGTAGCGTGTCCAGAGGAGAGCCACCAAAATGATCAGGGGAATGGAGCATCTCTTGTATGAAGGCAGGCTGAGAGAGTTGGGGCTGTTCAGTCTGGAGAAGAGAAGGCTCCAGGGAGACCTTATAGTGACCTTCCAGTACCTGAAGGGGCCTGCAGAAAGACAGGGGAAGGTCTGCTTAAAAGGGTTTGTAATTATAGGACAAGGAGTAATGGCTTTAAGCTAGGTAAGGATGGATTTAGGCTGGATATTAGAAAAAAGTTCTTTAACATGAGGGTGATAGATCACTGGAATGGGCTGCCCAGAGAGGTGGTGAAGGCACCATCCCTGGAGCCATTCAAGGTCAAGCTTGATGGGGCTCTGAGCAACATGACCTAGGTAGAGGTGTCCCTACTTGTGTAGGGAGATTGGACCAGATGACCTCTGGAGGTCCCTTCCAGACTAAAACATTCTATGATTTCAGAAGGGGCCAAACCATCCCAAAGCTCAACCATCCAAGAGGTGGGAGGATAAAACAAACTGACCCCGAAGTGGACTTAAAGTAAGACGAATAGGACAAAAGATAAAATCTCACTTCAAAGAGGATTCATGTCACAAAGTCTGGAGTCTGCACATCCCCAGTGGAGAGTCCAAGATCCTGTAGAAAGTTCATGCAGAATTCAAGGAAATGTACATGTAGCATGGGAAGATCTCAGAGGTAGAACCTCGATTTTGGAAAAATATTATGTCCTTTTTATATCCTTAGAGGTATAAGATGGTATATGACACCACCACTTTAAGCAGCTGATAGCTGCTGATAATTTCTGGTTTTCACCCATAACAGCCACTAAAGAAATGATGATATTTTCAGTTTTTCAGTCTAATTTTATTTTCCTATGCAGTTTCTACTTTTTCAGGTGACAAGTTGCCATTACAATTTTTTGATTTTGTGCTTTTTGATGGTACCTTGGAAAGTCTCTGGATTCTCGGTAAGCCAGATGTACTTCAAAGACACCAAGCTGCACTGTTCAAGGGCGTTTCTGGTCCCTAGGCCTAGTTCCCAAGCTCCCAGCTCACAAGCTGGCAAGAAATTATCAGTATTTTCCAGAAGACATTTTCTTCTGCTCAGTAATTTTCCCTTTCTAACCAGGTGATGTTTATGGATGCTCACATCAATAGTGAAGAGAAAAATATTTCATAGAATCATAGAATGGTTTGGGTTGAAAGGACCTTAAACATCATCTAGTTCCAACCTCCCCTGCCATGGCAGGGACACCCCCTACTAGACCAGGTTGCTCAAAGCCCCACCCAACCTTGCTCATAACGGGCATTGAAATAACGTGTATGTGTCATAGAGAAGCACCCCAAAGAAATCCAAACATAAAGACCTGAGGCATTATTATGTTGCATTTGTAATATTTGATATTATCTATATTGTCCTTGTGTCACTCTGTCTGACTTAGAAGATTGGCTCAGGAAAGAAAATACTGTAGTGTAGGTGCTAAGCTGATTCAGGGCCTACCAAGGTAATGACAAGTTACTTGTTCTTCAAACACTCGTAGTTGAATGGGAAGTTTTATACCTGAGTTGTTTTGTTTGCCTTAAGAACTTTCTGAAGTATAAATTTTATGGTGCCTTAACTAGATTGGTACTCTTTGTTCTCTTCTCCCACATTGTGCTCAGCTTAGGATCACCTCTCCTCCAAGCACTTCTGTCCCAAGTGCTGTCAACTGCAACTGCAAATACATTCAAGCCCTGCATGATGAGCCAAATGAGATACTAGTATAGGTGAGAGGAGCCTCACACTGCTGTCCCCTCCCCTTTGTACTTACCTTTTCTCTATTTCCACACTGAATCTCAAAGTACCTTGGAGATTTTGAGGAATCTCTATAGCCTGTTATGGACAATTAGCCCAAGTTAATAAAGTCACCTAGGCTAGGTTCCTTGAGCCCCTACACAGAAAAAGAAATGGGACAGAATCTTTTTCTTTTCAAGCATGCAACAGGGCAGAAACACCTGCCTGTTTAATGCAGACAGTGCCAAGTTTCCTACCTGTGCAGGTAGCATTTTGCTAATATTTGTTCACTCGTATCATAGGAATGATGATAAAAGCTGAATAGAATGAGCAGAGTAAAGCACGTGACCACAGGAGATCAGAGTAAATTTCTAATATGAGAGTGATTTCTCGCTAGCACAATGCCCTGATTTTAGCAGATGAAAAATTATGGGCTTTCTCTATATCTTCTTCTTCTGCATTTCCTGACTTTTGGCTTCCTAACTCATTTATCTTTCTATTCTACATTAGCTGTAAGCCATGGAGAGGATAACCTTCATCTTCTCAGCAAATCTCCGAAACATTTTGCATTGTAGTATACTGATCTCGAATAGCACAAGCTTACTATTCCTGAGAGTAGCATATCCTGTTATATAGAGGTATCCTTCAAGTCTGGATAACTCCATGATCAGCTCTCTCTTATCTCTGCCATTCTACTATAACTTAACCAGAATTCAGAGTGTGCTTTGCACTATGCAATGTCTGAAAAAGAGAGATAAGATGACAGAAAAAGAACTTAGGAGACAAAGGTTGTTTTCTGTTATTCCAGTTATGCAATAAATTTTGTCACCTGTTTTCTGTCTCTGCAGCTTGGTCTGTGAATTTCTTCCACTACAGAATCACAAAATCACAGAATGGTAGGGTTTGGATGGGACCTCTGGAGATCATCTAATCCAACCTCCCTGCCAGAGCAGGTTTACCTAAAGCAGATTGCACAGACATGCATCCAGGCAGGTTTTGAATGTCTCCACAGACAGAGACTCCGCAGCTTCTCTGAGCAGCCTCTTCCAGTGCTCCATCACCCTCATAGTAAAGAAATTTTTCCCTATGTTCACACAGAACTTCCTGTATTCCAGTTTGTGCCCATTGCCACTTGACCTATCACTAGGCACCACTGAAAAGAGACTGGCCCCACCCTCTTGACACTCACCCTTCAGAGATTTAGAAGCATTTATAAGATCCCCTCTCAGTCTTCTGTTCTCCAGGCTAAACAGTCCCAGGTCTCTCAGCCTTTCCTCATAAGAGAGATGCTCTAGTCCCTTAATCATCTTCCTAGCCCTTCGCTGGACTCTGTCCAGTAGTTCCCTGTGTTTCTTGAACTGGGGAGCCCAGAACTGGACACTTCAGATGTGCTGGAGATGTGGCCTCAACAGGGCAGTGTAGAGGGGGAGGAGAACCTCTCTTGACCTGCTGGTCACACTCTTCTTAATGCACCCCAAGATACCATTACTGGCTCATGGCTAACTTGTTCTCAACCAGGACTCCAAGGTCCTTCTCCACAGAGGTGCTTTCCAGAAGGTCAACCCCTGACCTGTACTGGTGCATGGGGTTAGTCATCCCCAGGTGCATGACCCTACACTTGCTTTTGTTGAACTTCATTAGGTTCCCCACCCAACTCTCCAGCCTGTCCAGGTCTCACTGAATGGCAGCACAGCCTTCTGGTGTGTCAGCCACTCCTCCCAGTTTTGTATCATCAGGAAACACACTGAGGGTATACTCCATTCCTTCATCCAGATAATTGATGAATACGTTGAACAGGACTGGACCCAGTA
>VZZY01007856.1:48595-84175 GCA_013400335.1 Eurystomus gularis | reverse complement strand
AATACTGTGTGCAGTTCTGGACCTCACAGTCTAAGCAGGATGTTAAAGTCCTTAAATGTGTCCAGAAGAGGGAAATACAGCTAGTGAAAGCGCTGGAAGGCAGCCCTATGAGGAATGGCTATGGGCTTCTCTAGTTTGGAGAAAAGTAGGCTGAAGGAATGATCTCCTTGCTCTCTACAGCTTCCTGAGGAGAGGGAGGTGCTGTTCTTTTCTCTCTGGTATCCAGTGACAGGACATGTGGGAATGGTTCAAAGCTGTACCAGGAGAGGTTCAGACCGGACATTAGGAAGCATTTCTTTACTGAGAGAGTGGTCAAACACTGGAACAGGCTTCCTAGTGTGGTGGTCAATGCCCCAAACCTCTCAGTGTTTAAGAGGCATTTGGACAATGCCCTTAATAATACGCTTTAACTTTTGGTCGGCTCTGAAGTTCTCAGGCAGTTGGACTACATGATCATTGTAGGTCCCTTCCAACTGATCTTGTATTTTCTGCTCTGTTCTATTCTATTCTATTCTATTCTATTCTATTCTATTCTATTCTATTCTATTCTATTCTATTCTACTCATCCTAAGATTCCGTTTGAAGACAAGTAGAGGGAATCAACCTCTGGAGATTCCTGTGTCTCTCCATTGGCTTATGGGGTTGAGGGAAGGTGTCTACACCTATAGCTAGCCTTTGATAAGATGGCAAGTAATAGGAAAGAATATCATCTTTAGTAACCAGGTTGGCTGAAGCTTCTACATTTCTCTGTAATATGGGTTGGTAGTTATTATAATTTCTAACTTGGGATCATGCTATCATATATGGCAATTCAGCTTCTGTAAGAATGGGGGGGGTTTAATCTCTTATGGTTATCTTGAGTTTTTCTTAAACTTTTGTTGCTGTTTTTATCTCTCTAATCTATAATAATGTTTTTGTTGTCTCTCTTAGCATGTCTGTGTTCTTAATGTGAATGATTCCTCATAAACAGAAGTGCCTTGCACAGTAAGTACTATTACTTTATAACCTTTGCCAGCTGTGCATCTCAGTCTCAACAGGTAATTAGATCAAAGCAGCTCAGCAAACTTTCATGTTTATATATATGTTACAACAATTACTTTTTCTGACAGAAGAAACCCAGCAACTATTACTTCTAGTGTCCCTTCTCTGTTTTGACATGGAAATATAGAAACTGTTACAGAATTTTGAAAGAGGAAATTCAACTGTGCCTGTGTTCAGCTACTCCTCAGAATTCAAACCTGTGGAGTTAAGCTAGCTCAGACATGTGTCTCTGATTACAACAAATGTTGTTGGATATAATTTTTATTATCAAATATTTTTAGTTTCTTCTTGTTCTGTTCTTGTGTTTATGCAATATGCTACTTGCAATGGAAGTTCTAGTCTATACATACATGTAAAATAGGATGAAATGTCTAAATGTCTCTTCAGTGAACTGGTCTTTTCATAAGGAACTGTGAATAAATTAAGGGGGATGGAAAGGTTGGCTTTTGGGTTTTGTGTGGTTTTGGAGGTTTTTGTTGTTGTCTGGGGTTTTCTGCCTATATTTTCTCTGCATTTCAGAACAATTCATTATTTGAATATGTGCTCTCAGGTCTCAATAGAGTGCCTTTGCCACTATCATTTTATCTGTTCTGGTCTTTCTATGATTTGTATTCCTCCCTAACAATTTCAGATGATTTACACAAAAAGGTATGTGAGGACCATGAGAAGTACTAGAAATGTCCACGGGACAGAAGAATCATTCCCACCTATCTCTCATTAAGTTTTGATCCTGCAAATGTAATGCACGGGCTGCACGTGATATCTGCCCACTTGTAACTCACTACAGGATCAGAATGGAAATGCAGACTGAAAAGGACTGCCTGAGACTTGGCAGTCAGTAAAAGAACTCAAGTATTTTCCACAGACGGCAGCTGAAATATATTCTGCTTGATAAAATCAGAGAACTGTCCATTCATTTTGACATTTAATAGGACAGAAAATGAAGCACATGCAATTTTTTATTACACAGCTAGAAACAAAACATTAATATTGCCTACTTTACAAATTAATTACATTTTAAGGAGAAGTAATTTAATTATTTTGAGACCTTCTGTGTCTATCTGTACATATTAAAATATAAAACATTATGTGCTATAAATGTCAAATTCTGTAAGACATCAGTTTAGTAAATGTAGAACTTAGATTTGTTGAAGTTAATTAAATCAAACCTAAAAGTGCCCACAGAAAAAAGCATGAGGTCTGACGTCCTTTTCTGAAAATATGCAAAAATGTTTTTTGTTGCCTTTCTAGATGCATTTCCAAAATCTATTTATTTGTTATAACGTATGCTGCAGAATGTTCTTCTTTCAAACTCCATGAGAGAAAGGAGCAAATCGGTCATTCTTACTTATATCTTACATTGCATAGCTCTCACAAATTAAGTCACATTCCAAAATGTGTTCGCTGTATGAAGAGAGAAGAAAAAGATGTGTGACTCAAGAGTGGCCTAACAATAAAACAAAAGAACGTAGACTGGAGGCTTCCAGATAGTTGAAGGCAGGTAGGTAAATAAGATACTATAGCACTTAGCAGAAACAGAGCTTTCAACATACCAGGTGTAACTTGTCACATTAAGAGAATAAATATCCAAACTTCTGGGCTTCTTGCACATATATCTGTCTTTAAAACAGATATCAAAGTGTTGTTATGGTGCTAATCTGCATGCTAAGTTGTTGTCGTTAACAGGTTAAGATTCTGTCATCCTTATTTATAGCAAACACACTTGCAGAGCAGTCCCACTGAGTTTATTTTCACATCTATCAAAAGCAACATAGAGAAGTCCACATGAAGTTAAAAGAATAGCTTGTTTTCAGTGACAGTGCCTGGGCAGTAAAAGCTGGTGCAGTATTAACAGGCCTGAAAACTTACAGAACAAGGAAGAAGGTGTTTGAAAGATCCTGTTAAGGAGCACACCATACCATGTTAAAAGGAGTCTGTCTTGTTCGGTGAAAGACAGTCCTGTACAATGATTTTGTTCAACACAAGATGTGGAATACAGACTTCAAATCAGGGTATGATGACACTGAAAAAGGGTGCATGAGAAGAAAATGGTAATGGACTGTATTTTAGCAAATCTGACCTGGGAAAGAGTAAAGAGGTGGAAGATACATTTGTAGGACAAAAAAAAAAAAAAAAAAAAAAAAATTGAAGGAAAAAGGAAAAATAAAATAGGTCTGCTGAAAATAGGAGATACTCAGAAGAGATACATAACAGCTTCCTATTAGATGAAAATCAAGAATAAAGATCATAATAAAGTACACCATACAGATGAGGCTTCAGAAAGTGTCAAGATCAATTGGCAAGCTAATTAGGAAATGGATGAATAAAACAATTGATTATGTACTTATTAAATTAGAAGTCAACAAATAATGCAATCAGTTGTTAGGACAAAAAAATAAATTAACCAAGGAGAAATCTAAAGAGTTTGGAACTCACCAGCCAGTCCTCAGGGTTCCCCACTCCACGGTGCTTATGACCTAGGCAGGCAGAACTTGAACTATATCTTCACAGCCAAGTGATTTCCACTCCCTGAAGCTTGCCTCTTCAGGATTCTGGTCTTCAGGGCACCAAAGTCTACTCTTTATGGAGTTTAGAACCATTTTGAGAGTGTGTTGGTAATGATCAGCGGTTGAGTGTTGGATTGTGTCTCCTTTCTAAATAATACTAATGAGGAATAATCACCAGTCCTTAGTGAATAATGTTAATGAAAGACTGTTGGAAAATATTTTCCTAAAAGCTCTTCTTCATACAGGTAGCTAAATATTACTAGTGGGAAGAACAAGACTGAGATAGAAATGGAACAGTGTGCCCTTCAACCAAAAGAAGACCAACTACATCCTGTTTATCTTGGCAAGAGATCAAACAGCTGTTTGAGGCAAGTGATTATTCCCCTCCCCTCCACATGGCACCACATCTGGAGGCCTGTGCCCAGCTTGGGGGACCCCAATACAAGACAGACTTTGACATACTGAGTGAGTTCAGTGATAGTCACAGGATGATCAGAGAACAGAAACACATCATATGATGAGAAGCTAAAAGAGTTGAGCATGATAAGCCTAGAGAAGAGGAGGGGCGAAAGAGATCATATACCTATCTGCAGCTGTCTCATGAGAGAGTGCAGAAAAGATGGAGTCAGACTCTTCTCAGACACGCACAACAAGGTGAGAGGCAACAGATACATCTTCCAGTAAGGGAAACTCCATCAGATTCCATGAAAAAAAAATTGTTGGTATGAAGGTAGTCCACAATCGGAGCAAGCCAACCTTGTAAACAATCAAAACTCAACTGGACAAATCATGAACAAGACCCAAAAATTTGGAACTGCCCTGAGTGGGAACAGGAAGATTTCCAGATGGCACTTCCAATCTAAGTTCTGTTGAGTCTATGTTTCTGTGCCAGTGAAAGCTGGTTTGGCAGATTTCAACCTCAAGTATTAAACAAATTAGCCAGAATAGTATTTTAAACACTAATGCCAATCTTTTGCAAACACATGGAAGATAGAATTGAGAGAAGAAAACTTGCAGTGTCCTTCTTTTTTAAATCATATAATGGGGTGGGAGGAGAAACTGAGCAATCCAAGAAAATATGTGGGAAGGTATTGGAAAACATTTAAATGCAATGAGCCTGCAAGTAGCTTGAAGAAGAATATGCTACGTAAAAGAGACAACTTAGAGTTGTCAAAACCATATCCTGAAAATAAGTGTGTTTTCTTCCTCAGACCAAGATGACTGCTGTGGTAAATAACGGGAAAAACTGTAGATCCAATACATTTAGAACTTCGATGACTGCTGTGCAATAGTCTCATCAGAAAACTAAAAAAATTGATTTAGACATAGTAGATGTACATCTGAAAACTACAGTCAAAGAATGCTTAATTATTCATCACTGAACTGTGAGTTCATCGAACATGGCATGACATGTCTGTCTTTGTTCCATTAGTATTTTCATTTATGACTTGCAGCATTGAAAAATAAGAGGGCTCTAAAATCTGTAGAGGCAGTGTGCAAGGTATCTGGAGAATACAATCAAAATGCAAAATCATGTGAATAAGCTGAAGAGATAGTTTGAACCCAGTTAGACGAAATTCAGCAAAGGTAAATGTAAGAAGAATTACACTGAAGTGTCAATCACAAATACAGATGAAGGATGCACAAGAAGGGACCAAAAAGAAAGTGAAATAAATGGCTAGGCAGCAGTATAATATGTTCAGGGGATTATATTGGATCAAAACCAAACATAGTAGTATGCTGTATTTTCAAAAAGGGTCACTTTCACCCTGAAACCATTTGTTCTATTTTGTTTAGCATTGGTGAGGCCTTGGCTGGAGTAACAAAGTTTATAGAACAAATGTTAGGAATGATAATAGCAAATTGGTCAGAATCCACAGGCAATAAGAAAGAATGTTAAAAGATTAGAAATTATGGCCTGTCTGCTAAGAAAGACTAAAGCTGCTAGGTTCCTTTAGTCTTAGAAAAGAGACAGTTGAGTGTAGATATGATAAGCAGTACACCATGTAAATGCCAGTAGAAAGAGTATGATAATCATTTTTTTCTCTACTGACAATGACAAAAAAACAAGGAGTTGTTAACCTAATCTGCAGAAAACATAGGTTGAATGTTAAGTAAAGATGTCAAAATTCTGCACTACTGAAATACAAAGACTGATATCGTAAGAATGTTATGGATTTTTCTTTCTTTTTGGCTCTAAAAACAAACTGGATGTCTCAGCACTTAACTATGACAACTTGATCCTACCTCCATATTAAGGAAAAACTAGAGCAGCAATGGTGTACCTAAAGCTTTAGACCTGGATAGGGCTTGTGACTTCAGTTCATAGAGCCCACATCTGCAGGGTGGCACATGTTAGATAGCGATAGGTAATGTGTTTGTACAGAGCCTACCAAATGATCATAGGAGTTTCATTTGGTTGTTGGCAAAGAAACAGGTTCATCATCCCCCAAGGTTTCTTTAAGGTCCTATTTTTCTCTAGTTGTAAATCCTGCAAAGTGTGACTAGAGCTATAAATATATGGTCTTCATGTTTTTATAAATATATTCCAGTGACTTCAAAGTTCAGTTTAGTGGAGTAAATCTCAGAGAAGCAAGGAAATAATTTAGAAGTGAATTACAGAGATTACATGGTTAAGAAATGAATTAAGAATATTTTTAATAGAGGAAAATGAGACCAGTAGGTAAAGCAACTCAAAATTAGCCCAGCAATTAATCCGATCAGTAGACAAGCCATTGAAGAATGGATTAATTAAGATAGCATAAAATTAATTAAGTTATGAAATGAGTCAGATAGGAATTATTAATGAATTAATTAAGTAGTCAGTCCTGTGACTTGTGTAGGAAAGAGAGAGGGTGATCTGGTGTGAACAGAATATATAGTTACCAGGATAAAAATTTAAGATACCAAGTTAAGACAGGAAAACAGATATATTACTAGCAACGCTAGCCACTGGAGCCACAGAGATGGATAAGTAGGAAGAACTCATGTTTTCACTAGAGTAAAATAAGAAAAAAAACAAACAACACAAAACCTCCGATGTTACTGTTATTAAAGTTTTTGTTACTACACATTAAAATATTCAGTTAAATTTGTTTTCAAAATAAAGTATTTTGAGTTAAAACTTTTTGTTTTCCTCACCAAAAAGATGTTTACAGAGAAGAAAGCCAAGAAGACCAACAGTTGTGCAATTGTTGGAGCACTCTCTTGTGGTAATAAGTCTTCTTGACTGTTCAGGATTTGGTTGGGGGGGGTATGGTTGGGAGGTAGATGTATTTTTTTCAAAGACAAGATTTAGGAACTAAAGGCTCCAAATCCCAAAATAACACTCTACCCTCAGAGTCCAGAATATTTATGCAGGGTCTCTGTCAGTCACACCTTCTGGAGCCATCCTAGTTTCTGTAAATTATACAGATATTTCCTGTGGCCAGAAGGATAATGTGCAAGCATTTCTACAGTCTGGTGCTTAGAATACTCTCTAATGTAGAACACCTGGTCCTAGTTCCTCATCAAAAGTATTCTACAGCTTGAGTGTAGAGGAAGTATTTTTCCAATTTTGCAGAAGTTCTTTCTCTTTTGGGATATCATTTACAATGGATAACTATACAGATAGTCTGCAGATGTCTTCAGAGGACAATCCAGACAAGGAGCAGGTACTTAGCTCTGCTTGCAGCTTCTAGTACTTCTCTCTTGCATGCGTAGACTTATAGAATCATAGAATTGTCAGGGTTGGAAGGGACCTTAAAGATCATCCAGCCTGGCCTTAAAAACTTGTCTTCTCTGAACTAAGTCTGAGGAAATCACATACAGCTGAGGCACCTTTCTGTCATGGTTTAGGCACAGCTGGCAACTAAGCACCGTGCAGCTGCTTACTTACTGCTCTCCCCCCTCCTGGGGGAATGTGAAGGAGATCCAGGAAGAAAAGGTAAAACCCTGTTTGTTGAGATAAGGAGAGTTTAATAGAACAACACAAAGAAAGAAGAGACAATGGTAATAACAATAATACTAATAAAATAATGTTTAAAGTGAGCAATGTACAATGGAACTGCTCACCATCCAGGAACCTAATGCCTGACACAACCACCTGTCTGAGCTGCCAGCCCTTCCCGTGGCCAGCTCCTCAGTTACATACTGAGTATGATGTCAGTATGGTATCAAATATCTCCTTGGCTAGTTTGGTTTGGCTATCCTGGCTATGGCCCTTCCCAGCTTCTTATGAAAATTAACCCTATCATAGCCAAACATAGGACACTTTCACTTGCTCAGACACCTGTTCCCACTGAAGCCTGGTCATCTGGTATGGATTGCAAAGCAACCTGGGAAAATGGTAGAGCTGCAAGTGTCTGAAGGCATGGAAGCCATGTAACACGGGAAGAAAATTAAGACAGCCTAGAAACAGTACAACTGTTGAAGTGCCACAAAAGTCCAAATCCAGCCTGGGACTAGGTCATAAAATTAGATAGCTGTATTCAGCTATGACAGCTGCTTTTCAGCTTTTACAGACACTCTTATTCAGTGGACAGGATCTCAAATAGTAAGGAGACCAAGACTGTCGAAGAACAACTGCTGTGATGATTTGGAAATCTTCTAGAACGTATTGCAAAGTCTTAGCATTAAAAGTATTTTGTTTCTTTGACTTTTCTGCTGTGTCATGCCATTTATTTACATTTAATGTTAATAAGACATGCCCAGAACTAATAAGAGGACATCACTGGTTTAAGATATGTACATTCAAAATTTTTGCCTTAGACAGCAAAAGGTCTTATCAAAGACAACTCATTTGGTAGGGAGTATGTATCTTCCCCAATAAGCATTTGTCAATCACTTGTTGCTTGGAATGGGACAGGTCTGGGACTTGTCTCAACTTTTACTCCAACCTTAACAGCTCTTTGGGGGTTGAGCTGATGCCTCTCTACCAGCTAGACTGGGTTTCTGGAGTTCATACTGCGTATTCACAAAGCACTCAGCAGTAACTTTGTTCATGGACTGCATTCTGCCAGTTTAAAGTGAATTTTGATTTAATATCTGAAAAAAGTTTATTGCATGGGGCCAATATTAACTATACTTACAGTGTTCAAGGCTTTTGAGTACACATTTTAAAGAGGTACCTTGAATATTTTTACAAATCTACAGTTTCAAATTTAGTATTTGAATAAAACTGACATAAAAAGAAATCATTAAAATATTAATTATTTTTTTTTAAAGTTCTAAATTTGTATTCAGTTCAGCTGTTTGGACATCTAAAGTAACTTCTAGTATGTGTTAATGTACTGGATCTGGCTGAGCTGATTTTCCCCACAGCAGCCCTCATGGTGCAGTGTTTTGTGCTGGGAGCTAGAAGGCTGTTGATAACACACCCGTGTTGTGACTACTGCTGAGCAGGGCTCACACAGCACCAAGGCTCTTCCCAACATTCCCCCCACAGTGGGAGGGGGTGGGCAAGATCTTGGGAGGGGACACAACCAGGACAGCTGACCTGAACTGACCAAAGGGATATTCCATAGCATATGAATCCGCTCAACTATAAAGCTTTGTTATCAGTAAACTGCTCTTGTTTTACCCACAAGGCTTTTGTTTTCCCATCTTATTTTCCTTTCCCTTTTGCTCTGTTGAGGAGGGAGGGGAAGAGCGGTGGTGGTAGAGCAGCTTAGTGGGCTCCCGGCACTCAGCTAAGGTTAACCCACCACAGCTAAGTACCTGATTCAATACCATATGGAAAAAGGTCTGCTCTTCCGTGGGGATACTTTTCAGATGTATTACAAAGGCACCAGTGGCAGATTTCTGCTCCCCACATATGTCCTGATTTCACCAGGATA
Source organism: Eurystomus gularis (assembly GCA_013400335.1). NCBI lineage: Eukaryota > Metazoa > Chordata > Aves > Coraciiformes > Coraciidae > Eurystomus > Eurystomus gularis. The sequence goes on along the minus strand of VZZY01007856.1, from coordinate 74,811 downwards.
GAATCACAGGCCAGCCATGGTATGCAGGTCATTAGTAGTTTCTAGTTAACGAGGAGCTTAAGCTGGGAGGGAAAAAAGCCAGAGCAGCTGACAAAAGCTGGCTTACAGGTGTGTGTCATGTTCCGTACAAAGGGAAAGTTTTGCTAGAGATAGGGTTTGGGTTTTGTTTGGTTTTATTTTTCGCTTCTCCCCATCCCTGTAGGGGCTTGTTTACCATTCTGCTCCTGAGGACTGCTTTCCTGTTTATTTCATTAAATCCATTTTTATTTCAACCCATAAGTCTCCTCTCTTTTTTCTTGAGTCACCCTTCTCAGCTAGGGGGTCGACCCTGAGTGGTAGGGCAAGAGCTATAGTTTAGCCCTGGATACAGGCTAAATGTAGACAAAATAATAGAAAAAGATGAAGAAACGGTGCTTAGATGTCACCATGGTGGCTAGAGAGTAGTGTCTGTTTAGGCCCAGACTGTATCAGTCCTTTTCTGTTCAGTTGTGAATTTGAAACTATTCCAAAATTTCAAGAGACTAGTCAGGGATTGAACCGACATTTTACACAAAAAGCCAACATGATGTTTTCTGCTAACTCTTGTCAAAGTTACTCTAATGTCTACTGAGCAAAGACATTCTTTGTCAATCTGAATTGCTGCCTCCACCCTTAAAGCAAAAAATTTTTGCTCTTGCAGTTCTAGAGAGAAGGGGGTTTTTTTCAGCTTCTACTTGGTGTGTTTCAGTGCTGTCTTAAAGTTGACAAAACATTTATAATGCTCTACAATAGTTACTTGTGAGTGGTTTGACAGTTACTTTTTTAATCCTACCTCAAATGTCTGTTGCTGCTGAAGTGGTTAGGTTTTTTGGTTTGTTTTTATCCTCATTATCAGCATGTTTTACATAATTGTTCCAATTTTTTCTGATTATAGAATTTGATTATACAGACACAACGCATATATAACAGCTCTAGAAATTCATTCACATTTTTATATGATTATTTGCAATACAAATATATTGGTATCCAGATCACCCTTCATGAATTATTCATGTTAACGTCTGATGTGCTTTATTTAGGAACATGTACGTAAACAAAAGCAGAAGAAAAGAGTGCAAGGGGATAAGAAGCTACCGCTCCATTTCTTTCAACTTCTGTTTGTTCAGGCCCTTTTACATGACTGCTCGTTAATTCCTAGCCACTGCACCTCAGTTTTTGTCCCTTGATGCTTAAGCCATACAGCAATCTATGCAGGGGTCACACAAAGCATGGTGCCTTGGACCACCTTAGATTCAGTCTTGCCTTACATTTGGTATAATAATTTGCTTTAATTTGGATATTTCTCCTCTCCTGGAAGAACAGTATAATTAAACTTGAAAAATTTACTTTTATTATATATATATTTTACTATAGCCTATTCAGTCAAGATTACAAGGAATAGATCTATTAAAAATATACACAAAAAAATACCTTGTTATTGATAACATTCTGTAAATCAAATGTGATCAGTATTAATAGCCTTGACATTTGTAAACTCAGCTTAAACACATACTTTATGGATTTTTGTCTTACTAGGTCTACACTACTCTTTTATTTCTGAAATGAGACCTGCCAAATTTATGTTTTTAAAAGATCATAGAATTGATGAAAAACTTTTCAAATTTAGTATACCTGACTTGTTCAGTGCTTTATTTTTCTTCATGTAGTGTTATGTAACAAGAAAGATTATGAATTTTAGAAATATGTAGATTTCAATGTTAATACCTTTTTATATGTGTTCACTTACCCCACTTTTTCAAGTGGTCACTATATTGAGCAAAAACACTTGAATCATTTAGATGTCTAAAAAACTAAGAAAGTGTGCTAGCTGTAAAAATTGCTGTGTTATATCTAACTTTGTGTGTGTGTGTGTCCATGCATTTAAAATCCAATTCTTTAAACACTTGCACAGGTTTGTAGTATCATCAAATAGAACACAAACATACTTAGCTGCAGGATTACTGCATGCTCCAAAAGCCATTGAAAATAATTTAAGTGCTTCTATTAATTTTGGTGGTCATTAGATCATGCTCATAATAATTATTACAATATTTATCTTCTGTAGAATTAAGCTACAAAGCAACAACCATCAGAGTTGTTGCTCAGAGTTTAATATGTTATGGTTAATTCCAATTTAATATATGCCATTTTTATAATTTATAAGCAGAATTATGCATGTTAAAATTGCTATTATAGGCATGCCACAAGGATTTTTTTGTATATATAAATATCAATTTTAGTATATGTTTGATATGCTAACAACATACGACAGCAAATTTTTCTGTGCATATTTGTTATACTTCAGCTTCAGCAAATTATTTCAAATTTCATTAGAATGACAAAAAATTAGCAATTCTTATGTGGATCTCAAGATATATTCCTCCACCAGTCCTACCTCTCACAAAAAAATCAAGCAACAATGAAAATTTATTGGCACTTGTGACTTTGTCTCATCAGTGACAACTCAGATGGGAGCTGGGAAAGATGTGACTATAAGGTGGGACTATGCTATTGTCTTACATTTCATGGACAGCCGCAACAAAGTTTGTAAGCATTGCTTTCCCAGACTTGCAAAAAACCCACTTACAAATTAGAAAAATTCAGCCCAGATTGCTGAACACTTCTAGTTTGTCAGATAAAGCAAGACTACCATGTACACACAAAGTAACACAAGATCAGCCTCAGTTCAATGGAAAACATCTATATCAAATCTGTGTTGGTTGTCAGAAAGGTGGTTGAGTCCATCAGCTTGCATGAAGCCTGAATATCATAAATCCTTAGATTAGAAGAAGAGCTTTTTGTATCTTCTGAACAGTTTTCTGCCTTTCTGGTAATATTGCCTGATAGCTAGCTGATAAGTAGGTTTTGTAGGTAAAACACATTATCTGAAGTTAATCTTTTAAAGCATCTTTTTACAAAGAACTATTGAAATGTTTCTCATCTCTTTTAGCAGCTAAATAATAACACTATAAAGGTACTGAGAAGAAGGGATAGTATGCCATATGCCTGTCACAAATAATATGAATTCATCTACCTCTATGATTAATATTTGATGTGAGCAATTTCAGACTACTGATTAGATCTATTAATAATTAATACAATGTTATTGTGGATGATTAAGGCTATTTCTTTTAATGGGATTCTCAAATCACTTCTAACACCTCAGTATAAATTCTTTATGATATCTATCTATGCATGTGTTCCAGCAAGCCTGCTATGGAAATCTTTGTAATTACAATTCCACCAGCCCTGCAACATCAACAAACAGAAGTTGTATTCCAACTGCTCTATAAGAAACAATTGCAGAAGAATGCTTTAGGCAGCTGAATTTCTTTTTTTTTTTTAGCTAACAACATTAACTTTGTTTCATGAACTTTTTCTATTGCCTTCTTTGATGGATTTACTCCTCAAGAGTAGTCAAATCTCGGCTAAAATTAGTAAGCAACAAAGACAAAAGATTCAGTTCAATGGGTATTTAAAAAATGTGAAAATGACAGGAAAATCAAACTGTGAAGAAAATACCTGCCATATACTCAATGGAAAATACATCAGAAAAGTAAGTTTAACTTGAAAACTTTGCTTTTATCTCAGCTCAGACTGAGAAATAAGCTGTTTTTCTTGCAGTTATTATCATTGTCACTACAGATCATCTCTGTCAATAGGTGGTGGCGTAGTTTTATGTTAGTTTTAAATAACATTTTATAATTGGTCAAGGAAGCCAGAAGGAAAGTTCTGCCTTGGCATGATGGAGTTGATAACCTAACACACAAAACATGAGTCTATATTGCAAAAATCAGGAAAAATGCAAAACAAATAGGCAGATAATGTATTTTACTCAACCTACACAGGTTATTTCCATAGTATGTCACACATCTTTTTCTCCCCCGAAAGGGTAAGAAAACAAGACCCAACAAGAAAGGAGACAAACAAGTCATCAAGCAAGATACAGACAGGATTTACAGGACACAATTAGATATACGTATTAATTACAAAGGTTAATATAGATTGTAAAAAGAAGTTGCAAAAGTTACAAGCACCCCAAGGCAGCTGTAACTTCTACACTGAACATTTAGATGGAGTTTTATGTGTCCATTAAATCTATTCTGAAGCTTGCAGATATTTTAGCAGCTTTTCCTTCATTTGAGCAATTAGCAGTCTCAAAGGCACAGAATTTCTTTTTACATCTACTTGTACCACAAATGTCAGTTTTCTTTTTTTATTTTCTTCAATAATTGAAGAAGCTTCTCATATTAATTGCACATGACTATATTCTACGTTAGGCTTGGTTAAGACATTTTTATTTTCTGTTCTGAATCAAGGGACTAATGAATACTTGGGCAAAAAAAAAGAAGGAAGAATGGAAAAAGAATTAAGTGAACATACAGATTTATGTCTATTTGTCTGTAATAATATCTGTTCTGGTACTCACAAATCTTATGCACAGCATTAGTTCAAATTGGCACAGACATCAGCACTTAGTGAATTAAAACTGGATCAAAGGCTGTGATGAGGCAATAGTAATTAATCTGGTCAAGTAGAGAATGTGCCTGGCAGGTTTGGAATTAAGTCATATCTTACTTATTTAGTGTTGATGGCCTGGAAAAGAATGAAAATCATGTTAATATGAGTTAAAAATGTCTTTAAAAGACAAAAACCCCACATTTGCTGGTGGGGGCAGAATTCATGCAAACAATGGAATTTGACAAAATAGCAAAATGAAAACTAGCATACTGACTGGAAAATAACCTGAACTGATGATAACAAATGAGGGATCTGGCAAACAGCCATATGGAAAGATCCTAATGTGCTCTAAGAGCTCTGTGATCAAATGCAATCTGCAGGAGATACAGCAGCAGAGACAGCTGAGATGTGGACTGTTCAAGAATATTATACCCTGGTGAATCACAGAGTATAATCATTTAGTATGTGCACACCTTTATGAAATACATAGGAAGGATACCAAATACAGTACAAGGAACCCTTATTTGATTAATTAATCACCAGGCCAGCATTCTTTGGAGCTTTACTGCAGAGGTGGTGGCCATATGAACACAAGCATAGCAGGTGTCCAACATTTTGTTATTAGTACTGTCCTTCAGAACAGCCTGAGCAAATCACATCAGCTGGTTGAAATACATGCAGGACCAAACCTGTGAAGGTCCACTATTTAGTCAGCTCTTCAATTTGCTACCCAAAGTCCAACAGATCAGCAGACAGCTTCTAGAGATAATATATCTGAGAAGAAAAGAATTTTCTCCATACACAAGACTTGTGTAAAGGTTAGAGACTAAGTCAGACAAATACAAACCAGCTCAGATATGAGTTCTGTTTTTTTAAAAAAGAAGAATAGGCACCTTTGAAAAGGGAATAATAATCATATAAATTCAGTGAGAGTATTTCAAGAAAAAATCCGTAAGAACGCAGTTCATCTTAGATGGTGGTAAGAAGGCTATTAATTTAAAGGGAGAAGAATGACAGGTAGTACTAAAATTAAAAACAATTTCCCATTTTCCTTTTATAGACTGTCTCCAGAAGATAAGTGTTCCAAACATATTAATGACTATGAAAGCTAAGTCCATGTGTTCTTCTCTAGACACAGGTCTTTTTACATTCACATGCTGCAAATTGCCGAACTATATTTATTAGATATGACCCTGATTAAACCACAGTAGTAATATACACATTCCATCAAATTATCTTCAGCCTGCTTCTGTAAACTGAAACACAATTATATACAGAATACATATATATGTATTTATATATATGTAGTGGGTCTGGCTGAGCTGGTTTTCCACATAGCAGCAATGTTTTTGTGCTGGGAACTAGAAGTGTGTTGATAACACACCCGTGTTGTGACTACTGCTGAGCAGGGCTTACACAGCACCAAGGCTCTTCCCAACATTCCCCCCCCCGGAGTGGGATGGGGTGGGCAACGTCCAAGTGGGATCTGGGAAAGGACACAACCAGGACAGCTGACCCAAACTGACCAAAGGGATATTCCATACCATATGATGTCAGCTCAGCTATAAAGCTAGGGAGAAGGGGGGGGCTATTATTATTAAACTGCTTTTTGTTTCTCATCTTATTTTCCTCCCCGTTCCTTTTGCTTTGCTGAGGAGGGAGAGGGGAAGGAAAGGGGGGGTGATAGAGTGGCTTAGTGGGCACCTGGCACTCAGCCAAGGTTAACCCACCACATATATCTTTTTTTTTTTGACAACTACATCTAGGTTATTAAACTGTTTTCATCCTTCATATAGGTCCAAGACTTTGTGTAAAGCTGCTTCCAATGACCTTCATAAAAAGAAAAAACTTCCATGCCTTTGTTTATTCACTTACGTTTTTAAATAAAAATATTTCTATTATATGTAGAAAAATCTTATCATGACTTAAAATATTGATTTCGCATTAGTAAACACTTTAAAAAATCTAACTGTATGTAAATGTCTTACTCAGGAACATAATAGTTATAAAAATTTCCCAGTATTTGTGCAGCAGTTATTTAAGAGAAGTAAAGGTCATGAACCATGTTGAATGTTTTTAAAACTTTCCCTTCCTTTAAAAATGCAAGTGTCATATAGATTATATTTATCATGAAAGTCAAGGACTGTCTCCTACAGAATACACAAATTAGGGAGCATCAGTTAAAGCTGCTTTTTTGTTGTCGCACCAAGATGCTGCCTTGTCATCATCAAGGACCACATTTCAGAGCAAGAGAGGAAGCTTACATCCATGACTGATGCATTCTGAAGTTATGTGATCAGAAGAACAACAACGGTATTTTTTAACTGACATTGCCATATATTGAATCAAGTATGTGCTGTTCAAGTAAATCTGAAACCTTGCAAATGAGACAAGTTCGGATGAGTAGTTTGCAGCCTGTAACAAGATCATTGTTAGCATACAGCAGCACAGTAGAGACGTATCGCTTCCAAAAGATATTGCAGCCATGTCAGGAACTGAAAAAATCAAGGTGAGAAACAAGATATTCTACCAAATCAACTTACCCTACTTTTTACCATATGTTGTCTGCTTGTGATGATTGAATTAAGTAAGTCTACATTCACTACTGTTATCTGAAAACAGCGCTTTTTGTACCTCCACTATAGGCATAATCTTAACGCTCTACTCTGTCTTGGTTTAGACCCATGTAGCCCACAACTAAACACCACACAGCCTCTCACTCACTCCTACCCCACTCCAGTAGGATGTGGAAGTAAAAATGTAACAAAAGGCTACAGGGTCAAGACAAGGACATGGAGGGCTCCCTCACCAATGATTGTCACAGGAAAAAGACAGACTTGATTCAGGAAAACAACAGCAATATAATTTAACCACCACCACCTGTTTACCAATCACATCAGAGTAGGACTGAGAAATACAACCAGATCTTAATAACACCTTCCCCCCACCCTACCTTCCCTGCATCCTTCCTTTCTTCTCAGGCTCAACTCTTTCCCCAGTTTCTCTACTTTCTCTCCCCAAGTGGTGCAGGGAAACAGGGAATGGGGATTGTGGTCAGTTCATTACATGTTACTTCTGCAGCTCCTTCCTCCTCAGGGGGAAGACTCCTCACAGTCTTCCCCTGCTGCAGCATAGCATCCCTCCCATAAAGACAGTCCTCCATGAACTTCTCCAATATGAGCCCTTCCCAAAGGGCTGCAACTCCTCACAGACTGCTCTAGAGTATGTCCCTTCCATGGGGTACAGTGCTCTCAGAAACAGACTGCTCAGACAGCATGGACTTCATTCAGAGTCATGGCCTTCTTTGGGCACAGTCAACTGCTGCAGTATAGGGTCCTCCATGGCATGCACGTGGGCATCTGCTCCACCATTAACCTCCATGGACTGCAGGGGTCAGCCTGCTATGTCACTGTGGGCTGCGGGGGAATCTCTGCGGCAGCACACCTCTCACCTCCTTCCTCACCAATCTTGATGTGCTCATACTTGTCCCTCTTACATCCTCCTCCTCTCTATGAACTTGTCCAGCAGCTTTATCCCTTCTTAAATATGTTATCACAGAGGTGCTGATTGACTTGGCCTTGGCCAGAGGCAGGTCAGGCTTAGAGCCAGAAGAACTTCTAGAAGCTTCTTACAGAAGCCACCTGTGTAGCCCCTCCACTGCTACCAAAATCCCACTGCACACAACTCAACACATATTCAACCTTCTTCATCTGAATATGGCAGTTTGCTTGAACAGTCCTGCATGAGTAAACATCTTACTCCACCATAAACCTCTACAGTAAGACCTGTCAGATACAAGTGCATAGAACTGAAACATTTTATCATCCTCTTCTCTTTATGATATTTTTGTGGAGTGACTTTTAGGAGAAAAATAAAAATGCACATTTTTATCAGGTCCCCAAAAAGCTCTTCTCCTATGAAGGGAGAAAAAACAGAAAAAAAAAAAAAAAAAAAGACAGATTCCAAAAAATAGCAATGGGCTTTTGAGATCAGCCTCCTTTTAGGAGAGAGAGGGGAGACAAGTGGTTGTTTTCAGCACTCATTACGTATTAACACATAAGAGACTCATTTTAAGAAAGCTACTTAGTATGGGGTAACATTTTACTGTTTTCTATCCAGTTTCCAATTATGTCATATGATGTTCTGCTGAGAGACACTTGAAGTATATCTCTTTGGGACAATACCTTTTTGTCATAAGTGAACTGTGTCCTCCTCACAGAAATAAAATTGTGCACCTGTGTGTTGGTAATGGCTCTCATTTTGCAGCTAGATGCAATCAGTGATTAAGCACATGTATTCTCTTCAAAATTATGTTTGTAATGATGCTGTACACAGACTGGATGGTCTTGCATTGTGCTGTTGGGTAATTATTTCAATCTGGTACATTAAAACTATTGAATAGTTTGTGATTAATAAATCTTTTTGGTCTGGATTTTTATACCTTCATTATAGTTCAGCTTTCTACAATATATTTGAAGACCAATAGTATATAGCTTACCATAATAATAAATATTGAACCTTATCTCTCATTTTACCTTCACCATTCTTTATAAGGTACCTTGCTAATGTATGCCTTTCTCAGTGGTTTCATTTAAGTTATCTAAGCTTATTGTTCATGTTAGTTTACCTATCTAATCTATTGTTCATGTCTATTGTTCAATCTATTGTTCTATCTAATCTAAGCTATTGTTCATGTTAATATATAAGTTTTGGACCTCATAACTAAAATATAGCTTCTACATTTGTTGCTGCTGTGCAACAGAATGTACAGGTATTGAAGAAGAAATTGACTTCATTTTGTTGCTCTCACCATCCTACAAATACTCAAACCGTTGTGTATTCCACAGAGCTGCATTTTATAATGTCCCTAGACTGGAGACTAGCTCAATCTAACTCTTTTAACTCTAATTTTAGCTCCTATAAAGATGGAGGAGTCTGGTACTGTACCATCATTTAAATTTCCCTTTCTACTAAAATTATTCCTAGTCAGTTTTGTTAACTGTTAACCTAGGAAAGACTTTCCTAAATGTCTCCAAAAGAAATGTTGGTCTTCCTGTTCTAATTTTACCTAAATTTTGTTGTTTAGGCAGGGAATTGACTCAACACAATCAACAGAAGTCATACATCTTTTCAGTCAATATCATATGTTGAACTCTGAATTCATTATTTTTAGTTGTTGATAGAGACATTTAATCATATTTCATTGGGTATTTAGCTCCACTAGGCTTAGATGAGGCCCCAGTGAAAATCACTGTAAAAGATTAAATGTAAATGAAGACAGAATTTGGTCAAAAGTCTAGTAAATATAAACCATGAAGTTTGAAACAATTAAAACATAGACTTGGTACTTTGTATAAAGCCTCCTGTGTGTGAAAATAAATCTCACATTATGAAATATAAACAAACAATTTACAGGAATTGTTAAGAAGCATTGCCTTTTTTCATTGTATATTTTATAAGCCTGTTTTGCAAACAGGAGATGGAAGGCAATTTTATTTTCAAAACTGAAATATTACTGAAACATTATACATTAGCTTGAAGAAAGCTAAACCATTGAGAACGTGATAGTGGAAAAAACCCCACTATATTTCAAATGGATAACTAGCTACTTGTTCTGCGTTTAGTATATTATTCTGTCTTCTGTCCTCAGTGGTTTCATATGATTCACTATGTATTTTAATGAATATATTTTGTCTTGTCTTTAATCTCCTAAACTCTGAAACAGCTTTAGTGTGAAATCAGCATTTATCAATATTGATCTCTTTAAAGTATGAATTGTCTTCCTGTTTGCCCAGAAAATAAAAGACTAATAATTCACTTGCCAATTCATCCCCCCCAGTATTGTTGATTAATATTGTCCAGCTTCTTTCGACAGCCTCAGAGATGGTCAGTGATAGCAGTCACTGCCTTCTCTGCTTTAGGCAATTATCTTACTAGTCACATGTAAAGGTTAATAATTGAAGATTTGGAAAGTATTAAAGATATTTTTTTTGTTCATTTGGTGGTTCTTTGTTGTTACTTTAAAATAATTTCACTAATTTCTTTATCTCAGATAATAAAAGCTTAATATGTCCTGCCTACTGAACCAAATATCAACCATTAGAGGCAAAGTTTTATCTGAAACTGTACAATCTGAGTGTGTGATACCGAGCAGCATCTCATCACAGAAGATGAGATGTCCAGAAGGCTTCTGTCCGCGTGGGCTACTGTGCCTAGTGGGCCTCTGGAAGTCCTCTGGCATTTAAGTACCACTTGGAGTCAAGAGGATCCACTTCATTCAACTGCTGAATCCCAGCTGTCTCTGTTGAGCTGCAAAGACTAAAAGGTATGATCCTCCTGACCTCTGGGAAATGTCAGCTTTGCAGCTCCCCTTACCGCTGACTCTGGATAGGCAAATACCCTGGAAGTTATTAAGAACTTGCCCTAAAGATAACCCAGCTCACGTTTTCTCAAAGTGTCCAAGAAGGTAAACTTTAATGCAATGTACCCCTCTGTCCTTTCCAAGGGATGCTTAGCTTTTCATTTAACCCCATACTTGTTACCCACTCAAACCTCTAAGGCTGTGTTGCTTCATGTTCAAAAGCACAAAGAGATCACTTATAAGGAAGCCAAGCCTCTGTCAATGACTTTTTTATGGCCGTGCCACAAAGGGCAGCAGTTGGACTTGCACTGGAAAGAAAACCCGTATCTGTGTGTATATGTGCATATCTGAATTAAATATATTTCACATTAAAATCAAAGCAATTTTAAACTTCCTCTTAGCTCTGATAAGATGAAGACCCACAGTTTTGATTGTTTTTGTTGATGACTAGAGGAAAAATAATTTACAGTTCATTTGCTCAGCTGTCTCATAGCTCTGTGATTCCCATTGGTAGCCTCAGGTACACTTTCCAAAGCTTCCAGCTGCCTTCCCCTTCATGGAGTCACTCTCTTTAGTAACTGTACTTACTCCTGCAATGACTATGGATGGGCAGCCAAGCAGGGAGCAGATGTATCAGCATGTACAGATAAAGCATGTGAAATCATTCTCAGGGTTGATTAGAGCATCTCCAACAATTATCTCCATGGTAGAAAAATAAGTAAAATTTAAAAGTTGCACATCATTTTTTCTAGCTTTTGAAGGTTAAAAAGCTATCAACATACCCTGTGTTTGCCCCTCCCTGCCTCCTGAACTAACAACCCACAAGCTGTTTTCTTCAGAGGAAGTGTAAAATGGATGTTTCAAATAATGAGATGAGAAATAATGTGATGAGACCCAGTATAGTGCCTTCACATCTAAACTTGACCTTAGATGCCTGGTGTCCCTAATCCAGGACCTTCAAATGGCACCCAGGAGTAAACACATCTAGGGCTGAGAAAATGGTTCTGTAGAATTAAAATTAAAATGTAGATTTCCAAGTTTGTAGAAGCTGCTGGATCAAATATTTAAACATGAGTAAAAAGCAAAAAACACCAATGACAGTATATTTTCTAAGTAAAGACAAAGCAATGCCAGTGAATCTCTGGACAGAAATATAAGAGGTTTATTTTAAGTAATAACTAAATACATATATGAGTTCAATAAAAAATGAATCCTATAATTGAGGATGAGATGCAAACAGGAAATTAAGAGAGCTAAAAAAGAAATGGAAGAACACCTTGAAAAGGATCCTCAAACTGAGTAAAAAAATCCTTAAATACAACAAAAGCAAAAAGCCAATTAAGGACAATGCTTGATTAGAAACTTTTTAAAGGTTTGCTCATGTGATAAAGCTTTAGCACAGAAGCTGAAGGATTTCTTTGTGCAGGTTTTTAACTGCTCTGTTGGACAGATTCCTCCATGCAATGCATTATATTTTTTTTTAAGCACATAGGTAAGAGAGACTAGACAGCTCAAAGAAAATATATAGGATTTATAAAACAACACAAAAAGGTCATAAATCCCCATAACCATGTGGCATTTACTTAAGACCTTAGTGACTCAAGTATGAAATTGCAAATCTCCTGGCCAAAGTATGTAACCTGCCATCGCAAACTTTCTCTGTGTCAGATAACTGTGAGGTTCCTATATAATTCCCACCCACACAGAGGTCTGAATGGGAGACTGGGAACTAGGGAACTAGAGCACAGTGACTCTGGCTTCTCTCCATGATAAGACAGAGGAAAAACACAGGGTGTTATGAAGCAAGATACCAAGAACAAGACAGAGGGTGCAATATTTCCTTTCACTATGGAAAACTTAGTGTTCCCACATCTGTGCTATTGTGTACAATTCTCATCCTCACACCACAAAAAAAATGTAGTGGTGTTAGAGAAGGGACAAACAAAAAACATACAACCACAAAACCCCAAACAAACCAGCAAATATGATCAAAGTGTTGGAGCAGTTACCAGAGAGGACAGAACCAGAAAGTGCTGAGATGACGAAGTTTGGAGAGGAGGACACAGCTGTGAGAACACAGAGTCAAGACTTTTTTAAAAAGCTGAAATAAACACTACTGTTATTTATCAAATTTCACAGTGTGGGAACTGGGGGTACTTGAGAAAGTGAGAAGTCCATAATTTAAAAACATATCAAACAGAGCACTTCGCTACACTGTGAGTAGGGAAGTTCCATAGCCTGCTGCCATGAGTGGCAAACAGCAGCAGACAGTTCAAAAAGGATAAAGTGAATATATGGACTATCCACTATGGTGGATGGTCTGGTTGAGAGATGTATCCACTAGCAGCCCAGCTACATCTCTTCTGGTTGCAGGGACAGCAGGAGGAGGCCATAAGAAGTGGCCAGGCTTTTGTTCTCTCCCTAAACAGTACCTTCTGCCACCATCAGAGACAGAATATTGGGCTTGAAGAATCATGTTGCTGGCCTAGAATATTTGCCAAGCTTTTTTGTAGATTTGTACAATTCCAACTGCATAAAATTTGAACACAAAAACTGGTAAGTGCAGGCAAACTTCATGAAGATGACTAATATATCATGATAAAAACCAGTGAAAATGCAATTGCTTGTTTTTTTGCTTTGATTTTGATGAGTTAATTTTTGGAAAGTGATTATTATTTCTCAGTAGGAGGTAGTTCCCAAGTTAATAACACTGTAGTGTTAAAACCAACATGAGTTCAGGTCTGTGAAATATTCTTAAATCTCACAGTATTCCAAAGTCATGTGCTCTGTCTCTTGGACAAATTAATCTTCTCTCATTCATAGTCTTTGAATGGAGAATATTTATAAAATATATTCAATTGCATGTTATGCCATGAATAGTCATATTGTTGTTGTTAAGTTATTAAAAATGAAGTAGTCATCTGCTCTTTTCTCATTGTTTTCTCATTTTTAATTATGAATTCATTCATTTTAGTTTTTGAAATGATCTTGATACTTCAGAGACAGTAGAGCCATGCTCTTTACCTGGGTGTCCCAATCTACTTCAGGAAACTAAAAGGTGAAATTGTATTAAAACACAACTTCTCAATTCATGAAGGAATGATCCTTAAATTGCTCTTTCTTTTCTCACTAAAATAAGTGTCGCCTGTTTTATTTATATTTTACTTCAAAAATTTAATTTCTGTTTAGATTTCTGTATAAACTAGTCAGAAATTGGAATTCTAGACTGCACAAAAATAAACAAATAAGTAAAACCCAAACTCCAATGTTTTTATTCTTAAGTGAAGGATTATTATTCTAAAATGAGAAATTTTTCTTTTTGTTTGTGTTTTAGCTACACAAGAGTGCAGAGTGGCCTTAGGGTGGAGTTTACTATCTATTTGGACAATTAGACAGTAACATCTCATTTTTTTTCAGTTCAGTCCTATATCCTGTCTGAAAAAAATAGCTTCTAATGATATAAAACAGTTTTCGTTTTTCATTAGTTTTAGTGCTACATTATTGGCATTACTGCACCTAGGCCTGAACAGTATTTTTTCGTCTTCAATAATATCACATTTATGACAATGGGTATTGTATGTCTGAGATTGGGACAACTTTTATTGTAAAATAGTCATAGGGTCCATAAAGGAAACATTTCTGTTACTCAGTTTAACCCTGTCTAAGCATATTTGCCCACAATATAGCACTTTGTACTTTAGGTAATTGCAGTGGTCTGACATTCAATATCTTGAAGTCAGATTCTGAAAACTCTTGACCTGGGAGCATTTCGGTGTAGATCAGACATCAGGAAAAATTTCTTCACTGAAAGAGTTGTCAAGCGCTGGAACAGGCTGCCCAGGGAAGTGGTTGAATCGCCATCCTTGGAGGTATTTAAAAGATGTGTACATGTGGTACCTGGGGACATGGTTTTGTGGTGGACTTGGCAGTATTATGTTCGCTGTTGGACTTATGATCTTGAATGTCTTTTCCAACTTAAATGATTATATAGTTCTTATTTGTTAGAGCAAGGTTTGCTTGGAAAAATAATTCCTATAATATCATGGTTTACATTAGGAAGGTTTGAAGGGTGGCTTTTCATTAACACATTGCACCCAGTTTTGCCCAAATACCAATTAAAAATTCCAGGGTGTTGGAAATGCTTGTTTATCCCATCTACAAAAAGATTACACATTCTTAAAGAGTTAGTTAAATCAGTTATAGATGTCTGAGAAACATCTTAAAGGAAAAGTAAAGATGTCTGTGTATCCTGAAGGAAGAAGAATACCATGGAATTTCTTTTCAGACAGTGATACTACTACAGTGCAAAATGGGCAATGCGTAAGACATGTTCTACCTTCCTGAAGCCAAAAAAGGGAAGCTTTCAAGGCCTTGGGTAAGACCTCTACCTAACATGCAGAAAGAAATGGACAACACATGATGCCCAGTGGGTAATTTATTGCAGAAAAAAGCCTATGTTTTTGAAGTAAAAACAAACAAACAGATTCTTTTATTCTTTAAATAAAAATATTAGAAACTATATTTATAAAAAATAATTTTTATTCCTTAGAGGGCTGCAGATTTTCTTTTCTCTTTATCTCTGCATTTATTCATTTTCAGTGAAAATCCATTTGTCAGTTCTGAAAAAGAAGTTCTCTGTGAACCTACAAACCAGGTTGGATGGAAGCAGCAATGCCTTGTATATTACTTCCTTTCAAAGGCCCAATTTTACTGAGAACAGACAGGCTCAACCCTTTTATAAGATTTGCAAGCAATGTGATTTGATTCAGATATACAGATAAAGAGATCTAAAAGGAGCCATCTAACTTATCTTGAGCCACATATTAGATTGGATACTTAAATCACATAAGTAAATCAGTATAGGTCATTCCTATCTAAATTACTGTAGCTTCAGTGAAATCAGTCAAACAAATACAAGTAGTTCACTTTGACAGTAGTGCCTGTACTTGCTACAGCCAGTATATTTCAAAATTATAGTTATGCTTTCAGAGTGGACAGCAGCAGTAAATGCACTCTCTTTTGTTACTTATATTGCTATAAAACATGATGCAAAGCAAAGGTTTAATTTCATCATGAAAAGAACAGCTCAAAAAGTAAACACTACTTTGCCTTTCCTTTCCAGGGAATTGCTTTAATAAAATAAGTGCCTGAGCTGTTTAAAGAGTTTCCACAACATTTATTGGACACAGACAAAAATTCCATCCAACTTGCAAAGCAGTCCCCAGATCTAGAGCTCTTTCCATTCCTCAGGCTTACGGTAGAGTACCAGAGGCTGAGACTCAAATGTATTACTTCTGGAGCCTTTGCTCTGAGGAATGTGGTTGATGAAGCAATTGACAAAAGATAAATTCTTGGTCTTTTGCCTAAACATTAAGCAAATGTGAGAGAAAGGCATCTAAAGACAGAGGTATTTAAAGAGCAAGTGTGATTTTGGGTGCCAAGAGAGCTGCTTGTTAGGCAACTACAGCTGAGCAGAACACAGTACAGAACTTCACAAAAGATGGAGACGGTGTGAAGGAAAAAAAGGATATAATACAGATGATTACTTTGCTGATGGGCCCGATATAAGCTTTTGAACGCAAAGAATAATAGAAATGATGGGGAGAAAAAACCTCAGACTCTTAGACTTGACTAGGAAGAAAATATGTGTACAGAGCAATCTATTAGAAAGTCTATACTCTCAAGTAATTTAATTTTAAATATTGGACTAATTTCGGAAGGGACAGAAGATGTTGTAAAAATGTGTCTTATAATTGTACTCTATGTATACTCTATGTTTACTCTATGTTTACTCTATGTTTACTCTATGTTATAAAGCTTATTTATTTCATTCACTTCAATCCAGGGGGGAGTCACAATATAGTTTGGCTAATTACCTTTCTTCTTAAAATTGATGTGACTATTGCTTAAAGGAGCTACCTAAAAATCTAGAAACCAAAATCATATTGCAGACCCTGTAAATTAAAACAAAAAAATACAAGTTCATATTTGAATTGATACAGCCTCTGAAATGCATCCATATCTAAGAAGAACTCGGGTGGATTTCTGCCTCAGTGAGACAAGATAGCTTCAAGGATGTAATACATCAGAGCTAAGGACAAATAGGTTGTGATTGCAGAAGCGAAAGATATTAGCAGATCTACAGAGATTTTGGCCTGAGGACTGAGAGTGGTTGGAGATTGAAGAGTCTCAAAGATCTGCTTCTTTTCCTATAGTCAGCCTGAAAGCAGGAACAAAGGAACACAGCAAAGAGAAGAGTGGTCTGAAATGGAAAGTTTTAGAAATGAAAGATAATTTCTAAATCAAATATAAGGTAAAATTAGGATAGGAATGAATAGGAGAGTGGGAAAAGCTTGATTATTTTTTTTAAATTGTATTCATTATTTTGAATCATTGACGGCAGATGCCTTAGAAGAGGCCTTTGACTTGTGGTGAGCAATGAGAATTTTCTGAAAATCAAATCCTTTGCCATAAGTCCCAGACGGGACTCAGCAGCATATGGGAATCAGATTCAGAAGCTGGATTCTGGAACTAGATCCAGGATCACATGGATCGGGAGTGAAGGCAGAACAGACAGTCCTCCTCAGATGCCAGTCATTGAAGGAAGAGAGCTTGAATCTTGTGATCCCTCAGCTTTATACTGAACATGACATATATGGGATGGAATACCTCGTTGGTCAGTATAGGGTTACCAGCCCTGTCTGCTCCTTCCCACAGGTGCAGCCTTTTACTTTCTGCACCCCAATGTGGTACACAAGAGCTAGCAGTGACCTTGGTCTGTATACCAGTCCTTGGTAGTAACTCAATCAAGTGTTACCACTTTTAGAAGCAGACATTGTCTATGAAAACATGCCATTAACTTAATTAGAAGAGATTGTGTTAAAAAGTAAATCCACTGAACAGAATCAGTTCTGCTCTAACTCAAGCCAGGACAATACTGTGAAGACCATAAAGCCAGCAATTACTTCAGAAAACATTTCTTACAGTTCTCACAGTCCACTCATCCAACCCACGCTTCCTGAGCTTCTTTATGCGGATGTTGTGTGAGACAGTATCGAAAGCCTTTCTGAAGTCAAGGTAGACAACAACTACTGCTCTCCCTCCATCTACCCAGCTGGTCACATTATCATAGAAGGCTATCAGATTAGTTAAGCATGATTTCCCCCTGGCAAATCCAAGCTGACTACTGCTGATAACTTTCTCTTTCACGCCGTCTTGCATCCTGTATGTGTAAAATGTATCTGTTAAGTTTTGCAAGTTCTGCTAAGTTTTGTAAGTTCTTTGCATTCATACAGCATTATGCATGCATTTGTATGCTTAAGTTATTAATAATTAGGCACACTTTATCTCTGGTAGATATTTATACCTTCAAGATCCAAAAGGTCCTTCAGGCCACCTTGTTCAATCTCTGGTATAATACAGGTCAGCACTTACAGATCTTACTATTGACAGATTATTACCACTCATTATATGTACCTTTGTAACTACAGGAAACATTTCAACTATGGTCCTAATGATAAATCACTTGAAAGAATAACATAAGCATATATTCCATCCTTGCTTACCTTTGTCATGTTTTGATGTTTATTACCTCTGAACATGAGATTTTTTGAGCAATTTAAATTCTCACAAGATAAAAGAGGGTTGTCTGGGATTTTTTTGGAGGGGGGTGTTTCTCATTAGTATATACTTGAACATTTATTTGATTTCCTAGATATTGAACAAAGATTATTGAATATTTATAAAAGTTAATGAAATGTGGATAGGCCAAGTATGGCATACTACTCTTGTCTGCTCTCCTGACATTGCACTTGTTAGATTTAGTAGAATTATTGCAAAATTTAAATGCTTTGCGAATAATACATTCTAAATATCACATGACTTGTCACATTTCCATCCTTGCCCATTCACACAGATGCCCAACTCTCTGGCTCTCATTAGTGTAAAACCAGTATTGAGCTGATAAATAGAACTGCTCTAAGGGATTTATACCTATCATCTGAGCTTTACAGAAGTAACATCAGTTAGCAAAAGCAGTATAACAAAGCAGGGCTAAGGACAGTAGGACTAAAATCTAGCTGAAAGTGATTATGCTATAAGCACTTATGCTATATTTTCAATAGTACATATATTTTATATGCTAAAATAAACATAAGATACATGTAGTTTTGCATACTGTACTATATTTTACATTACAATATATTTCAATAATAATTAGTGTATTAATAATAATTAATAATAATTTTTCTTACCATGTTATATTCTACACTTCCTTATCACAGCTGATTACTCAATATTATACTGGAAGCACATATAATCAGTTATTCTATTCTGTTGTGTTAAATAGAATAGAATAAGAGGGAAACCACTCTTTTTTTCTGTTTAATACTGAGTTTAATTATAGCTTTCATTTCTATCACACTTTTGCTCCAAGAATTTAAAACAACCCTGCTAACATGATTGTCTTCTTTTTTTTTTTTTTAAGTGGTAATGTCCAAAGAAACCTGGATAACATCACTGAGGCTGCATAACATACAATATATGCGACACAGTTACACTACACAGAGGACAATTCTGCGTGACTTGATAAATGTCCTTAGATATTGAGAAAAAAATAAAATTGACAGGTTGTCAGCTCACACTTTCAGAGAAACAGCATCAAAGTCAACAGTCTTCGTGTCAGCTGAAAATTTCAGTTTCCCACAATTTGCACTGCATTGTACATCTTATAGATTGAGAATATTTTTCCTATTGTTTTTCACAGCAGATCAAAACCATTAGACTCCAAGTATAAATTAGATAGTTAAATCTCAGCGCAACATTTAAGTGGTATTTACAGGTGATCCATACATTTGTGCAGTACTGAAAAGTCAAAGAGTTTGTGGATGCACAACTATTGCCAAAAGGGCTTTGAGAGCAGAGGTCAGTTCAGGTGAGGTTATAATATAATTTTCTTGCTGCTAGGAAATTTACTTATTAAAGTGAATATTGACTGTTTATCTCTGCTCACAGCCTCCAGCAATATCAAGTAAAGAAGCTAAGTGATCACAAAAAGTAGTCTGTGCCTGGCAAATGCAGCAAATGTTGACTATATGAAATAAAGCCTCGTTCTGCAGCAAGTTTAAAGTGCCTGTAGCTCATATCAGAGCATGCAACTCTGATTTTCAGAATTTTAACACTGAAAGGAATGTGTGAGGCTATAGAGATTGAGGAGTGTGATTTTTTTCCTTCTCACACCAGCTCCAGTAGTGTGAATATACTCTTTCTCCTGCAGCCCAAATTGCCCATGCTCATCATATGCAGTCCTTTGGTACTTTTTATCTACTTTCTGATTTCACTCTTCTCAAAGAAATTATTAAATGTATGGTATTAATAGCCATTCTCTTAAATATTTTACTTATAATCATACCTGAAACACTCTCTGCATTACTTTCAGCACCATTGGCTCAAGACTTTGTAACTGCTGATTAAATGATGGAAGGTGGCAGGTGTGAAAGAAAACGCAGAACAACTTTTATGGAGATATAAACTGCTCAACAATTTGACTCCTAATTCCTCACCATTTGGGGGCAAAAACCCACAGAGAGTGGTGAGCAGTTCTGGTAGTATCCCAGTTTGATCACCTGCCATTGCCTTATGGTCAACCTTATCACTCCAACTAACAGCTGAGACACAGCATTCTTTTTGTTGAATGAGCCACAGTATAATTACTTCTTCTGTCCACCCATGTTTACAGTATAGTGGCTTTTTATATTTGAAAGTTATCAGAAGGGGAGTAGTTAAATAAATAAATAACTTTCCCTACATCCATCCTCCTTTTCAGAAAAGTAAAACTCTACAAAAATTACAATATTCTGCAAAATTTCAATTCATCTGTATTTTTATGACAAGGAAACTCTTCTAATAAAAAATTCTGGACCAATCACATTAAGTGAACTATAAAAAATGTTTAAAAGTGATATGAATTGCTATTCGTGTTAAATTGCTTTCAGCTTCCTTTCATTTCAATATGAAAAATCCTTACATTTTTAAAGGCAAAACCTGAAACTGTTTGTAACCATAGAAACTACCTTTAGTCATAAGTGAAATAAATTTAAAATTATACTGCATAAAATCTGAAAATATCAAAAGCTATTAGTTTGCAAATACAACAAACATGAACATAATTCTCTCTTTACACAAACTGGGTGGGGAATGTAATCAAACCTGTTAAAAGACATGAAAATCCTTAATCTTTCTAGAACAACAAAAACACAAATACTTGTCTTTTCCTTTGCACCCTCCTTCCCACTGCACGGACAAAACGGGTGTCCTGGTTTGAGCTGGAACAGAAGTAACTTTGGTAAGTAAGTTTTTTCAGCTGAGTCTCTTCTAAGTAACTGCAATTTCCCCACCTGTGGGGAGAAGCACATGGGAATGTTCCTGAATCCAGTTCCAGAATCCAGCTCCTGAATCTGATTGCTGTCTGTTGCTGAGTCCAGACTGGGATTTCCCCAGTGCATGCTCCACAGAATCAATGGTGACAGTGATGTAATTGCCATCAGGGGGGTTGGCTTCAATATTGGTTTTGTGTATATTTGTATATGTTCCATTATTTTATCATTATTCTTTTCATTAAAGCTGTTTTAGTTTTCTAAACCATAAGTCTCTCTCCCTTATTCCCTTTTCCTTCCCCTATGGAAGGGGAGAGGGGTTAATAAGGAGTGTCTGTCATTTGTCTAGTGGATGGCCCAATCCTAAACCTTAACAAGGGGACATCTCAAAATCATAGCAGCCTACTGAGGCATCTTTTAGATTACCCAGCCTTGACATCCAGTGCTGCTTTGAATTTGATACTAATTTTTTCTGCTTCTTTAGATTATAAAAAACAAACACTAATAGCAGAATATGTAAGTATTCTCTGGTAAAAAAAGCATATAATACAGATTTTACAAATCAGTTATCTAGGTGTCATGGAGTCAAGTTCATGACTCAAGAGACCAATTACATATTTAAAACATTTTTTTGTTTTGATTTATGATCTTCTGCCCCATTACTTCTTTCTGTTCATGATAGTTTCCTCCTTTTAAATAATGAATAATTTGCATTTTTTCTCATTTCAGTTGTGTTATGTTTTTCTGCAATTATTGTGGTTTTCTATACCTTCATTTGATATTAGTATTTCCTTAGTTCATGGGATTGAGCTTGTAGAAGAGATGGAAGTCAATAGAAATAAGCATCAAAAAGCCTAGGAGTCTCACTTGATGCTCCTTCTTGCTCTGTTTATATTCTTACCTTGTTCTCTCATCAGTTACATGCATGATCCCACCACTCATCTGCTGTATATTTCCATAATGTTCGTAATTTTCCTAGCTCAGTTTATCCTATCACACTTGCTGTTCTTCAGACATGTCACAAATATAACTTCCGCCACACCAGTGCCTCCTTCCTAGAGGACCATTTTTTTGTACCACGCGTCCTTCAGATCACTTCAGCTCCCTGTGGTACTCTGAAGATCTTCTCAGGAAAGTCACAAGGGGAAGACATCTCAGGCAGAAGGAAGAAAGCCCCTCCAAATCCCTCAGGATTTTTCAGGTATTTTGTTCAGGATTTTGTTCAGGTATAAACCAGAACAAAACTGGTTTATACTTTCCTCCACTAAACTATCAAACTACAGGAAACCATCATTTGATAGAACGTAAATGCGTAATCTTTTTCCCTCTTACTTAACTAGCATCTTGCTCACGTTTACACACTAGTGAAAGACAGCTGGCTCTGGCTGGGAGCACCTTCCCTGAAAGGAGGCATCAAATCTGAGGAGTCAGGTTTCATCAGCCTTATCTTCTAAGCAACAGACCTGTGCAAGAAGAGGGGTGCTGTAAGCCTGGAAAGTGTACATCACCCACTTGCCCCAGCCCGCCCATCCAAAATTCTCTGTTGATCTCTGTGCTTCAGACCATGTTCCTCATAGAGAGTTATGCATTGCCTTGCCTATAGGCAAGGTGCTACAGTCTTAATGCTGGAGAGAGCAGGATTTGTGCCTCTGGCAACAAAATGTACTTAGTCAGGCCCTCAGACAGTATAGAAGCATTACATGGAAATAAAATGATTTTTCTCTCCCTGAGTTTTTTTCTTTTCAGGTTTGGAGTCCACTGAGCTATGTAAGCTCCCATAGCTCTTATCTATTTCAACAATAATGGAACTAATCTTCCTCATTTATAGTTAATCAGAGAGGGATCAGCCAAGTATCAACATGACTGAAGATCTCACTAATACTTTTTGACTGTAAATACCATTTAATGCCTTTGTAGGCTAGACCTAAACTGCTATATGCAGCAACTGAGCAAGGAACATCTATGGCATTTACCTTCCAGTGTTCATTATTCCCCATGAAGTCTGAAACTTCCACTTTTGCTGCTCCAGTTACTCACTAACAGAATACAAAATGATAAAATTTTGGATGGAGACGGGTAAAATATGTAACTTATCTAAATTCAGGTAAACATTTTCTCAGGAACAGCATGAAATCTTTGAGAGTACATGGGGTACGTGGGGAAACAGGTGGAAAGGATGCACAACTTCAGAGAAAAGTAGATCAGGAAGTGAGAAAAGGTCACTGTGTACCTCTATGTACCTATTATCATAGGTGGCATTTTTTCTATACTATAAAATATATGGCTGATCTCAAAACATTCATTAAATAATTTTAACTGGAGTAGAGAGACGACTTATCTCTCAAACCATAGGTCATTAAAAGGAAAAGAGAGACTTGAAGAAGGAGACTCTACATAAGTATAAATTCTCAGGTTTTATCTGAATTTCCAAATCATAAAAGTGGACCTAGTATACAAAAAAGCATGGGTTGCAGCATAGCATAACACATTATTCTAAACACATTAATTAAAGCATTAATATTAGACATTGTATCCATTCATATTAGTTGACATTGAAAATCAGATATCTAACTTGGTTGTAGTAGTATGGTAATAAGCAAGTTTGGATTTTAGATTAGATTTTGCTTTTTCCTTCCACACCTTTTCACATCAAAACAATCACTCTAAAACTATTAAACTTGTCTTTGAATAAAAGACACATATCCCAGAGATCATGATGAAACATTAATCTTAAAATGCTCAAGTGAAACACTGTACATGTGCATTTTGCTTCATACTAATAATAGGCTTAGTACGGGACAAATCCTATAGCTTCAGAGGGCTGCTTGAGAATGGTAAGTGGTTCATTCCCATAGCACAAATAAAGATGAGCACAGCAGTGCATAGGTGATGAAGTCTTGTCCCAGACTAACTGGCTGTGCGGCAGCAGGGAGAAGGCAGAAGGAAGCAAGACAAAACCAGGAAGAAAGAGAAGGAGAAAGGGGAAAGCAGGCCAGAGTTTAGGCAGGCCAGAGGATCCAACATTATTCATGTTTTAGGAGAAAAAGACTAGTAGGATTTTCCAGATCCTCATGCCCAGTAGAAAGGTAGCTGCTGCCCAGTCATCCACAGAGTACCTACCCCACTTGCCACTTTGCTCCACTGTATTGCAGAGCTGTACATTTAATTTGAAACATACCTTCTCCTGGAAAGTGAGAGAAATTCATGCTTCTTACTGTTCCATTTTCCTAACTTTTCCTTGTATATTGGTAAAATGAAAATGTCCTTCTATAACTATTCTTTTCATATAATAATGTGCCCATTTTCTTTTTCATCCATTATCCATTGAGGCTAAAAAAATGACGAAGTATTCTAAAGTGGTCAGCCTCATCATCCAGTATTATGCCTAGATGAAACAGCTATATTTAAATGGTGGATGAATCTGTTATTCATATGACAGTCTGAATTCCTAAAACACATTGGGTTTAGCGAATGCACTTACTTCTGAATTTGAGCACATTGTTTATATACCTAATGGTCTTTTTAATTGTTGGGGTTTTCACTTAAGAAGTTCTGTTTCATAAGTTTTCATATGATCCAAATTTCATACCTTAGTTTAAAGATAAATACAGTAAAAATAAACTGCCTCCAGCAAAAATACAATTTTGGATTTATTTTTTTTCTTCTTTCAAATCTCAGAAAGCTTAACATACGTTCTCTTTTGCAACATCACAATCAACCCATCAACCTATACTATCAATATTGCCACCTGAAAAATCAGATGAGGCAGACTACATGTGATTAGCTTGTCAGTGCTCTAGTGTTTTCTGAGGTGGCCTAAATTCTCCAAAATACTTGCATCAGGCAAGCAAAACACTTACAAGCAATATGCCTTCTTCTAGAGCACAACCTATGGATGATGCAGGTGATTTTAGGGAATGTTTGATAGCATGAGGTTCCCTTGCACAGGAATGTACTGAGTTAAGGAAATGTCTATCTCAAAGACTGTGAAATCTAGAAGTTATACAGAGATTCGAGTCAGAGCTGGACACTGCTGCCTGGCTGCAAAGAAGTGATGCAAGTATATTGTCACTGCCCGTTCTAGAAATTGTTAATTTTCTACTCACAGAAATTTAACACAGGAAAATCAGTTTAAAAACAAAAAGCAGGATGTTGGTCTCTTCTGAACAATGTGTGTAGAGAACATCACATTTAAATATTCATTGACAAAGTTTTATGTCTCAGGCTTAGTGTTACAGATTTAATGTCACACAGTTGAAAATTAACAGTAAAATAAACCCAAATACCTTAGATGAAAAGAATTTACACTGCTAATACCTTATGCAGTATCTTATGAAAAAATGTATATAACAATGATTAAAAAATGTCATTTTGGGCAAATAAGTATAAGTTGCATGCTGACAATTGTGAAAATTCAGTCTATGTTGAAAGAAATTGATATATTATTTTTGCAATGAGGAATGGTAATGTCTTTCTTCATTCCATGCACAAAAAAAGAGTTAATCAGACAGGAAAAATTTTTCATATGCATTTTTTTGCATTGTTCTTCACAACCATTGTCGCGATCCGCCCACAAGGGGTCACGGGTCCGCCTACAAGGGATGTGGTCCCGCCCACCAGGGCTCCAGACCACTCCCCAAATGGAATCAAGGGCGAGGCACTTCTCTCCAAATCCACAACCAATTGCAGGAATCAGACACACCCTCTTATGAAAATATATGTTTATTTATACTAAGCCAAAGTCTATTCTATGAAGCACTCTTATATCTTACAATCTATGTCTTATCCAAATATTGCAATACCGTTATCACAGTCTATGGAGTCTATATCTTAGTCTATATCTTAACAGTTTAATCAAGAAGATCTCTCAACGTTTGATAACCTCTCAGTCAATCTACCCAGAAAAGGAATAGGAAAACCAAGAGTTTGAGGGGTAGAAATAAGGGTCTTATTAGAGAGAAAGGTCCCTATCACTATATGGATATGTTGTGAGTGTATGTAAA
>VZZY01007856.1:0-48219 GCA_013400335.1 Eurystomus gularis | reverse complement strand
GGTAGATTGACTGAGTGGTTGAGAGATCTTCCTGATTAAACTGTTAAGATATAGACTAAGATATAGACTCCATAGACTGTGATAACAGTATTGCAATATTTGGATAAGACATAGATTGTAAGATATAAGAGTGCTTCATAGAATAGACTTTGGCTTAGTATAAATAAACATATATTTTCATAAGAGGGTGTGTCTGATTCCTACAATTGGTTGTGGATTTGGAGAGAAGTGCCTCGCCCTTGATTCCATTTGGGGAGTGGTCTGGGGCCCTGGTGGGCGGGACCACATCCCTTGTAGGCGGACCCGTGACCCCTTGTGGGCGGATCGCGACAACCATATAACATTCAGCATTAAAACAATGGAAGGGATAGACTGCATAAATTTTTGCCCTCCCTATGCCAGCATTTTGAAAAATGTGCATTGCACACTTGGATGTCCATTTTTAGTTGCAATTCATCCCACTTCTGTGGAACATGCTTCTTGTTTATTAATCTCCATGTTTGTTATTACCTGAAGAGAGCTATAAAAATGTGAAAATTCTCCTACTTCAGTGTTGATCTACAGGTTTTTCTGTGAGACATCTCTTCCTTCAGCACTGGAAGGCACTCATTTCTGGAGTAGGTATGTGAGAGGCACCCAAAGCACTGACACACAAGGTTAAATTTTTATGGAGGCCATCAAGTGTTCAGATCTTGCCAATATTACAGATTGACTTTAACACGGCATGTGCTTATTTCAACACCTAATAATCCTCTCTATTCATGCCTGAAAGCAAAGGAGCCCTTTTGTAAATTGTTGAATGGCTCCATTAGAATAACCACAAATCTTTTGTCCCTTTTCAGATTAAATATGAAGCATCTAGCACTCAGAGAGAATCAGAGCATGTGCTATGGAAATGCCAAATTAATTAATCAAATGTCACACTAAAGGTGCAATAAAATTTATAAGTGCTTTATATAAATAACAACTGTTAGGAATTTACAGCTGTTAAATTGGCTACAACCTTTGATTGATTATATAGCCCGATCTTCAGTTTTTAATTAAGTGCAATAATTTTCAATATGCTTCTGTTGAATTTAAGAATCAGTTGAAATACTGTACAAAGAAAAAAATGTAATTTAAATTGGAATATTACAGCTACATAATGCAAACAAAGGCTATTCTCTAGAAAGTATAACAAGCGCAATCACTTGGTAAGATGGGCTCTTTCAAAAAAAATGGTTTTAAAATGCAAATTCACATACTTAGGAGAAAGAAATAGCTACAAAACTGGCAAGTACATCCTGGAATGAGTGAATCCAGAGAGCTGTTAGCACCTAAATTAAAAACTATCAGAACATGGACTTTTGGGATGATGTTCTGACAAAAGGGCTGATTTAAGGCCTGGATTCATTCTTTGTAGCTTTAAGTATTTTGTCTGAGATGCCAGAATGTGAATTTTTTCTCTGAGTCAACTCAGGCAGTGCCAGGAAGCAGGTATCTCCAGAGGGTGATGCAGATCTCCAAGAAGTTCAGTTGCCCACTGAGGGTCTCTGTCTTTCCCCATTAATTACTGAGCTCCCAGTTTTAGCACATCAATGAAGTTGCCGAAAATGAGTCAGATAAATCTGGGCCTATATCTTTAACAGTGAGGCTGGCTATCAGCTGAGATGTCTGCCATAGAAAATGGTGTATTTTTGATCTGATGTCTTCAGAGTAAGATGGGATGGTTTCAGAAACTGCACCCAGAAACAAGTTACACATTGGTCAAGAACAAGTCACTGAATTCAGTACAGAGCTGAGGGATGTGGTATGGCCTGTGGCGTTAAGCAGACCAAACTCTTGGTGCTCTATGAAGCAGTAAAGAGTAATTAGAATGGGGGGGATTTGTCGAAATCCTTTGCTCGTGCTGGCAAGTACTTTCTGCACCAATCCAGCGCTAGTCTCACTCTCCCACCTCAACAATGTCCTCTCTCTCCCACACCAGTGAAAGTCACATATCACTTCTGAGCAACGCTCAAGCCTAGAAAATAGAAGCTGAAAAACAGATAGTTCTACAACAGTAAGTCTCCTTGAAAAGAGGAACGTGAGCTAGAAATCTTCTGTATTAGTCTGAGTGGCTCCAGCCATGGCACTGCTGCTGTGTGTCATCTCTGCAGTGAGATGCAGTAGCTATGTGACAGCACACAGGATGACGAGACAAGAACAGACCTGTCATCAGGTTCTCTCCTTTGGAAATACTGTCCTACTCATGCTAACTTTAATGTAGTGCTAAGAAATTCAACCACGCGCTCCTTCATATATAACTTTTTAGATTGCCTTATTTCAGATTCACATATTTTAAACTGGATTTATCTTGGTGTCTCAGTCTGATTGATAACAATCTCCCTCTTTTTAGCATTAGATTATTTTCCTATTTCATGGGCTTCTCTAATTGTTACCATAAACTGAAGAAGGAAATGCTAAAGATCAGTTACCCTAAACTCATTCCATTCCCACCCTCAGGAGTCCATCTCAGTGAGGAAACAATAATGAGCTATGTACAATTAGCATGTTCAGGTGGTTATTTCAGGTGTGCTTTTAACATTCAGCTAGAAATATAATGCAAGATCCACTGAAAGACATATTGCACAATGATCCAAGACAAAGAGCAACCAAGGCACATGGCAAAGTGGATTTTGCCTTTTAAGGAAAAGAATTGTTCACTAGCCAGTTAAGCTGGGATAAGACTCTTGCTCTAAAGCAAAGTGAGGTCTGACAGCCTTTCAGTCATGAGGGAATAAATGGCTTCTGAGGAGAAAGGGTGATGTGAACTCTAAATCTGTCTGATGGTGTGATTGCAGAGCTCTGATGGAAGCTCTTTTATACAGATGAACTCCTTGGTGAAAAATCTCTCTTCACGCTGTAGAGGCATCTTGAAATATACAGCAAGCACAAAGCCATACCTCTTTGTCAGAAAAGAAGAAGTCAGCAGAATTTTTAACTGCTTTGGATGCTGCAAGTTAAGTATTGTATTTAGATTTTACCTGGCTGTTGTAGGCAAAAAATATCTTAAATTTTGAATGCTAACAGGCAGCAGATAATTGGGTGTACATCAGTCTGAAATTCAATATTTGAATATGAACTTTTGCACTCCCAAGCAGAAATGTGCTACCTGCTAGATACAATGGGTATTGCCTGGTTGAAAATTTTGATAATGCCTGTATGTGGTGGTTTAGCAAAGCTGCGGTGGTTCAGTATCTGCCGGTAGCCGAGCCACATGGCCGCTGCTGCTGCCCCCTCACCGTGGACAAAAAGGTTTTAAAATGCCTTTTTGAGTTGAGATAAGGAAAGTTTAATACAGTGACACATAAGAAACACATTAACAACAGCAAGAAAGAACAATGTACAAAAAATAAGCAATACCGTGGACAAAAAAAGGATGCGGAGCAGACGGGTCGCACACACGCGAGTCACACCATGGAACCGGAACTGACCCTGGGGCATGATGTCAGCATGGTACGGAATAGCCCAGCTGCACCAAATTAACCTTGTCCTGGCCGAACCAGGACACTGTACTACAGATAAGCGATACATCCTTAGTCCTCCTATTAATAGAGATGAGACAGAAGCACCAGTTAGGAGACTGATCAGGCATTGAGCGTCTGTGCATAAGCTACTTAGCCCGGGAAAACCAGCGGCTTGGGGCTGAAAGGAGGGCTGCTGAAAAGAAGACATCGTCTCAGGAAGAAGAAAGGGGCCCAAAGGTGGCAAAGATCCTGGCTGGAGGAAAGATTGTGGAAGTTAGGGAAGATCCTAAAGATGGGATGGTACAATGAGACATATGCAGGCGGATGTCCCAGGACCTTGCCAGTAACAGCCAGTGCTTATAACTGTGAGCAGTAGCACAGCATGAACAAACACAACTTTGTTCCCTGCATTCCTGGGCTAGCAGTGACCTCCCTGCTGGGAAGTGAAGCCAAGACCTACTGAACTTAATTTTGAGAGGGAGCAAGTGAGTGTGAGAGATAATTAAGTAAGGTAAAAGCTCTAATCTTGATGGTTCTTTAATAAACCCCAGTACCCAGATCCACTATTAGGCTGTTGTTAACTCTGTGTTGTCCATGACACTTACTCCATTATAAGTCAAGTATGATTTGAATACCAAATAATAACCAGCTAAGCACCTAACAGATCTATAAATCAGGACACCTTAAGACAAACCACAGCTGCTCAGTAGCTCCTCCACTATAGTCAAAGAGTGACAAAGTGTGTCCCCATTTGAGATGGTTGGGCCAGCCTGTCCAGGGTGGTAGAGGCAGGGTCACCCTCCACTGTCAGTGACTCAAAAGGCTCCCTGGGATGTGGGAAGGTAGTGGAACACACAACTCAAATCTGAAGGTAGCAGGAAAAGTTTCAGAGCAATAGAAAGGTGCAAAGTCTTCGTTTTCTGAATTACTAGTAGTGTTACATCTTTCACACAGCCCTGCATTTATGGGAATATATTATTGCTGTTGCAGTTCCAAAAATATAGCACTAAAGCAAACTATGGTCAAGGTTTTTTTAGAATTCTTGATGGATCCTTTATGGATCCATTTTCTTATCAGAGGTAGATGACAGATCTGCTGGTTGATGTCATCATAATACCTGAATTTTGACCACATTTTGTTCAGACCCTTTGGTCTGCATGAGTTCTTTGTTGCCTAGCCTGAGGAGTCCGAAGCTGGGAGGAAGCTGGCCATGTGGTCGCAGACTGGCATTCAGCACTGCTAGTATCTAAGAAGAGATGGTGAATTCTCAATGAATGCATGTGCCACAAACTATGCTTGGGAAACCATTTTAACAGTGTTCAAAAGCCTCAACCCTACATGTCTAACACAGCAGCACATCTTACATCTTTGAACTCTGTGGTTCTCTCGTTCTACAAGCTTTGATATGCAATGAAGTCATAATATATGTTTATGACAGTGCTTACTGAGTAGAGGACTGTGGTATCAAAGTTGAAATATTTTCACTTCACTGCATGATTAAACATCTTGAGGAAAAAGCAGAGTTATACAGGACTATCACAAACCTTTAAAGTGTATTTCTCACATAAAGATAAAGGTTACCTCTAGTATGTTGTCTCTGGAAATGTTCTGCCAGGTTGCTATAGCAACCTCTGCTATGTAAATTAGCAAAAGCTTTATCATAGGATTTTTAGATTGTTGGATTTAGGAAAAAAATATTGGGAATAAGAGCTGAAGTGAAAAATAAACTTGAGAAAAACCTAAAGGGACCAATTAGTAGTTAGTTGTGGTCCACTGGCAACCAGATACTGAATGATATTTTAAACTACAGTTATCATTGTGATTCTATTTTCCCCTTACACAGTCTGTACTGGCAAAGGTGGTGGCACTTAGGATGAAAAAATTCCCTTTAAGGCTTAAAGCCATTTAAAATAACCCACTTATACCACAGAAGTACAGAAGTACAGCATAGGTAAACTTAAGTAAGAAACTAAAAGACCAAATGAGAAACCACAGAAGGGAAATACCTAATTCTAAGAGTACTCCAAAGTTGCTGAATGCTCTGAACTTGTAAAAATCACTGGAAGGTCATTTTTAACACCGCTCTGCTTACAAATTGCTCATTAAAACAGTAA
Organism: Eurystomus gularis; assembly: GCA_013400335.1. NCBI lineage: Eukaryota > Metazoa > Chordata > Aves > Coraciiformes > Coraciidae > Eurystomus > Eurystomus gularis. The sequence goes on along the minus strand of VZZY01007856.1, from coordinate 42,617 downwards.
TGCCACTGTCAGGGGATTCTTTTTCTAATCAACCTCTCCATTTCAAAATGGACCATGAATTTCTAAATTTTCTGTGTCTGATCCCAAGTATACTGAAAGGCACCGGCTGACCTTAGTTGGTTTTGTATTAATCCCTAATATTTTTAGGGATGATCTGTTAGTTTACAGACAGTGATGACCTACTGGGTCAGAGATCTCCAGCCTCATTAGTGTTTCTCAGTGAAATTATTAGGTGTACAGATGGCATACAGTAAAATGCCATGTCCCTGTTTCCAGGAGAGAAACAGAGCAGTCAGAAAGTAAGATAAAATGTAGGGGGGGGAAAAGCACTTTTTGGTTTTTTTTTCTTTTTTTTTTTTCTCTATAAAAGCAATATATTTGTGATTCCCTGACGGTGATTTCCCATGTTAGCTATTGCTGTAATTGACACCAGGATGTTACACAGCAGTAAATAGAAAAGAACATATTTGCACTCATGAGTGGGTTAGCAGGTGACATGGGCACTATGAGCAAAAGGCTAGTTGATTCAAAGGACTATCTGTCTGATAATATGTGTCCATTTATGAAACATTTGAATATTCCTATATTTACATAATTTGAGGGCAGAATGCTATTTTTCCCAATAGAAACATTTCAGATAGAAAGCTTTTGCTGAACTAGCTCTTTCAAAAAAGTCTGTTTTTCATTGAAAATAGACTCTTTAAAGGTATGCTTTAGTGTTTTTGCCAGTTTAAAAATATGATGAAAAAATCCACGAGGGAGAGGAAAAATGAAATATAGAAACAACTTTTCTAGTGAAACAATTTGAACAAAACCATGTCTTCAATGCTGACTGGAATAGAAAATAAAAGCTTTGATGTGTATATATCCATCTTAATGATGCATGAAAAATCATTCAGATACCAAGTTTTGCGTTAGGTCATGAAAAATGTGAGGTTGCTTTTTTCAGAGAATTTCACAGCCAATGAATTTTTTTATTTTTTTTTTCATTACATATACAGGTTTTGCCTACATAATTTTCCCCCTGAAATATAGTATGATTTAGACCACACATCAAAAAACCTGAGATTATTAGGGCAGTTAACACAAAATTTCACAATACTATTTATTGATCTCTAACATGTTCAATGTGCTTTGTAGAAAGATTGTGTATATTTAAGAGCTCTCCTGCTACTTTGGTTAGAAGTTTAAAATAAAATGTTCTCTTTGATTATTTTATACAACCAGGGAGACCTCTAGAAAAAGAAAATTTATATTCCTGATATTTTAAGCTAAAAAAAACCCCAACCAACCAAAAAAACCAGATTAATAAAAATAATATTTTTAATTTATGAGGAAAGCACCAAAACTTACAATGAACACTTTTATTTCCCCCCCTGGGTCATATATGAATGAAATTTTCATCTTAAATAAAAACTTTCTCAACTTTTATCTATTACTACTATGTATTATTATTCTCCCTTTTGCAGTTGTTTCCTGTTTCCTAGAGGACTTGAACACGTGCCATCTGCCTATCAATAATTCAGAGTCCAATCAGTAAAGGTTCCATCTGTTTTAAAATATAGAAATAAAATTAAATTTGCCTTTTTCATTAACATGTTGATGCAAAAAGTATTATTTTATTCTCATTATATTAGGAAAGGATAAGTTCAAATAGGAAAGAGATGTGCTAAGACTACCGTCTGGTATATGATAAAAAATTCTAATTTTTCAGCCTACTGCTTTGTTTGTATACTGCACTATCACAATAAAGAAGAAGGGGATAATCAAAAAGTAAAGAAACTTTATAGGGAAAAAGAAAACAGAAGACATTCTTCTTATTTTTTATTATATATGTAATACTGAAAAGAGGGATATTTTCCACTAGGCACTTGGGTAAAAGGACAGGACAGAGAATTTGGATGCTTCAAATCTTTGTCTTTGAGATATTTAAATAGTATCCCAGCATGAAGGTCTTTGGAATTTGGAAGAATAGGCTAGGAAAATGGCAAGAAAATTGGCAGGGCTGAGGGGGGGAAGAACGGTAGGGGAGTGGTAGTATTAGGATCAAAGTTGCCAGACAGCAACATGAATGAGAGTTTGAAGAAGGAACTTTGAGATTTATTGTGGCCCTTTAGACAGATGGATACATACAGAAGACTAGCATTATAAATCATGAAAATCACATTTCTGAGCACAACAAAACTAGGTTTATGTTTCAATTAGCAACAAATCAAGGAAGATGACATTTGTCATCATCCATGTCATCATTTATGACATCTAATGACATTGCTAGGTGATTGCATTTGACATTGGTTTGGTAAGCCAAAAGCCAAAACCCAGGTGGTCTGTTCATCTTGTGAGGTGATGGAGCAGGTGCAGAGAACGGCAACAAAGCTGGTGAGGGGGCTGGAGAATATGTCATATGAGGAGCGCCTGAGGGAGCTGGGATTGTTTAGTCTGGAGAAGAGGAGGCTGAGAGGACACCTCAATGCTCTCTACAACTACCTAAAAGGAGGTTGTAGTGATGCTCATGTTGGTCTCTTCTCCCAGTTAACTAGTGATAGGACAAGAGGTAATGGACTTAGGTTCTGCCAGGGGAGGTTTAGATTGGATATCAGGAAGAAGTTTTTTACTGAAAGAGTGATTAGTCTTTGGAACAGGCTGCCCAGAGAAGTGGTGGAGTCACCATTCCTGGAGGTGTTCAAAAAATGGGTAGATGTGGCGGTTCGAGACATGGTCTAGGGGTCAGGGAGACGTTCAATGAAGGTTGGACTAGATGATCCTAGAGGTCTCTTCCAACCTAAATGATTCTGTCATTCTGTGATTTTGTGATTCTGTGATCTGAACTCAGGATAATGACTGGTCAATAAGACTCAGTCACCATACCAGGGCTTCAGCAACACACTGCAACTTCCTGGATAGCCTCCTGGATCTAAAGAGTCCTGAAGGTAGAAGCCAACATCCATCTGACATGACTGACCTCATCAAATTTGGAACACGCTTCACTGAGTATTCAGATAATATTGAAGAGAAATTTTGACACTTTGCCATATAAACATGGACTACTCAAAAGTTTCTAAAGCATCTATTTTCTTATATTCACATAAGCTCTGTGGTATAGTTTTTGATGCCAATTGTACTGGAGCTCTGTCCTGGGACAGGTGTTACACTCACTGTGTCCGACTTTAATATCTGAAGTCTCTACATTTTATTTCTCTCTTCCCATTTCCCAATTGGTGTTACTGCATACTTAATCACCTCCGATTTGTGATAGCTACTCTGAATCTTATTACAAAGTCAGGTAAAGAGGAAATCATGGCATACCACAACATTGATAAGCTAAAGCAGGTTTCAGCTACACCTGAATTCTCTTTGCTGTTCAAGTATGCGAGTAAGAGATGTTCTTATTTAAAAGCCATAGCTCTCTCTATTGCTCAAGGTACTCACTGAGCCAAAGCCCAGAAAAATAAAATAAAAGCAGTGTTAATAAACATAGCACTAATTCCTGCTTCCACACTTTTAAGCACACTTTCTGTCAGCTTCATACCCTGTATGTTGCCGGTCATAATCTCCGCGTGTGTACAGCCTTATAATCTATTTTGAATTAATGTGATCAGTGATCCTCTGCAGGATAGACTTCTGATATGTGAGTGTCCGCTCCTTATTAGCAGAGGTCCTTATGCAGTACGGGAAGCTGAAGAGGTCAGTGTTATGCTCAGTTGATTTAAATATTAAACATTCTGTTCATGACATCCTCTTCTCTGACTGGAAATCAATGGAGCTTTACTGCTGTGAAATGGAACGGCTATCTCAACAAATCAGGTCTTTTCTGTGCACAATTCAATTAATACAGTGCAATGAATTTTACATAACCAATGAACAAAATGTTTAACATGTTCATAGAGCTGCAGATGAGATTTGGTAGGTGACCTACAAGCTCAGATCCTCCTTGATGTGTAGAGCTACCCCTCTCATTGTGGATTATGATATCCAGCACTCTTACTGCTCTTGTTGTGTCAGGTCCCCAAAAGCCCTCCTTCTGTGTTCATAATTAATATGTTCTATATGTAACAGAATAACATGAAGGATTCACAGCATCCTATTTATATATGTGATTGCCTAACAACTAAACAAAGCATTTATTACACCAGAAAAAGCTGATAGAAAGCTATTATTTTCTCTCCTTGTTTCTGCTTTGATACAACAAAGATAATTTCTTAAAATAAAGATAAAAAATAAGTATGTTTAATTGCATTCCAATTAAATGTTCCATGTTTTAACATACAAACTGAATGCTGCCATCTTTGGTTTTATACAAGTAGGGCAGAGAACTCTGACCTAAGGTTCCACTCTGCTAAGGCAAATTCAACCGTATGATTAAAAACTGTTGTGGTACAATGCGCTAAATCTCAAAGGCAGGAGCACCCAAAAGAAGCTGGAAGGGATTATTATTATTAACCCTTGATTAGAGTTCGAATCCCAAGACATAAAAAATTTACCAAGGATTTACAAGGCTTTGTTTATACCCAGATACTCAATTCAGACAGAGAAACCTTAGAGATACTGAATAAGTGTCTGTCTAATCACAAGATACTTCTAGTTCTGACCTGCTGCATGGTAACTATTTTTGCATCCTTTTCTCAAAATCTGATTTTATATATAACTGAAATGATTCAAAGTCTGGACAGATATATGTTAGTCCTTCCAATGCAGGCAACAAATAAGGCAGGTGATTTTATTATCATCTGCCCAAGGTTGACTGCTTATGTCTGTTGACTCTAGATTTTACACAATCTGTGTTACTTTTGCAATAAACAGACTTGTAAATCTTTCAGATATATGCATGTTCTATACCTAATACAATAGATTTCTAGACCCGATGAGTTACAGGCATTCTTAAAGTAGAAGCAATAAATAGTATGATATTATCAGTATAAATTGGGGGATAGAAGAATGAAATCCTATAAAACATTACTTTTCTTTTTTTAGGAGATTTCTCCTTCCATAACTCTGAATTCATAATATATGTTATATAACTTCCTACATCAAACTACTTCTGCAGCAGAATGCCTAGATAAGCTCTTAAAACAAATTGTTTCATAGGGGAACAGTGCTCTCCAGTGATCAAAGGAAGGAACTGGTTTAGTCATAAAACAGGTAATCGTGGTCTCCTTTATTTTTTAGGCTTTACTTTATTTTTTTTTCACAGTGATTTGTAGGATTATCTTCTATATATAATATTCATGCTTTCACTTCAAGGGTTTTTTCTCTTTTCTTAATGAAATATGTCTTACAAGGCTAATTGTTTTATACGTATAGTTCTCTTTGAAATTCCTATAGCTCTTTCCTTAATACTGGTATAAAACAAACTTCTGAAAACTGAAAGGTAAATCACATGAGTATTAGCAAAGACTTGTTTGCATAACTAGGATTCTTTATGTTCATGAAAATTGTAAACCTACAACTCTAATTAAACATGGAAGTTATTGGAAGTATTCACCGTAGTTTATTTTAAATTTTATTGAGAAATAAAATCCTGGGGGATTTTCAGCTAAAGAACTGCAGAGAATCTTACACAAATTTTTGTTATTCATATACACTTGAAATGTCAGAGAGAAGAAAATGGATACATTTTTGTTTTCTTGTTATCTTTGTCTCTTTGTAAGAGAAATGTAAAGAACTTGTGAGATTGCTTTATGTCAAATAAATACTAATGTGGACACACTTGATCTTGCATGGGTACTGTTATACTTTAAATTGCTGATGGGACATTTGGAAGCCATCAAAATATACAGAATGGTGATACTCTTAGTTCTTACATATATCTATTCAAGCATCTTTTAAGAATCAAGATTAAAATCCAAAAATAACATTCACATCTGTGTATGTGTATTACACAATACCTTTTCTTTGCAGAGGGTATTTCTACAGAAAAGTTACAGTTAAAGATCTTCCATACATCTTTTACTTTTCCAACTTCATTTTTTTTAAGGTGATGTGAAACATGTTAGAAACACACTTTGTGATGTCTGCTTTTAAAGCCATTAGATGGCTTTAGTTGGCAGTAGTGTATCTGAAATGTCTTTGTATACACAAAAATACTAGATGACTTGACCTTCAGTAAAAAGATTTTGTATGATGATGTCAGACCTAGAAAAGGCCTTATATGACTAACAAAATTATATCTTGTTCCTAACCTATTAGTTATGAAGGATGCCTTCTAATTTCAAAGTCAAGACTGTACTTCCAGATATTCACAAAGATGACATTTGGAAAAGTAAATTTGTTTCAGCCTTGATGTTCTAAGGACAAAAGCAGCAAGATATATGGGGTGATATAGAGATATAAGAGACAAAAAGTACACTCATTACACCTATACCTGTAGTGCTCACATCTACTCTCTGCCCCGGACAAACTGGCATAGTTTAGCTACATTCACAGTTTTGCCCTCCAGAACTATGGCCACAATCAATCTTTTCTTTGAGAAAAATTCTTAGCCCCTGCAAACCCCCATATTGTATCTGGGTGTTATTTAGGGAAGTGATCATGAGTCTATGGCCAAAGATGTTTCAGGGTCCATTTTAACAATGTAACAGAAAATGCAATCATATGGCAAAGCCCAATCCACACCTGGCACTGTTTAACTATTTAGTGTAGACTTATCTGCACAGTGATATCAAAATTTTAAACTCTGCATGGTAGTCTCAGTCTAGATCCCATATACATATAAATGGAAAGCCACTCTGAAGAACACTTGCACAGTTTCAGGAGTTCTTGCTGTCATCTACTTAGCTTTATAGCAGTAGGCTTTCTCTTTAAACATAAAAGTTAGAAAAAATGCCATAATTGTGTTAATAGACCAATCTACTGAAGCGTCTTCAACTGAAAAAACTTTCTTCCTGAATATTGAACTTGTGGAAAACTGTAGACAAAGAAATCAGGAAATCTGCTCAACCTGAATCAGAGTCTTTTTCTCTGAAAGCTCTTCTTCTCTTTTTCTCTCCCTCTCCCTCCCCTTCTCCCTCTTCTGTGAATTTAGTTCAGTCTCCTTCATTCCTGCTTTCATCCCTTTGGTGGGAGTTACCATATTTCATCTCTAAAGTTTGATGATATGTGTGTATAAAATACATTTCTCTAAATAGTGTTTCCAACATCAAAAAAGAGAAAGATCTTTCTCATTCACAAAGAAGTAGAATAGCAAGAATAACAACTTCAAACTGCGTGATAACATATATCATTTAACAGTATCTTAGAAACGTGCATCAGAAAAAAAAAGAAAAAAAAGACAAGAAGAATCTAGACTTGGGTATTCTTTGCAAATCTCATTCTTTGAATCTCTTTATGTTTACTTACTCCTTTGTAGCATTATAAAAGTACATACTGTTTCTGTGAAGAAAACCACACTAAAGAGACTTCCAGGATTTCGACTGAGAGTTTAGAAACCTGCATCCTTGATTCTAGTAAGAGATTAGCTGACCCTAAAGCACAGTATATTTTTTCAGCACAAAATCAAGGCTATTATGGAAATCCGTTAGTGTTCATCATCAGTCAGTTAGATTTTTTTTCCAACATAAGAATGCAGTTGCATGTCACCTGTAATTTTTGATCTAAAAATGTTACATAACAACTAACTTGATGTTATCTAATGTATTCACATATGTTTAATTACATCAAGACGGCTGAAGGTTATTTTTTCTTTTTATGAGTACTGTGATGATATCAGACAACTCTTGCATCAAACCAAAGAGTAATTAGATTCAAATTTTGTATTGCATTTTTTGTTCACAGAAAAAATATTGACCAGCTAGCCTTTGAAAATATAATACTGATTTAGACAATAACATTTGGGATCGGGGTCAATGACTACCCATATCTGCAGGATCCTTAGTCCTACTTAAATGTAAATTATAAAAGTAATCCATTAAAGTCAATAGGCTGTAAGGCTGAGACTTTATATTCCCCCTTAGTTATTTGTGTGGAAGACAGATGATCTAACCTTGTAAATTTAGTCTTTTACTCAAAAAGTGGCATCTCAATTTAAAGTGACTTACTGCAGTGTCTAGGAATATTTCTTAGTATTTGCTCTTCATTTTGGTGAGGTCAGAGCTTGCCTTGTAAGTCACCATTGACCTCCCTATTGCCCTGTGATTCATGTTTGGGAAAATCCCAACTTTAGAATTTCTAATCCCTTTCAGTTTTCCACATTCCTTCCTCAGAATAAGTCACTCAGCCATCTTACTCATCTCTTTAGGTGAGCTTCTTTCCCTGGACTAACATAGTTTGACATCTGATAGGCAACAGTTCAGTTTCAGGATCATAATTGCAATATATTCCTAAATTCTTAAAGGGATTGCAGATAATAATCACTCTTCTGCCTCTCTTCATGCTCCATATCCATTTATTTAAGTGGTCCATTTTTCCTTACCCTAATCCAGGTTTAAAATTCCGTAAGTCTTTACTCATGCAGTTAGTCTCCTTCCACTACTCCTTTACTCTTTCTTATACATTCTCCATTTCAATTTCCTGCCTGTACTGTAGCTCCCAACCATAGTTCTCTTAGCTTTCAAGATTTATAATACTTGATAGCTACTGCGGTCTGTGACTAACACAAACTTCTTTGAAGTTATTGAGAATCTTTGCTTATGCTTCAAAGTTGGAAATATAGACAATTTACTTATTTATTTTTTTCTCCCATTCACTCCTCATGGTAGTAATATAACCGAAGTTCTGTGCTGTGGGATTTTCTAGGACTTTTCTGTCTGTACCACTAAAACTGTTACTGATAGACCATTAGGCACATATACCAAAATCAATAGCATTTTGAAAACTGTTTCTAATCTTACAGCCAGAGGTTACAGAGTATCCTTGGGATACTCTGTGTATTGAAAATTACATAAGGTTTACTGAAGATTACATTTTCTTTTGATTACTAATTTATATACACTATTTGTTTCTTGCATGTCTACACTCTGTGTTTTGTATATTTTCATTCAGTCCTCTTTATTCTGACTAGTTCAATTGCAGCTCTGTTTGACTTTCTTTTGATTTTCAGCCTTGATATTCATGTTCATATTTTTGTGCCAAAGGCTAAAAAACTCTTAGAAGATTTTAACAGTAAGCCAAAATTACTGAAAAAAGTTTTTAGAGGAAGTTCTATTAAGAATAAAATCAAAATATGTATCAGATTCAGTTTTTAAAGTACCTCAGCACTTGCAATATCAAATCCCATTGTCTTGCAATTAGGCTAAGTTGCTGAAGTGCCTGCAGCAGACTTAAAAGTGCATCACCGGCTTCAGAGTCACTTAGTGAATGTCTGTACTGCAGATGAACTATTCACTCCATGAAAGCTGCACAGAGATCCACCGAGGCTCATTTATTCCACATCTATTAAGCTAGTCTTTGTAGACCACCATGCTTGCATGGTTTAACTCTCTATACCCATTTATGTTTATATTGCATTACAGGCTGAAGTGCAGATGACCCTTCATCTATAATAGATTGGAACAGATGCTATGATCAAAGCAACTTAGAAGTACATTCTGCACAAATTCTTTACTTCTCACAGTTAAAAGGTGATGTTTTCAAGGAGATGAGAGCTAAATGTCCTTTGACAGAAGCAGTTCTCTTTGTGCATACGTAATTTTCACACAAAATGAAATTCACAGGTAAGCAATGTTTGATTTCTACAGCACTTGAATGCCACTCCTGGCCAGGCACACAATACTGAATTGTAGTTTCAGTGTTTTAAATATCCATTTAGGTAACTGGAGGAAGAAATATTCCTACTGGTTGGACTCCTGAAGACAGAAGGATTGCATTGTCCTATAGCCAGTAGAGATAATGAAACCCAATTTCTGATATTTTTGAGTCCTACTTTCTTTATGCCACCCTAATGACCTGGATAAAAATACTTCTGCTCCTCACCAGATGATCCCTTATGAAATCCACATACAAGAAGATAAAAATATGCACTAGTCTTGAACTGCATGCATATAAAATGGCTGAGAATGTGTAATGGCTGTTTTCACTCTCCTTTGGCTTCAAGGGAGGCACTGTTTTGGGCCTTTCTCCTTTAGTTAGCCACTGTTCCAGTAAACTTGTAGGGACATAATTATCTTCAAGAATTCTACCCATCTCTCAAAGAGACTAAAATTAGCCAATGTATTTAAAAATTATCAAGAAGGGACTGATCTACAAATCAAGTGGAATAGAGTTCACGTTAATCTCATTTCATCAGTAAAACATGCTAAATTTTCGATTCATATTAATGGTCATCAGGAATTCTCCTGAGCACAAACATGGTGTAAAATGTTGTAGCAAACTGCACCCATCAGTCCTCTGTTTATGGGGAAGGAATAGTAAGTTTATCTATAAAGTGTTGTAACTTTCAAAACAAGACTCACCCCCAAAAAAACCCCAAACATAAAAAAACCTGAGTCGGTTCCAGTATGTGCTCTATTTCTCTCTTCTATTCATTGAGCTCCTAAATAAGTTATTTAACCATAGTTCCCAAAGTGCAATATGTTCCTGCCAACAAAACAATAAAATAATACCAGAACAGTTTTTTTTTCCTGTTCTTTTACCTAAAAGCTCTTCATATGTTTTATTTATATTTTTGTCGTCCTAAGCAACACAGAATTAAGCATTCATTATGTGCATTTCCAAACAGGAAACTGAAGATGCAGCTCCCAAAAGCCTCTGTGTTAAAATTTAAAAATTGAAAAGCCATAGATATAACAGATACTATTGGGAGCTTCCTCTCCTGGTTCTGTTGAGAGAAATATAATGAAAATTTGGATGATAGTTCTTTGATAGAAAAATAAAGCTAAGGAAAGAAAAGAACATACCATATATTACAACACAGTACTTCCCATTTAGTATCTCCTAGTTATCATTGCCCTTAGCCATTCAGGATTTCTAAGGGCGACAGAGCAAAACCAGCTCTCCTTGCTTGGGGTAAGAGAAGTACCTGTTTAGAGAAGTACAGCAATGTATGGCATGTATCACAGGGAACTAGATTGAATTGGTGTGAAATCATTATTTTCTAGTAGAAATAAAATTTAATCAGAACTTTTTTCAGGATGGTGTCTATTTCAACAGCATTTGGGAACACTGCTTTTTTAATTCCTCAGGTGGGTGAGGATATTGAAATATACCACTTTAACAGACTTCTTTTTAGTACATTTTAATTTTATTTCAACCTTTCTGTTGTTTTTTAAGGTTTTACATTTATGCATCATCAAGACTAAGCAACTTGATATTGTCAACATTAAATTATGTATGCTTTCAAAACAATACTATTTTGTAAAATCATATTCCTTAAAAAAATGGATGGTTTTTTCTTCTTATTTTAGTAAGTTGGGGTTTGGAATATAAGAATTCCCATCAAGCACAAATATTAAGTTTTGGCAAATTCTAAGCCTGAATATCTGTGATTCTGTTGCAGAGGACAGTGTCAGGCAAGTACAACATCCGAGACATTTTACTGCCCTTATAGGAAAGAATGTTGACTACACTGATTCCTCCAGGAGAAATAAGGGCTCTGACATGACCCTGAAAATAGCAGAGTGAAAGCACATAGGGTGGGGTGATGGGGAGTAGGGGGGAAGAGAGCGTTAGAAAAGAGAGAAATGGACATAATGGTCTGGAACCAGGCAGAAAGGAAGTACTTCATTTTCACATGAGATAAAAAGGTAAAATTTGAGAAACCTGAAGCTGAGCCTAAAAAAAAATCATAGATCAACTTGGCTGGCACAAGGAGAGGACAAAATGTGGAAAGTGGCAACAAATATTTACCAGAAGAAAAAAAGAGGACAAAATGCCCTGGAAATGCTAATTACACACAGTGCTAGCTAACTCCAGCACAGGGCTTTGTAAAAGACTTGCTACAGGAGTGGTGGTGCTGCAACTGAAATGAAGCTTTTGCAATAGGCTTGGAGTTAGAGGTCAAGTAGTACTGCGTTTTTCTCCACTATCAGCATTTTTCACAAGTACAGTTAGTTAATTTACTGGGAGGCTCATTCAGTCTGCCCTCACTGTCATGAGTTCAAATAGCCAATATGCCACAGGTGTTTTATTTTACATGGTTTTTGAGACTAAATTGAAAACTACCAAGTGCAGGATTGCCAACTGTAAATGCTGTAATGATAACCATCACTCAAGGTCACAGCATGTCCATAAGCAAACTGACAGCAATATACCCGCTGTTCTGGTAACTGCCCTGTACCCTGACCACCGAGTCACAGAGTGGGCACTGAAGCACTCACTTCTCTAGAAGTTGGGGTGAAGAAAATGAGGAAACTTCCACTAAAATACTTATCATTAGAATCTGATTTTTTTTAGTATTAAAACCCTTTCAGCCCTGGTTTACCCCATATAACTAAGGTGTTAACTAAAATGGCTGAGTTAGGAAATAATTTTCTCTAAACTCCCTACACAACCAGTAGAGTTCAATCCACTTTTGGTCTTTTGGAGGTGCTTGTATTTCTCTATTGCATATGAAAGGTAACCAAAGACGACTCAGCTAGTGATGGGACACTTGTGTCCACTCTTAGGTGAGCAAAAGCTCTGCATTCCCCTCCAGTTCTAGTTGAGATTGCTCGTATTTCCACAAGATTAATTCCTACAAACACATGAGCAATCAAAAGAACTTTATTAAAAATGTATAATTATTACAATTAGTCCAGAATGTAGCACGAAGAACAGGTTATCAGAAGACACGTCTATTAATAACTGAATGTAACACAAAGGATACTACTTTTTAAAAAAATCATGTGACTCTTAAAATCTAATGTTTCTTCTTTCTTTTTCTAAGAAATGCTTCCATAGTCACAAGATTCGCGGCAGGTAGATAAAAATGTGTCTACCTTTAAGCACTCTGTATTTGGGGCTTAAGAAATACTTCAAAACTCAGAGTAATTTTATTCTTTATTGATGAACAGTTTCTGATCATACTTTCTGATGAAAATCTTTATCTTTGTAGATATTTATGGACATAATATTAATACCTTTTTTACCACCATGGGGAGTGGATCTCTCAAAATGATAAGCAAATGATAGAGATATGAAATTCACCATTCAAATCAATGCATATTCACCAAGTCTCAGATTTACTGAGTTAAAAGAATCTGCCTAGGCTTCCTCTAATGATAAAGGTTAAAAATAAGTGAAGGGAAAATTCTAATTGAAACCATTCAGCAGTGGTAATTTGTGACCAAGGAATGATCTGGCATGGAGGGTAAGAAAGCTCAACTACAAGGAGTTAAGCTGGTTGGAAGTAGAATGCCAGAGAAAGAACAGACTCCTTGAAAGGGAATTAAGTTTCCCTTGGAGATAAGATAGGAAACAGCCTCAGCACTGTTTTGTAGCCATCCTGGAATAGGAGCACTCGTTTGGGAGCCACATTTGGATGGCAGAGCTGGGCCAATGAACCCACAAATGGGCTGAGGTGCCCCACGTGACCGCTCTTGGGACTGGTGCTGGTGCAAGTGTATATAAGGAATGTGACACACCTTTGTAGACTCCATGTAGAATCATGTATTGTGGTAGAACACTGCCCAGTGCATTGTTCATTAACATTTTCTTTTACATTTAATCACAAATGTGTGTTAATTTGCCTCATAAACATTCCTCAACACAAGGTTCTCCAAAAGGAAGCTTTATTCAGAGGAGGATTTTAATCTAGTTTTGGTTATAGCTGTTCTCTGGCTAGAGAATTAATAAAAGTCCAGTTTGTTAGCCTGTGAGCCATCTCAATTCATGTGGTTCTATTTAAGATCTTTGTTGAAGTTTAGCCTTACTATATAAATAAATGGAAAAATCATATATCAGTTATATGCAGGTAAGTTGAAAATGGCAATAATTTTCCAAACGAAAGAAGGACTACCCTGGAAGTAGGATAAGAGCTTGGGAGCCAGGTATCAAACCTGGATACTGGAGAAACCAGAGGGTGTCTGGATTGGCTACTAGATGGGTCAGGAGGTCCCAGGCAGCTCTTGGAGAGATCATGGAGCCCCGGGCTCAACTGAGACACCCATTTGTGTATGTGTGTGTGTGTGTCTGAGCATGATGCAAGGGAGGCCAGTGTACCTGGAGCCAGCTGAGGGGAAGTCTGAAAGCATAAGGCTAGTTACTGGATGGATCCATAATGTGACATTAGACCATGCAGTCATGTAACATCTCATGTAACATCATGGTCATGTAACATCTAAGATGTTTTTAGTCCTCCAGTAAAGCTATTTTATGTACTAGATTTTTTTTTCCATTCAGTTTGTTAGGAAGTGTTTCTAACTATTGGAGCAGTTCCAGTTCAGTCAACTCCAGACTCTTCCCCCGTGTTGTAGAGCTCTTTCGCATGCGGAATTCAGAACAAGTAAATACCCTAGCAGAGGAATATATTGATGCTTTTTAGGGAAGGCTGATGCTTTCCCATTCCTCCTCCACTCTCATCTGCCATACATCATGAAAGTATTCTACCTGGGTCTCCAAACATGCCCATTTTCTACCATTCTCTGTCATAAGGAAACAGCTCTGTGTGGGTGAAGGCCTCCCAGGGATTCCTAGAGAAACACGTTTCCAAAGAAGTAACTAAAACAGCCATGGATCAACATATACATTGTTATTTAAAGCAAAGTAAAATATGGCAACATGCTAGAAAGATTATTCAGCTTTTGAAGTTTGAACTGCACAAGCCCATGAAAGGGGCACTAATGGAGAAAATTATTATTTCAACTTACATTAACTGTACAATGGTAGAAGCTATGTTTGGCAACTGTGTTTTGGGGACTGCATTATCATAGCAGTGCAGACATAATGATGCTTACATCCCCATTTATCTTAATGCCAGTATTATTTCTTTCAGTAGAAAGGGGGAAAAAAAACTGTTTACAAATGTGGATAAAATTTTTTTTCATTTGAATCAGTGATAGCTATAAAATATACATCCATTATGGAACAGAAATTCAGTAGCAGTGTAAAGCACTTGACAGCATTGCCTTCGTGTATTTGAGAAGCAGCAGTCTGAGTAATTTTCTACTTTCCATCTTGTCATCAGGCCAAAAGTAACTCTTGTATTCTGCACGCTGCTAACTTTACATTGAAAATGCATTTTTCATTTTATCTGACATGGTAATCTCTCACTGATTGTTAAAGTCTGTCTGTCTCCTTTCCAGAGTAACAATCTGCTATCCTACTGTCAGTACTCTCTACTCCCACTAATGTCTAATTAAGATTATCCTGTCTGAATGCTTCCTTTCATCCCTACAAAATTTGAAATAAACTACATCTAAATGAAAAGTGTTCACAGAGGAATATAATTAAATCCTTTTAATAACAATCCCCTTATTTAAGTCAGTCCAATTTCTTATGAGGACAAGACCTGCAGTTCACAATTTGAAGAGTCTAGGTAATTACTCTGTTCAGGAAAACCACTGTGCTCACACAAAGCCTTCTCCAAGATGGAAGTATGTGCAAAGATTTGGTCTTATCAGTATTTAGATAGGGTATGTGAGGGAACACTGACTGCACTTGCATCACAGATTAATTCACTGAAACAAATTTTCACATCAGTTAAGCCTTAAAATCATAGTATCATAGAATGCCAGATAAGAATGGACCTCAAGGATCATTTGGTCCAAACTTTCTTGGCAAAAGCACAGTCTAGACAAGATGGCCCAGCACCCTGTCCAGTTGAAACTTAAAAGTGCCCAATGTTGAGAACTCCACTAATTTCCTAGGGAGGTTATTCCCATGCCTACTTGCCCTTGTGAAAAATGTTCCTCTTGTGTCCAATCAGAATTTCCCCAGGAGTAACTTGTACCCATTATCGTTCATCTTTTCCATGAGACTCCATCTCCAGCTTCTTTGTAACTGCCCTATAAATACTGGAACATGGTGATAAGGTGTCCCCTAAGTCTTTTTTTTTCTCAAGGCTGAATAAACCCAATTCTCTCAGCCTTTCCTCATATGGCTGCTTCCCAGTCCTTTGATCATCTCAGTGGCCTTCTCTGGACCCTTTTCAGCCTGTCAACATCTTTTTTTGTATAGTGGGGACCAAAACTGAACACAGAATTCCAGGTATGGCCTAACAAGTGCTGAGTGGGATAATGACTTCTTTATCTCTGCTGGTGATGCCCTTGTTGATGTGATCCAGTATCCTGATGGCTTTCTTTGTCACTGCAGCACTCTGTTCACTCATATTGAGCTTGTTGTCCACCGGGACTCAAATGTTTCAGGATATGGTGTTCTTGAAGATGCTGCACTCAGTTAAACAGCTTTTATTAAACAGAAGAGATATTAGCAAATGAGACAAAGTGAGATTTTTAATCTAACCTTCCACAATTTAAATAACCTTTGACCTCTCTACAGTCTCTCTCTGTTTTCCCTTGCATGCAGGATTCTTCCCTGGTCCTACTCCTACATAGATCTGCAATGCTATTTTCCCTGGTAAATAGCTGTCGCATTCCACTCTAGAACAGACTACACCTCTGAAGGACATGGTGCTATTTCTGTATGAAGTTTGCTGACTGCTGTATGATTCTCTAGGGTGAAATGAGATGTATAGACATATATAAACATCAAACAGAATATTTTCACCTGAAAAGAGCTTTGATAATTTTCTGTGGTGAATGCCTTAACTTCTGGTTGCAAAAATCTCCCTTATGAGATATGCATATAAATCTCAAACAGCCCTTTAAATATTCTTCTTAACACTCTTGAGACATCTACAGAAGTAAATTGTCTGGTTTGAGCCCACCCAGATGGCAAAAAATCACCATGCAGCCATTCATTAACTCCTACCCGACTTGGTGGGGGAGGGAGGAGAAAAGACAACAAAAAGCTGAAGGTCTGACAAAGAACAGGGAGGGATCACTCATCAAGTACAGTCATGGGAAAAGGACTGACTTGACTTGGGAATCATAAAATCATTCAGGTGGGAAAAGACATTTAAGATCATCGAGTCCAAACCAATGTAATTTAAGCAAAACCACCCTTCCCCCCAACCCTCCCCTCTTCCCAGGCCCAGCACAGCTACCTCCTCCCCCTCCCCCACAGTGGCACAGGGGGACAAGGAATGGGCGTTGTGGTCAGTCCCAGTCTGTTCCATGTTGTTTCTGCTGTTCCTTCCTCTTCAGGAGGATAACTCCTGACAGTCCACCCCTGAGGAAACATGGCATCCCTCCCTTGGGAGACAGTGCTCCAAAAACTTCCACAAGCACGGGTCCATGCTCCCACAACCATGGGTCCCTTCCACAGGCTGGAATCCTCCCAGCAATGAACTGCTCCAGTGCAGGCTTCCCTCAGAGTCATGGACTACTTCAGGATCAGTCCCTTGCACCACTGTGGGGTCCTTCACAGGCTGCAGACTGGATTCTGCCCCACACTTGATCTCTAAGGGCTGCAGGGGCTCACACTTCCATACCACCACAGGCCAAAGGGGAATGGCTACTCCAGTGTGCCTCCCCCACTCCTCCCTTACTGACCTCAGTGTCTGCATGGTTGTCCCTCTCAGGCCCCACTCCCCTCCCAAAGAGAAAAGCTCCCAAAACAAAGGAACTTGCCCAACAGGTTTTTCTCCTCTTAAATGTGTTATTGTAGAGGCACTGATTTGCTCAGCCTTGGCCAGAGGTGGGTCTGACTTGGAGCCCAGGTTGCTTCTCAAAGCTTCTTAGAGGACCAAAATCAATAGCCCCCAGTTCACTACCAAAACCCCACCAGACACAAAACAAACACATAAATGAACAATGCAGAGCTGGGCACAGAAAGGCTGCCATTTGTAGTACTGTTAAGTAGGTACAGTTGTTTCTGGTACACTTTTAGCCTAGGTGAATTAGCACTCCTTCCAAAAAACTCACAGGCAGTTTGTGAATTAACCCATTCAGGGTCTACTTCCAATATACAGTTTGGGTGTAGCAACCCTGAACTGAAAGCAAGGTGAGTTTAATAGCAAGGAGGTAGCCAGATTTTGCCAGCTGGTCTCAGAATCAGAGCCAGTGCAATGGCTTTGCATATGAGCCAACAGTGTGCCCAGATGGCCAAGAAGGCCAAGAGGATCCTGGCTTGTATCAGAAACAGTGGGTCCAGCAAGAGTAAGGCAGTGATCTTGACCCTGTTCCCGGCACCGGTGAGGCCACAGCTCAAATGCTGTGTTCTGTTTTGGGCACTGCGGTGTAAGAGACACATTGAGGTGCTGGAGCTAGTGCAGAGAAGGGCAACCACACTAGTGAGGGGTCTGGAAAACATGTCTTATGAGGAGCGCCTGAGGGAACTGGGACTGTTTAGTCTGGAGAAGAGAAGGCTGAGGGAAGACCTTAGTGCTCTCTACAACTACCTGAAAGGAGGTTGTAGAGAGGTGGGGGCTGGTCTCTTCTGCCAAGTATCTAGTGATAGAACAAAGGGAAACAGCCTGAAGCTGTTCCAGGGGAGGTTTGGATTGGATATTAGGAAGAAGTTCTTTACTGAAAGAGTGGTTAGGTATTGGAACAGGCTGCCCAGGGAGGGGGTGGAGTCACCATCCCTGGAGGTGTTCAAAAAATGTGTAGACGTGGCACTTCAGGACATGGTCTAGTGGTTATGGTAGTTTTGGGTTGACGTTTATGATCTTAGAGGTCTTTTCCAACTTTAATGATTCTATGATTTTATGTCCAAGCATAAATGTCACCTTAGCATCAAGTGATTATTTTAGTCCATAGCTACACAGAATGTAACAGAAAAAAAAGGTCACAAGTCAATTGTCCTATCTATAGAAACAATTTAAAGTATTTGGTTATGGATGCCTCTAATCATCTGTGGTGGTTCAGTAAAGCTGTGGTGGTTCAGTACCTGCTGGGAGCTGAGCCACGTGGCCACTGCCACTGCCCCCCCACCTCCCGGACAGAGGGTTTTAAATGCCTTTTTGAGTTGAGATAAGGAGAGTTTAATACAATAACACACAAGAAACAATCGCAGTAACAACAGCAATGACAATAGTGAGAAAAACAATGTACAAAATGAGTGATACTGTATGGACAAACGGGCAGAGTAGAGCGGAGCAGACCACTGTACACCTGCGAGTAGCACAGCAACAGGAACTGGCCCCCGAGCATGACGTCAGCATGGTATGGAATAGCCCAGCTGCACCAAATTAACCCTGTCCTGGCTGAACCAGGACATCATCCCACAGAGATATCGTTTATACTTGTGGTAGATTAGATTTTATTTGACAAATATGTCATACATGTAGGTGCTGACCAGTATGCCTAGGATGTTAGGTAGATTAGTCCTTGTTGGTCCCCTTGAAATCCAGATAGAATACAGGTGTCTTCCTGCCCCAGGACCAGGTATATGTGTTTGCAAGGAAGTTTTTATGCCTTGGTTACACACCACTAAGGCAAAATAAGGCTTTCTGTAGTAAAGTAGGAAGAGAGAGATATTTCAAAAGATCTAGTAGGTGGGTTTGAGAATGAGATTCACTTCCAAATTAAGAAATTTACATTTAAGTGTCTAGATGGAGTTGTAGAAGTCAGTATCCAATTATTGTCAGTAAAGAGCTGAGTTCACTTTATGCGCCCAAATATGGGCACATATTGTCATGTGAAATAGCCCAAAATATCCAAGACATCCAGCAGGACTGCCACAAATGACACAGAACCTATGGGAGATGTCTTGTCTATTTTGATGAGTAACAGGGAGCCAAGAAGAATATCTAAGCAAGTAGGCATCCATGCTCTGGCAACTGCATCTAGATCTGTGTAATTTTCCATATTTAGTGCTTTCTATAATCATAAAAGAAATTAAGCTAAACATATGAGTAAGAGCAACTGGACTGTGTCTTTTCATATTCCATATAGTCTTCAAACAGCCATCCAGGACATTTTTCCCCTCATTAGGTTACAGAACAAGTATGAGAATAGACATGACACCTAGAGAGGCATGATACTAGTCAGACCATGTAAATATATGGCCCATAGAAAAATGTGTTATGTAGTTGACTTTCAACATGCTACTGACCAAACTGCAAGTCATAGAGCCCAAAATGGAAGTAAATTTATGCTTTACAGTTCCAACAAAGGTCTTTTTCCCTTTTCTTCTAGTTCCAGATCTCAGTTAGAGAATATGGTAACTGGTATCAAAGGCACAGAACAATGATCAGAAAGAATTTGGCAAGACTGCTTTCTTAGATTTTTAATGTTCAAACTCCAATATCAGTAATAGTGGAGGGAAAGTGTTTGTGTGAGAGAAAGCTACAAGGACAGATACTTCCTGTTGAAAAAAATGTAGCACGAGATGAACGTCTCGTTTTTGCAAAAGAAAAAAAAGTAACAGTAATTCTCTTCTAATTATTCTCTGGTAATAAACGAATAGCATAATGAAATTTGTTAGTATCATTTCCTATTTGTCAGGAATACTAAGTTGGAAGGATCATCTACTATTTGCATATCGTTGAAGTTAATGCCACTTCCACATTTTAATGTTAAACAAAAACAGAGTTTAAAATATCATTGACAATATATTAGCAGTTTTCTCATCATGCTTTTAAGTCAGAAACACAAGTAACAAGGAGACTGAATAGCAGGATTTTTGACAATCAATTCCTTTTCCATACAAAAATATCTGCTTTCCACACTCATTACACAAAGGAGAGTTCAGACCGATCTAAGCTAATGGTCATTTTTCTTTCAACTCACCATGTGCTATCCAGTCTTATAGTGATTTAATTTACACCACTTTTGACGGACAAGCATGTCCAGATTTAACCTTGAGCTACCTTGAACTGCTTCTGACACCCTGAGTATCTCTATTGACCTTAATGGAATTATAATAATGAAAATAAATTAATAAATTACTGTTAGAGTGGACTGTTCCCCAAGGGAAGGTGAAGGTGACAATGAGGCAGGCAGGGCACCATCCGCACTGACACAGGAACAGCTCCACAGCACTCAAACACAAAGAGCAGACCTGTGACAGAAACCAGAGTCAATCAGCAGCTCACTGAGAGCCAGACATCTCTAGCTCCCAGCTTACATCCCAACAGGATTATATGGGTTACAGCCACACTTTGAGCACAATCAGCCAAACTCCTCAGAGGTGGGTGTTGCGGAGCTTGTAGGTGCATTTGGGGTCCTGGCAGGACTTCCTATAATATGTGTCATAAGAAAAAGTAAAATTCAGCATGTAACACTAGTCAGAAAACAGGTTACAGTATATTTTTATGTTTGGAGTACTAAAAAATTTTACCTTTGACATCATTTATCTGATGTTTCTGTGAATTGATCTAATGAGATTGCCCCCTAGATTGCTTCAATGAAACCCTGGCATAATCATTAATAATTAGAAGTGACATACAGTGTGCACTTCAGGAAAACACTTGTCTTCCTCTCAGCCCTGCCGGTCTCTAAAGACAGGCAGCCATTTCCTAGTAAGTGGGTTGAATATTGTTCACCACTTTTTGAAGGACTTTGCAACTCAGAATGCTCTATGAGTAGTCTGTGTACATGGAAGTAGCTGTAACAAGCCAGCTAGATGTCCTTCCACTGATGAAGCCAAGGAAGTTTAGTGCTTGTAACCTGGAGCTGGAAAGTACCTTGCAGCTGTATTCACTCCAGGACAAGATTACATAATGAGCAATTTTGTGAGATGCTATTTTACATCACAATTACACTAAAAGGAAAGTGATCCTCTAATATATTTGATTGAATGTAATTGTTTGAGAAAGATATGTAGAAGCTACAATACAGCTGTAATGGCCGGAATGTTCCGCAGGGCACCCCTGACAAGTGAAGTACTCAAAAGTTGGAATTAAACTGTTTCTGTGACTTAAATATCAAATTATATTGCTGAGTTCTGTCAGATTAATTTATGGAAAAATGCAAAGAAAGGAAATGCTTCAGCTCAGAGCCTCCCAACAGAGACTCAAAGTGAAAGAGCCCTAACAAGTACGAGGGGGTTAACTCAGCAGTTTTAAAACTCATTGTAAGAAAGCTGGAAAAATTCTCTAGGGCAATCCAATTTATTTTCATAGACATGACAAATTCAGGCTGAAGAGTTCTGTTAATGGAGGATAGTTACTTAGAAAGTGGAAATCGCTTCATTCCCATGAGGGGGGAAAAACACAACAAAAATTGCCTTTAGAAATGGAAAGGGCTAAGCAAGTGCAGAAGAAAATAGATCAGCCTAGAGTTATTTAAGAACACAGAGGATGTTGCAAGACTCTTTGGAAGCTAGTTCTTCCCAAAATTAGTAGTTGTAGAGTTTAAATTTCCTTCTAAACTATTTAAGAAATGAGAGTGAGCTATCTTACCCTGCTGCGAAAACAAAAACTATCACTGATAGAAAAACAAAAGGTCTCTTATCTGTAATAAGTTTCATTTTCAAAGGAAATAGTCCTAAAAGCTAGAATGGTTGGCTTTGAAAATGCTTTTCCATTTAACCATCATACATTCCACTTTCTCTAACCAGAGAGAAAAGAGAAGCAATTCCAGTCCTAGTTCAAGAGAATTTATCTTCAACGTTATGATCACAATGTTTATCGTTCAGCTAAGCCCACACCTTTTAAAGTGGAGGTTGTACTGCAACCACTGGAGACAGAAAAATTGGACATGAAAACAACTATCATTGCAAAGTATTTTGAAGTATTCCAATGAAAATTGGTGATTATTTGATAGAACTATATGCCTACAGCAATGTACTCTGTGCATGTCTGTAGAACTCAGTTTTCCCAGTTTCTGTACTTCTGCCTAGACTGCAGAAATGCACACTCCAGTAATTTACAGCATATAGGTAGCCCTAAGGACACAACAAAAATATTAAATAGAATGTACATGAAATACCTTACATTTGTGCCATTTCCCTGACATAACGTCTCAGATTAAATCTATTGTAAAACTTACCTCTAACATTGATTTTTTAAATATTTCTAAATAAAGCAGAGAGCTATAAAAAGCAGTTTCAATGGAGTGAAATTTTCCAATCCAAATTTTATTACAAATATATTGTGCATTTTGGCGGTTAAGTATTTTGTTGCCTATACAGCTCTTCACTGAACTCTGCATTAAATTATGCAACCCTTGGATAAATCTCAGATGTCTACTCCTCAAGAAGAAGAGTGCGCTAGGCTCACTTTATGGAAATTTAGTGTAAACTACTTGAAAGCTTCATGTTTATCCAGAGTACAGAGGCATTCCTGACACATATCTCATAGTAGAGGCCAACAGGGAAACAAAAACTAGCTCTAGGCATAGGCAAATTAGTTATGTGATTAAGTACAAGGCCAGGTCTGATGGGGCTCTGAGCAACCTGATCTAGTTAGAGACATCCCTGCTGACTGCACAGAGGTTGGAGCAGATGATCTTGGAAGGTGCCTTCCAGCCCAATGCATTCTATGATTCTATAAGGCTGACAGAGGTAACAAAATTACTTCATTGCCTTTTCTTGACAGAGGTGTTTTTTGGCTGCCACTGCTGTGGTCAAAAAAGGAAAAGGAAGTCAGGGAGCACAGGATGGCAGCTATTGTGGGATGGGGTGGTCTACTATAAGCAGAAAAAGGCACCATCCATGTTCTCCTTATAGTAATACCAGCCACAATCTTACCTCCTTAAAGCCATCTTCTACCCCTTATCCAAACACCCTAAAGTTTCATAACCTGTGGTGGAACTAACAGCTCAGGGTCAGCATGTAGCACTGCAAAACTTTGTGCTGTAGCATTGCAAAACTCAAATTTGCTTGAAAGGCTGAGAAGACTTGACCTGGTTCTGGAGGAAAACTACCCTTGTCACTTCAACATCAGTGTGCTTGGAAATAATATCATAACTCAGATTCAAGAAAACATAGATATAGTGTCTTAGCTTCAGACATTCAGCCCATGCATTCAGTTAAACAAAAATATAACTGTGGCATTTGTTAGGAACAGAAGCTTAGCTCAAGAGCATTTCCATTTTAAAGTCCTTGCTACAAGACTAAATTTACACACTTAAAGCAAATAATCAAGTGCTAAAAATATTCACTAGATTCCTTTATGAATTTAAGCATCAGTTTAAAAAAAAAACCCTGCATATTACCAGCATCTTTGAAGTCAGACTGTGCATTTAAAATATGCATGAAGGTGCTTTGTCTTTGTTATCTTTTTACGCAAATGTTGGAGTTAGTATTCCTTTGAAGGAGAGAACAATGACGCAATCCCACATGTTCCCATCAGGGCCTCAGGTTGAAGCACTAGGGCAGTGGAGGTGCTGGGCATTTTCTTGCCCAAGCACATTTCTCACCTTATGCACCACATGCTTATGCACACAATATCTCATTCTTGTGCTGCTTTACTTCTTCCTAATGGACTTTCACACATCTCCTCTAATGCCACATCTTTCAACCCACAGTCTTACAGTCTTTTTGCTCCAGGTGCTCAAATCAGAGCATGAATATCTGGTTATTTCCCTCACGGTCACTGCTGTTCCCCTGTCCTGGTTTCACTGGGACAGAATCATAGAATCAATTTTGTATTCAGGAAAGCCGCGTTTTTGAGATGACGGCAGCACTGGATTTGGTGAGAATAAAGTTGGTAAAACACTTTGCTTCCAGCCATAGCCACCTTTTGGCCAACCATAACATGTGGGTCTCCATAGTGATCAACATATTTAGCAGTTTTGAGCTAACCAGGTGCTAAAGCTTGGAGGGACAAAAGCCATGGCAGCTGACCAAAGCTGGCCATACCATAAATGTCACACTCCCTATAAACTGGAAAGTTTGCTGGGGATGATCTCTTTTTCTCATTGGCCACCAGCCCTGGAGGTCTTGCCTGTTATTCTGCTCTCAAGGCCAACTTTCCTGTGTGCTACGACTGATACATTTTCACTGGAGCTGTGGTGCTCACAGTGCCTGACATCTGGCATTTACTGCTGGGAGTGTGCAGCTCACGCCCACTACATGCACTGAGTGTAACTTTGTCTATTTTATATTATTAGTAGTATTAATATTTGTGGTTTTATTATCACTTTATTAAATCTGTTTGCATTTCAACCCACAAGTCTCCTTTCCTTTTCCTGATTCCCCTTCTTGGGGCAGGAGTGGGGGGATGTCATTGGTTGATAGAATAGCTACCTAAATGGAGACAACCCCTCAATCTATAGCCCTATTAATCACTACTTTTTATCACTACCTAGTTTTTGGGTTATTAATCCATAAGCCTAGACAGAGATGACTATTAGTCTATAACCTAGATATAGCTACACATAATAGTCTCTCAATGGAACCAACACATTTGTTAGTTTGGTGGCACTATTCCCCCTACTCCTGGGCCAGTTGGCACAGGGTGAGACTCCCCTCCCTGGTCTATGTAGCAATGCATTAGCAAAGTACAGATTGCAAAAGACAGTGGACCTGTGCACCTGGCTCCTTATGGTCTTGGACTATCAGTCAAACCTATTATGACCTGGTACACTTGTACTTAGGTTGTGCCCAGAGAGGGGGATACAAGGACCTCAAGATGCAGTAATTATGTGTTTACATGTTTAGTTTTTATGCATATACAAATACTTTGGTTTGAGATACCCTGTAGTAAGTTAGCGTGAATCTTGTCATCCTAGAACCTGTCATTAAGTTGCTGTTTTACTAAGTCACTTTTTACAGTAAGTGCTGCTGAAATCAGCCTTTGATTTATCTCATTTTATTAATAAATCTTGATTTTCTGATAAATCAAGCTGTGTCAAACATTTCATTCTACCACAGTTCGCCTAGAAAAGTTACATTAAAGATTTGTATCACACACAAAAGTATTCTCCAAAAGCATTGGTCACTCTTCTCATGGTAAACTCAATGCAAAAAACATTACTTAAAGTTGTTCAATCTCTAAGATAAAGCCATGGTAATAATAAAATCCTTTAGTTATGACTAATCCTCCAGTGGCCTTAGAAACCCAAAACATGTACTGGAAGCTTTTTCTTCATGGTTCAATGGTAACACCAATGGAAAAAAAACAGTAAGAATACCTTGCAGGAAGGACAAATCTCTATGACTAATAAAGTGCTTACAAACTCCACCTGTCTCCCCAATATTACCAACAGAAATGTTTTTCTAGTCTCTGGTGATCATGAAAAACAGGTAATCATTGTTTTAATAACCGTGTTTTATGCACTACAATATTATTGTTTCATTCCTTCACATGTTTTCTGTTGCCTTGATTAAACTACTGAAATTGCTTCAAGATTTATTCAAAGGTTGTGTTTTTGCTAGTGATTTTATTTTTTATTGATGTCTTTCAGACTGCCAAAGTAATTTCTCAGAAGTTAAAGCATGGTACACAGAAACTGGACACAGTATTTCAGGTGATATTTTACTAGTTCTACTACTTCTCATGTATCAGCTCTCCTGTCAACACTTATCAGAAGTAAATAAACTAATTTTTGCAAGAGCATAGCACTGCTGACTCATATTTAGTTGGCATTTCAATGCAATACTTCACAGCTGTTATCCTGCCAGTCATTTCTCCTTCCTAAACCTAGGGCACAAATATAGCAGTAATTCCACCCTTCCTCTGAGCCAACCTGCTAGGGCCATGGCTTATTTGTGGTATTACAAACCACTCACTCTCTATGTCATATGCACACATCCAGGGCTGTAATTAAAATTACAGTTCCATGCTCTAGACTTTTTTCCCCATCATGAAATACCAGACAGCACTTCAAGCTTTGGTTACTGAAGTAGGTAGGCTATAGGTGTGGCCAAGTATGATAAGTCTTACACCCTTCTATTCCTAGTGTTGAGTCTTCAAGACTTCTTCAGGGCAAGTGAGCACATAGCTTGGAATGGATTATAAAAAATCAGTATGATGGGACATTATATCAAAATATGTATGTCTTCTCTCTGATAGTCTGTGTTTACTTACAAACTTCCTCATGGACCTGACAAGTCCCATGACCATTATATTCTTATTTAACTTTTATTACACATACATATTCTTACAGTGTGTAGAAAACTAGTTATGTCGATAGGAATCCCAGTACCCACTAAAGGAACAAACAAAGCAAGGAAACAAATCTATCTATGCTTCCCAAGAGAACAATTTGAATGAAAGAAAAAGCAACAGAAAATATAGAGGCAGAATAGAAATACCTGGTGCTAAGTAAGGTATACCTAAGATCTTCCTGAGATGTCTAATTCATAGGACATTCCACATAGGCATTTCATATTTGGGTTCACCTCTGAACTGCGCTTGGGAAACCTGTATGTCTCCCAGTAGCTCCTTGGGGAAACTAAGGAGAAGCAGGAGTTTAGCAATGTGAATACTCGATGAGAAATGAGTGGTCAGAGTGAGAAGCTGCTGTTGGCAATGCAGGTGCCTAACCACGGTCAGCACACTTTTAAATATCACTGGCTGCTTATCTGAGCTCTGAGCACAACCTTAACAGACTCAACCGAAATAAACAGGATCCTTCTGAATATTTAATCCGTGTAGCATCAGACCCAAATGGGACACTGGAATTTCTCAAGCATGTGCAGAATACAGATGCCATTGGCCAAATCACAATCTATCCACATTTCAATGCATATCTTTATGTACATTTAATTGAGCACTTCTGTATAGACCAATAATGAGCAGGTCAAAATCAGATCTGTGCTGTGCACATTTTAGCCAACTTGCATCTTTACAAATCTGAGCCTGTATCTGGGAACAAGTTTTACTGTTTTAAACACAGCTGTCTTTCACATTGCCAAGGTGCTCTCTAACTTCAGAAGTTCCTTGAAGGCAATCTGCAAATAATATGAGACTGATTGGTCATAATTTCTTCCATCTGAGAAACAAATTCTACTTTGTGTTATTTTATTATCAACTGGGGTGAAAATTGCATTTACTTTTATGGAATGACAGGCCTCCCTACCCCCAGTTAAAAAAGGCAGAGGATGTTATTGGCACTTACTGAAATTATCATGAACTCTACAGAAAAAGAAAGAGGCTGGGATAATCTGTTCTCATGTGTATAACAGACAAGGCATAGCTGGCATGTGATACACAGTATGCCATGCAACAATCTGCCATATTTTGTCAGTCTTATAGATACTTAGTTACTTTAATATAGAGTTTTCTTTTTAACCCCATTGGGTATTATGTCATGATAATGCATACAGAATAATAAATCCATGATTTAAGATCTAATGTCTTACATTTGTCATGGAATTATTATAAATGACATTTATATAAAATTGCAGACAAGTAAGAATTTTGTGAAACATTAAGGGAATAACTTACAGAATGAAGTGGGAGCGAGGTGGGAATATCAACTGTATTCAGTCAAACCATGGAGAAATTGCTACACTTTGAGGGGCATGTTAACCTTAAAAAGACACACAGAGACTTAAGGAAAATTATAGATCAACATTACTTTTTTCTCTTCTATTCCTAAATACAGGAATGTTTTCTTTTCTGAACTGATGAAGAAGGTGCACTCAAAATCAATATTATCCTGACAAGAGCTACAGAGCACATCCATTTATAAGAGTATTTTATCAGTAGACATAGCTGCATTGAAAAACATCTTTTGAGACTACTGCCTAGACTATTTTACGCAGAACACCATTGTCGGGACTGCTTCATGCAGCCAAAGAAGGCATTTACAGTCCCAAGCGGTGAATGCCTGTTTCACTAACTACGCAACTGTATTAGGCATATTCCCCTTCAGGCTGCTGCTTTAGAGACTGAATCTTAGATTATTTATATTATGCGGTTGGTAACAGTTAGGCTCATAAAAAGGAACTGAGTGACAACTCTATTTAATCATAGCATAGCATCAGACCAGGCATAGTCTTTGCTCTTAGGGTGAAAGGTATCCACAAAACAACAACAACAACAAAAAGAGACAAAAGTACTGTGCTTTTCTGGCACATATGTATTGAATTTTGGCCAAGGAGAAGGTGTGATTCTGTGCTGAGTTTTCACATTCTAGAAATACAGCATCAAAAGGAAATGGTGGTTTTGATGAGAAGTGCCTTGCCAAGACAAAGCAGACAGCTTCCTTCTTTCATCATGAAAAGAAGTCATTATGGACTTGGCCCAGCCTTACTGAACTCCATTTCCAGTTAGCACAATGGGGTATACATGAGATATCCTGTGCATATATACACTGCAGATGTCTTTGAGTTTATCTGCTCTCCTTTCTGCCACACAACAGCTGGGCTCTTTCACTTTCAGAGATTAACATCCCAGCTGTGCTGAGGTATATAGGTAGAGAGAGCCAAGACAGCATGTTCTGATATTGTCACATGTAAGACCATAATAATTATATACTACAGTGGAGATTTCAGTAAAACAGGGACAAAAGACCCTTCCACAAACCACAGAATCATAGAATCTTTAAGGTTGGAAAAGACCTCTAAGATCATCAAGTCCAACTGTCAACGCAGAACTACCATAACCACTAGACCATGTCCTGAAGTGCCACGTCTACATGTTTTTTGAACACCTCCAGGGATGGTGACTCCACCACTTTCCTGGGCAGCCTGTTCCAATACCTAACCACTCTTTCAGTAAAGAAATTTTTCCTAATATCCAATCCAAACCTCCCCTGGAACAGCTTCAGGCTGTTTCCCTTTGTTCTATCACTAGATACTTGGCAGAAGAGACCAACCCCCACCTCTCTACAACCTCCTTTCAGGTAGTTGTAGAGAGCACTAAGGTCTTCCCTCAGCCTTCTCTTCTCCAGACTAAACAGTCCCAGTTCCTTCAGGGGAACTCATAAGACATGTTTTCCAGACCCCTCACCAGCTTGGTTGCCCACTCTGGACCCCCTCCAGCACCTCCAATGTCTTATACTCTGGCACCCAAAACTGAACACAATACTGAAGCTGTTGCCTCACCAGTGCCGAGTACAGGGGCATGATCACTTCCCTAAAACATCCAGTCCACTTCTCTGCTCTGAGGCAGAAGTGTCTGTAATGCTGGGCAGACATTTGTCTGATCTATTCTTCAACCTTATCAGTATAACAATTGCACAGATACCTCATATCTTAGTGCTCCACTAAACTTGCTGTTAGAAAGTTTTTCCTAATGTCTCATCTGAAGCTATCAGCCCTTCTTATTCTTCTACAGCAGAGAAGCAGACACAGAAAACAGAGTATTCTCATCTTGTTTGCATGTTACCATGTTTTTGGCCAACCCTTCTCAACCTTCTCAAGACTAAAACATTGCAATTCAAGTTCTTTCTCATTGTGAATGCTTTCTATATGATCACTTTCCTACAGTCATGCTTCATAGGTTCACAGATGCACAAGGCCTAGAAATATTTAACAATTCCACATGATGCCTTGCCCAAGTCGAGCAGAGAAGTTAATTGCCATCTCTTATAGGCTCTACTTCTGTTTATATGTCCTTGCTTCATGTTTGGGTGTTCTAGCAATAGCTTGAAATAATTGATTCATCATCAGTTAGTGTACTACAGAACAGCAGTTTATAAAGTATCACCCTGCAGCTGATTTCTACATTAGTGCAGAACCTTATTCTTGTCCTCCACAAGCAAACGAATAACATAGTTTCTTCCTGTTGTGTTTAAAATGAGTGAATTTCAGAGGAAACTCAGAAAACTTTCTACATACATTTTCCATTAGACCCTCATTTTACAAGTTTAACTGGAGCTTTAGAGATTAAAATTCTTCTTCAGTTTTTTCTTTTCCAAAAATGAATTTCACCTAGTGGGTTCTTTCCACCGTTACTCTAATTTTCTGGCTACCTTCTGTGTATATTTATTCATTTTACCAGCATTTCTATCAATATAGCTATATTTGCTAGAGTTGCTATATTTTAATAGCAGCTAATGTATATGCAATTGCATCAATATATCTCTACTGCTACTATTAGTCATCTTTATCTCTGAAACTGGCATAAGAAATGTTTTTTTACTGAAATAACTGATACCAGATTATTGGTGTACTAGCTTAGCTACACCAGCATGAGTGCAGAAAGAAATGGATCATGATATAGACAGCGCATAAGGACATACTGTTCTGACCATAGGTGATGTTTGTTAAGATATCCCTACTGCAGCTGCTTGCTACTGCTTCTCTGTGACAATCTAACTTTCCTTTCTCCTGAAATTCATAGCATGTCTGTGTGTGTGGCTGCATCTTGGTTGTCTCAAAATACTGTACTGAGAAAAGACATATAAATTAACCAGAAGTACACCACTTTATAGGACTCCTCCATCCTCTTTAACATCTACCACTGTTGAACCTTGAAGTATATTTATGCTGGATAGCAGAATATGATGCAGTGTCATCAGCAAGCAATGAATGCCTTGCCTCAAAATCAGACGTTAATCAGCTGTTCTCAGAGTGATTCATTGTCCAAGGTAATAAACCTGCTGAGACACCAAACATGAGATTAAGGAAAAACTCTGATGGCACACTGCAATGAGCAACACTTTCTGGTGAGGCAGTAACAAGAAGCTGGAGGGAATTATTTCCTAATTCCGCTCTAGAAAGACTATTTGATTCAATTTTCTGCACCATTCTAAAACACTATAAACCATTTTAATGTATATAGGAATAAAAACCCTCATTATTTTCACAGGACTTTATAAGTTCCTTCTCATATTCTACCTATCAAATTAAAAAAACAAAAACAAAAACAAACCAGAAAAATGGCAAAAGTGTAATGATCTCGATCCATTTTAGGAGATGGAAAAATATTTAGCAGTGTTTGTTCAGGGAAATTGTTCTAGATTTTGCTGATATGAGGCCCAATAAAAAGTAAATGTTCCTTTACAGCAAAATTACTGCTTTATGAACACATAAAATGGACTTTAAAACTACAGGATTTTATACCTATTAATAAGATTTTAGTGCCGTTCTTATAAAAACAAGCACAAAAGGCTTGTTCTCTCAATGTTCTCTTTTCTTTCCCTTTCTCCATTAATCTCAGCAAATTTCAAGGTCATACTGAGAGTTAGTGCACAACAATGTGCAGTTATATAGCTAATGCACAGGAATGTGCACCAATATATCCATTTATATTTATTTGTAAAACAGCTAAGTAATTTTTGCTTCAAAAGAACTTTTCAAACAATTGGACAGTGTCTCAGTATTTTTTACTAAAACTTGCAAATTCTCTATTTTTAAATTAGAGATTATATTAGTGAAAACTATCTCCATATCATTTAAAACTAACTGAAGCTGTTTCAGTTAACAATAGTCCCTAGGGAATGAATTGAACAACTAATAATTTGTACCACTGCCAGTTTAAAAATTAAGAAATAATATTTTTTTAATTATATGGATTAAGAACGGACTAACTAGTGTATTTCAGAAAGAATACACTTTGTCAGTGGGGAATCATTGTCAAATATTATTTTCCTATATAAATTTCCAGTTGGGTGGTTGTAGGCCCAGTGATCCACAATCCAGAACGAAATATAAACTTATTTAAGAATTTTCATAGGACATTAAAGATGTATCTGATAACAAGAGCCTATTCTTGTTCTAATAACATGCTATTGGATACAGCAAAACATGTAAGAGAAGAAATGTCTATGATAGGTGATAGATAAGGAATCAAACTAAATGAATCAATCGTGTCTTCTGGCTTTAAAAATTCATTAATTCATGAGAAATCCCAATAAATCAGCTAGGAAACTTCATAGTTACATTATAATGCATTTACTTATGGTTTATTCTGACTAATCCGGTGGTTTGGGAAAATAACTACGATAAGCACCTAGGGACAACTGTGGCTCAAGCATGCTCCCCAGTATATTGCTGAATGCCATACAACATTTCTGGTTAGTTGTGTTACCCACACCCACTGCTGTGGTACTCAGTACCACCTACACAGCCCCTGCAGAGCACTTGGAGAGTGGGCTAGGGAGCTACAGCACTAACTGTGTGCATCCACTTGGCTCACATAACATTTCAAACGTCAGGAAAAATGCTTCCTACAGCTGTTATCAGTTCTTAAGTGAGTTTTGAAGCTCATCTTTTGGGAAGTTAATGTGCAGACAGATACCCTCCTACTAGAGAATGGCTTTCTCCCAAGGACATATTATGGGCAAAGAGAGAAGAGTTTTCCTTTGGGGAGCGAGACAATTGTGATACCAGATATGTTTTGCTCCTCATAGCCTGCCAGAAGGCTATGAAAAAAAAAAAAAAGGTGTTTCTCAGAGCCTGGGCTACATAAGAAGAGGTGGAGAAAAGCAAAGCAAGAGGGGAGAGGCTGAAACTCAGTGATGAGAGGGAGGGAAAGGGCAGCTTTGTTCAGGACACCTGGTCAACAGAGCTTACAGCTGCAGCGTGAGAGTGGCAGTGATGATCAATCAAGTAACCTCTCTCCCTTGCCCTCATGTATTAATGAGGTTTAAAAAACTCTTGGTCACATAAAATGCACTTTTTTTCATTGTTAAGTATAAAGCTCCCTAAGTGCAATTAGAATCTATTCGTTACCATAGAGTTTGCACTTAGAATAATATGGTAAAAAACACAGCAACCTTTAACGTGCAACGTAGGAACACTGTATATAAGTAGGAACTTAATTTTTTAGAGTTATATGGATGACACAGACAAAGAAATAGAGAAATTGATTGCACATCAGCATCCTACAAAAAACAAAGACCAAAATTGTGGCTCTAAATGAGCAAAACAGAGCAGTACATATTAATTACAATCTTCCACTCAAATTACTTTTGTGTTGCAAGAAACTTCTAGAGTAAATGTGGATCTTCTGCTGATCAAAACACATTGACTTCTCCAAGATCAATACTCCACACACAAGTTGAATATTTATTTAGATCCTATCTGTGAGACTTTAAGATAGCACAGCCTTATAATAAATTATTGGATATCAATATTTTAATTGTTTCCAAATTTTCATGCAAGAGTTGTTGAAATTAATCTTTAAATTTAGCAGATAAAAGTGAAATAAAATACACATATTCCATCTTTTTAGCATTGATTTCTATGTAGGAGTTACTTGCACTGAAATACAATTTTTCAGGTGGTTACTCAGATTGTTGTTAATATATTTCTTTTCTTTTTAATCCTAATATAAAATCTAATGAGGAACTTTTCAATTTACAAGGCTGATATCATAAGGCTATTAAAACACCACACAACCCCTATCATCTGAGCATGTTTTCTTACCTATTAGAACACTTTGTGCTCGCCCACTCTGTGGTTCAATACAGGATCCTTGGTTATGCCAACACAGCCTTTGTGGGTCCACCTTGCAGCATAGAGTGGGGAACTGATTTGGCTTCAAATAATAAAACAGCCATTCTTCTTTTGCTGTCAGCTGTCAGTTGATATGTGTTTCCCACTGCAGCACCTCATAGTATGGTACTGAAGGCACCTGTAAGGAAGGAATGGGAAGGAGCAGTACTTCTGCGGGCCAGTATCACTGGGCAGTATCACAACACATGAAATAACTGCAGCACTACTTCAATAAACTCCTCTGAGGAAACAAAACTATGCTTCAGCTCTTTGCTATGATCTGCTTACTGTGTGGTCCTGAATTGTGGCATACTTCTTCTTACTGCTGATCTGAAGTTTTGATGTGTATTTGTTTTTCTACTGTGCCTGGTAAAAAGAAGCTCTGTCTTCACCTTTTCTTCATCATCCTTTTCCTCATCATCCTTTTCGAGGCTCCCTCCTCTTCACATTAGGCCAGATAAGCATTTATGAAGACATGCAGTAAACCAGCTCAAGCACTGACCCTTCTGAAAAATAACTAAGTATATTGTATTAAATATGTTGTAAGAAAGTGAAAATAAATAGTTGAGGGTATAAAGGAGGTAAGAATAGACATCTATTTCCAGTGAATATGCTGATGTATGTGCATGTCAAAGTACAGCCTCAGAAACTAATTACAGGCAATAATTTTTTCTTCCATCTCTGTGCCAGAAAACTCATCTTTTTCACTGTCTGTTAGTACAGCTTTACAGCTTTCTGTCTCATGGAGTGCTTTACAATGCTTGCTGAACATAGCATGTTTCTCATGTCTTTGCTAGCTTTCCAAACATTTAGAGAGCCATGAAAACTATAATGAACAGGAGAAGGATGGCTGTGAAACATACTGAAGGTAAGAAGAACGGATACTCTTAGGGCTCATCTGGCTGACTTCTGGCCTCCAGAAACAATTTGTTGTTTGGAAGAGACAGTATTTACTTTCAGCTAAGTGCACATCTGTTATTCAATCTATGACACCTGCTGCATTCCCATGGAGTCTTTTAAGGCTGCACAAAACAGAATTATTTATTTTTATCCACTGCTAGCAGAATAAGTTGCATATAAGCACCCAGCATACATAGGATCTATCCCTTAATTCCATGCAGAAAAGGGAAGATGCAAGTTACGCATGATTTTGTACATTACATTTATAGTTGCAGTAATATTTTTCTTTTTATTTGTCAGTGCTTCTCTGTTCTTGTGCAAACAAGCATGAGGAGCTTCATCCTGAAGATTAGCACAGGTCTTATACCTCACCTTTCCCATTCCACCTTACAGAATTTAGTAAAGAGTCCAAAGTGAACAACTCTTTTCAAAACTGTTTTTTTTCTGTAGTAAATTTCCTGCTTTGACTAATTTCTCATTTTGTTGAAATTTTTCAATTCTCACTAGAAAAAGGAAAAAAAGGCAACAAACCAGCCAATCCATATCAAACCATCTTCCTCCACTGAAACGGCACAACATTTTTGTCAGATGTTAATTCTCTTTTAAACCATTAAACCATCCTTCGGAGTTTTTTGACATCCCCTTATGGGAGCTGAAGACTAAGCACATAAGAATCCACGTTTTAAACCTCCAGCATTGTCCTTCAGTGAAACTACATCTCCTACAATACCGAACTAGTGCAGGATAAGAAGCATTCTGTTTGTTTGCTGCCTAGCAAAATATAAGTCCTTATCCTGACTGGTGTCTAGGGATGCTACTGTTGTGCTAAATATAATTAACTACATTATTAATGCACAACTATGTCAACATCCCCTTATCTATTAAAGAAGGTTTGTTTGTCTTGAGTCATTTATTGAGCTTTATGTAAGCACAATTAAATATAATAGTTAATTAGGGTACTGAAATAATCTAATAACTAACTATACATCTACCCTGTGACTTTCAGCATGAAAAGATATCAAACTGGAAGTGCAAAATTAAATATTTTTATAAAACTGATCATCATTAAAAACTCCCAAGAACGTTATGTTCCATTAGTTTGATCAGTTTTATCCATGAGCTTTTTTATAGGTTTCAGAAGGATAATCTGCATGTTTCTTAAAGAATTAAGAATGGCAAAACTGGTCCCTTTGACATGATTAAGTCACCAAAGGAGAAAATAACTCTTCAACAAATAACAGTAAATTGTGTAATTATAGATAACTCTGTGTGGAAGGAAACTCAGGGTCTCTCATGCAGTCCTCTGCAAGCAGGATGAGCAATGAGATCTATCCAGCTTCCTCAGGGCTTTATCCAGTCAGGTCTTGAAAATCTCCCAAGGGTGGAGACTGCACTGTCTCTTTGGCAATCTGCTCTACTGATTGGCTATCCTCATGGGGAAAAACCTTCTCATTCCCACTGGAGCCTCTGCTGCATCAGTACATGTCCTCTGTGTCTCTTCCTCCAACCAGGCAATGCTGTAAAGAGCTTGACTCCATCTTCTTCATGGCCTCCTTGTACATACTGACAAGCTGGTTTTAGGTCCCCTATAGTCACCTCTTCCCTAGCTGAACAAGCCCACTTCCCTCAGCAGCTCCTCATATGGCAAGTGCTTTAGCCCCGACCAGTTTGGTGGCCCTCTGTTAAACTTGCTCCAGTTTATCAATATCTTTCTTGTACTGAGGGTACGCAACCCTGGACACAGTACTCTAGATGTGATTTGAACAGTGCTGACTAGGACGGAACACAGCCCACTGTGCTGTTTACTTTCTTTGTTGCAGACGGTTTCCGTTTAGCTTGCTGTCTGGTGGCAGTGTGCTTTGCCCTCCCTTTCCCTTCTTTCTTCTTAAAGCAATAGCAACCAGTGGTGGTCATGATGGCTGCATCTGGTTTCAGCTGGACTCTGAGGAGACAGGTAGCAACACAACAGATAAGGACTATAAATATTACTCAGCAGCTAAGGGGTAGTTGAGCATGCACCAACAAAAATACATCTGTTTTGCAAATATGACTATAAGTCAAATATCTTACTCCATAAATACTCCGGCACAGCAGCGGACTGCACACCAGAATATCCCCTTGAGTAGGGACACCTCTCAAGGTTACTCCTGAAGGCGGAGAGAATCCTTCTCACGTCAGATATTTGGTAAGTGAATTAGGAATAAGCATGTTGAAACTTTGAAATCTTAGCTAAGTGGTATAAAGGATTGATTGCATTGAGGCCCTTTCTGAACCTCATGACTCAATGGGAGGGTCTCCCTTACCTTTTTTTATTTTTTAGACTTAAATCATTGATCGCTTCTGGAACTAAGTCTGTATCTAGCTGCACCTAGACTCCTCTGTGAGAAGTTTAGAAAGCAAGGGGGTCCTCTCTGAACCTTGTGACTCAATGGGAGGGTCTCTCTGACAGTTTTGTCTGTCCCTGTCCTCTATGCAGTAAATAATCAAGTGTACCTTGACATCAAATCTTGTTAAACCACTGTCACATTTACTAGCAAATTTCATTAAATCATATGTTTATACCAATAGACATATTGCTACTTCTCTCTTTATGAGTGAAGTGACTCACTCCATCCAGCTCCTTTTCTGCAGAACTGCTCCCTGGGCAGGTCCCCCCTCCTCCCCCTAGTCTCCAGCTTTTCCTGTTGCCAGAAGATCTTCTTTCCCAGATGCAGGACCTTGCATTTGTCTGTTTTGACTTTCAAAATATTCCTTGTTAGCCTTATCCTCCAGCCTGTCTAGGTCCCACCGGACAGTGAGTGTATTGGTTGATCCTCCCAGTTTGATATCATCTGCAAATTTGATGAGGGCACATTTCATCATCTCCCAGTCATTGATACATATTAAATGGGATATGTCTCAGACAGACCCTTGTGGTACCCCACTTGTCAATTCCCTATCAGGTAGAGTCCAGCCCACTAACTACTGCTCTCTGAGCCCAACCATCCGACCTGGATTTTTGTAATTTATTGTAACATACCAACTTGCATATAAGAGTATTGTGGGAGACAATGTTGAAAGCCTTGATAAAATCAAAGAGTATCACATCTACTGCTGTCTCCTAATCTGAAAATCCAGGCATTGTGTCATAGAAAGCAGTCAGGTCAGTCAGGCCTGATTTGCAAATGGTAAGTCTCTGCTGACTATTCCAAC
This sequence comes from Eurystomus gularis, assembly GCA_013400335.1. Classification (NCBI taxonomy): domain Eukaryota; kingdom Metazoa; phylum Chordata; class Aves; order Coraciiformes; family Coraciidae; genus Eurystomus; species Eurystomus gularis. The sequence continues at coordinate 4,391 of VZZY01007856.1, read as the reverse complement.
CATCTAACACACTGTGGATTTTTGTAACAACAACAACAAAATCTTTCTATTAGTCACCTCTTTTGTCTGGAGTTGTGCTTACTCTTCCAGTGCTTCTTGGACTCTGCCATTGGCAGTTTCAGCCTTCCACAAGCAGATTGTGGAAGGGACAGAGGGGAATTTGAGAGGTGTGGTGTTCAGCAGTATCTTGAGTCCTTTGTTGAAAGGACAGTGATGTTCATGGGAGTCTGAGGGTCCACTTGAAAAGCTGTGTTTTTGTTTTCTTATCACAACCTTCTTCTTTCTTACTCTTTACTAGCTAGTTTGAAAATTGCACAATAACATCCTCCGGTCCCAAATGACATAAAAATTGTTGTTTGTTACAAATTGGCTACATATGTTTGTCAGGCTTGTATTATACATGGTATTTCCAGAAGTTAAGATCAAACAGGTTAGGCAATAAACATTTGATCACTAAACAATTACTGAAACAGAGCAACAGCAGCTGAGGCCACAACAAACTCAGACAAGTCTCAAGACCCTGCAGTGTCAACACAGGTTGCTAGGAATGGAGCAAAAATCATATTCATTGGCCTACCAAACCACATGAAAGAAATGGTGGAAAGGCAGGCAGTAATGCCTAGAGACTTTAGCAAAAAACTATAATCTAGGCATCATAGCAAGATGGGAAATTGACTGTGTAATGGAAACCACACAAAAACATGATTCCATCAAAAGGTTCTTAATCATACTATACAATCCACTTAAGTTACCAGGAGAAGTGAACACTTCAATTAATGAATAGGCAACTGAAGACACAAAAAGACATAAAATATCATTGCAGTAGGGGTAACAGGTCATCGTCTTCCAAAACTCTGATAAAATTGAAACAGTAAGCCTAGAAATTGAAAAAAAAAATGGTTTCTTTTCATCAGTATTTTTTCCTGATTGCTGTTTAATCTGGAAAACTGATAATCATCCTTTAAAAATATTATAATACATAAAAGAAAGTGGGATCATTAAGAGGGAGTAATGTTCACCTCCTAAATTTGTTTCTTCTAATCATTTTACTTTTCGATATAAATGCACAGTTGTAATTTCTTTTTTCTAGGCAAACCCTGTATTTCTAAGCGACATCTTTCCCCCTTCTGATCTTTTAAATCTGTGCTTTATCTTAGTGACTGATTGAAATGAGGCAGATGGCATGGTACTCATTATTTAACATATTGTCATTACATTTCATAATCCTTTGCAATACACCAATTCTCTTTGTCCTTACAAAAATAACAGCAGCAATGAAAAAACCTGCTGTTAAACTCTCAACTAATGTCTTTACTAGGTTCACTGCAAAGACTCCTCCCTCCATCCTCAGAGGCTCTTGCATCCGGAAAGGAGCATAGACCATTTTCAGAGTGTGCTCCACTAAACCTACCCAAGAATGTGCTCCAGTTTTTAAAGCATGTGTTCTGATAGGAGTAGCAGAGACATTTCATTGCTTCAGGTTGTTTTCCTTGGTGTAGAGAAGCATCAATATAATCAATTAAGCATTCAAAAACCAGGCATCTGCATGACTTAAAATTATATCCAGAGGCCTGAGGGTTTTTTTTTCTGTTTTTCCTGTTTTCTTGAGAAAAGTCAACAATGAAAGCAAGTGGTATTGACCTTGCCCTACATACTGCAGTAGGTAAATTCATTGAAAGTTCAAGTTTTTTATAGTATAACTTGGTAACAAAAATCTAGCCTTAATTCAAGAAAGAAAATAGACCACCTTTGTGAAATTGTATATATGTAAGTATTGTGCTACGGCATTTTATAAGTTGTGAATTTTACTTTAGTGTATTATTGTTATCCCATTTACATGTAGTAAAGGTACATGTAGTAGAGGTACTGTGCCATGAAATGATTATTACATAAAATAATACATGGATTCCAGAAATCACAGATGTTTTGAACTTCCTAGTTCCCAGTGTACATTGAAATAAATTCAAATTATTTTTAATCTTAGCCTAGGAAGACATAAACTAATTTCTCAATGGAACGGAAACAAGTTGCTGCTGATGTATAAACAATAATATCCTTTAATTCTCTAAGGTTAGTGATTCTCAAAATTTTTATACTGCTAGGAAAGTCCTGGCACAGTCTCATCTGAACAGCAAGGTTTAACTAAATAAATGCCAAACTTTAAAAATTATAGGACAGAACAATTAAAATATAAATTAATCTTTATTTTACAGTAAAGTTAGAAGCCTATGCTTCAACTCATGTAGCTGTGCTGTGAACTTTGACATAAGACAAAATCTTCAATCTACAGCTGCTGCAGCTATCATTTTTAGAATGGGGATAAAAAAAATTCTCTACTATCTTCTGTTTTCTCCTTCTTCCAGATTATATACCTGTATAGTCAACTTAGACAGAAATAAACTTTTGTCTTACTGATCAATGCATCAGGAAATAACACCAATAATACTCCCTCAATAATAATGATCCTTGAAATTCTCTAACAGCTCAAAAATTTAAAGTATAGCTAGCTGAAAACAATATCTCTTTACTTTAGCAAAGGCTAATGTAGCTTTGATAAGCAAAGTAATGGTTATTAAAATGATTACTGGAAGATTTGTCCTCAAATAGAATAGAAAAGGGAGGAAATGGAGGTACTAACAAAACAAAGATCTAGACTGCATTAACAGTTTGGATTCTGAAGGAGAATCCTAATCCAGAGGAGGTGCTGAAGCTTCCTGGGAAGGGTAGAGAAAACTACTCACCTAAGAATAGGAAAAAACAAGAGAGCACACTCAACCATGAATTCTCCTCTAGTGATAGAAAATGCTAAGTGTGGGAGTGCCTCATTCTTTCTTTCTTTTTGCAGGAAAGTGCATTTATCTGTTCAAGATGAACAGTACTCTACTTTACCCTGACAGTAGCTGCCTAAAGTGAGAAAGGGCTCACTGAATTCACTTCATGGGTCTTAGAGGGCCTTTCAATCAAGATCCATGGCAACATACAGCAGCATGGAAATGTACCTTTTCAGCTGGAGTCCTTTTCATTCTCTCTTTAAAGTTCTTACTGCATTTTGGCTAATGATAGCAAATTCACTCTGTAATTAATCTTGTATATTTTATGCCATATGTGGAGTAGAGTGCTTGGTCCCTGGCCTCACAGATCAGAGCTTTGTGCTTCAGTAAGTTTCTGCATAGCAGTTTATTTCATCAACCAGCAACCACGGTGTTAAATATCTGGAACAAGCTTACAGGACAGCTTTTGGGCCAAGTCCTGACAGTATATTCAATACTAACACTGCAGATTGCAAAGTAGCAATTTTAGATAAAGATGGGCTTGAAGAAATAGAGAAGCCTATTAAGTTACCGGCAGGTAGCAATGAAACAAGCAAAACCATCACCTCTGCCATGGTTTAAACTTTGATTCTAGTTAGAAAAAAATGATCCCAAGTATGGCAAAGGCAATGTCAGTATATTTATGTAAATATTTCTCAGCTGTTTATAGGGATTTGAGGACAGGTTCCAAAACTTGAATCTCTAAAAGAGGTTTTTGTTTACTTTGTGATCAGGTACCTATTTGCAACTAAGTGAATCCCAACAGCCTACAGGAACTCAGGCAACCACACATTAGATGTTTCACTGTGGCATAGTGCCACTTAAAACAGGCATGTAATGTCATTTAGCACAGTTTTTCAGGATACTATTTTCTGTGCTTTATACCACTACATCCATTTGCCTTAGTTATTCACATACGAAAAGGCATATTATTTTACTAACAGCATGAATGGTTTTCTTTAGTTTGATCATCATAATTACATTCTACTGGTACTCACTGATATCTGCAGTAATTGCTACTAAAACCTAGGCCTTTTGTTATTCTCATGGATGTTTTTTTTCTTGAACAGTGAAAGACAAATATAGCTTGAATTAGAAGAGATCAATCCCAACTTTCGATAATGGTACAGACTATCATCCACCATCTATAGTGGTTTCATGCAGTCCTAATGTGAATTACAGTTCTATAAGGATTTTCCCTTAACATAATGTAACAAACTTCTATTCCAAGAAAATTAGAAAGTATACAGTAAAGTTTTAATGTAATAATTGACATTATTGCAATGCCATACAATAGCACTTACTGAAAAAATATTCCAGATTCTGTTTAAAGACAAGAGCCCAGAATCACTGTTATGCAGATGTTAGTGGAGCTCACACATTCTGGTGACTTCAAAAAGATGTAGGCTTAACTGTGTCATGATTTGATAGAATACCAGTGGTACAAAGCAATTTAAGCATATTGGCATATAGCATGCAAATTTCTATATTGGAATCGAACAATAACAGCTTCCTAAATTATATCTCAGTGTAGTATCACTGTTTCAGGATGCCTTGGGCCAATAGTGTGCCCAGGTGGCC
>VZZY01007855.1:1705-13044 GCA_013400335.1 Eurystomus gularis | reverse complement strand
GAGGGAAGGTCTGCTGGCAGCTCAGCGCCGTTGGGCCTGGCTGCTGTCCCTCGGCCTGCTCGCCGTGCTTGGTTTTCGCCCAGAAGTCGTCTTGGAAAGGACCCTTTGTTTTCCATGTTACTGAAAAGACACGTATCCTAGCGATAAGAATTCGTTTAAAAGCCTCCTAGAGTCTACAGGATGGTTTATTCTGTGAGGGTTGCGGCCCCATTGCTGCTGAATAGCTACGTACTCCTTCCTGAAATTGTAGGTTTTTTAATATATTTTTTTCCCCTTGTTACTCCAACCGGCAGTCTCGCCCCTCCCAAGCCTGTCTTCGTTATTGATAAGTGGGCTTGCTTGGGACATCGCCTTCATCCCGCACTTAAGTACCTCCATGATCAAGAAGACATTGTGCGACAAACGTTACGAGGCAACATAACATCTGGGTACCCTTACTTTTTTTCACCCTCCGCACTGTTAAAAGAGCTGACAAATAGCAGCACGTTGACACTTGTATGTCTCTCCAGAGGTCTCAGAAGGCATCTAAACATTCAGGTTTTCAAAGCTTTGCGTTACCCAAAAGTATTAAGTGAATTTTTCCCGAGGCCACTAAAACAAACTGCAACTCCCACTTTCACAGGTCTCCAGCCAGCCTGCCTCTTTTTATCTGCTGAAATGAAGCTTCATATCTAGCCTTTCCACAGGTAAGATTTCCTTTCAGTCACACCACTAAGATCTACAGAATTATGCTGGGTTTGTGCCCAGTGTCAGGGAAAGGAGAGGCTGGCTCCAGCCTTTGGTTTACTGCAGTATTACACATTTATACCATGCCATTTTTCTGTTTAGGAAATTGCAGTTTCAACAGCAGCCTCTTACAACTTTGATTTTGCGTTGCCATGTTGCGGTATTATAAATGTCATTTCAAATAATGTCGTAGCCTGCTGTCTCTGCGGGTTTCGATTTACTGCTGTTTGCTTTCCCTCATGGATTTCTAAATAAAATGATTTTAAAACAGCCTTGGTGCTGGTATAGTAGTGCTATGCCTAAATATAGAAATGCAGTGTAACTATTTATAAGATTCCCTTTATGAGGCAGGGCCTTTCTAAGTGCCTTCCAGGGCAACAGCTTGTGTATGGGTGTGTGGGGACTAGGACAGCTCTGCAAAAAATTCCCTGCTGCAGAGGGTAAGGTGGCTGCGGCACTCCAGAAGATTCATTCTGGGGAGAGGAGTTTTAAATTTGTCAAGGATTCCACAGAAGGAGAGTCTGTAGTGAGATCAACTGAGCTATTGCATCACTGCCCCTGACACAACCATTTCTGTTCACTTTGCAGGCAGAGTTGTTGGTCCCAGGTGGCTCGGCGCTGCAAGTAACGCACATCGCCCTGCATTTCTTCTCTTTTAAGGCTTGCAAGTTGAATCCCATTGCAGAAGCCATCATGGGGCTTTATTTACATGAAGGTATTTGAGTGAAGGAGCAAGTGTAATGGTACTTCTCTCGATACTTTCTGAGCATTTGTAAATACATCTGAGATCCCTGGTGTAAATGGTGGTGGGGCAGTTAGTGCTGCATCCCTGCTGTGTGGATGTTGTCAGGCTAGAGTCTCTGAAAAGTCTGTTTCCGTGTTCCATAGAGTCAGTTTGCAGGATGGTGGATCTGGAGATAATAGCTGGTGTCTTCTTTGCTGGCTGTTGAGTCTGGTATGCCTTGCCCTTGGTCCGGTATTGAAATGTCAGAGCACAGGTAGATTACAATTTTTCTGCCCCAATTTAAATACCGATCTGTTGCAAGTCTGAGTCTCACCCATAAAGGTATGTTGTTGTATGTTTTGTTAATGCTGCCTGTTCATTTGTTGATTTATAGTGAATCAATTTGTTGATGGATGGTAAGTTCTTAGCACAGGTTCGGCAGGCACCCTTCCAAGCTGGTGGTCTGTGTGCAGCCACCCTGCTGAGAAGATGGAGAGAGCTTCCATGTCAGTCACTGCCAGCCTGTCTGTCTCAGCTTGCTTGAGACCCCGTGCGTGTTCAGGAGGGATGCTTAATTCATTAGTGTGGAGTAGATGCAGCCGTATTTGCCATTAATTTATAGCGACAGGTGTCCTTCATAGATCTAGTTCATCCCACAAAGACTTTGGGATCTGAAGCGATGTCTTCCAGTGTATTGGCACTTGGAATTACAGTGGCACTGAGGCCTTTGACGTACATTCCTGAGTCACAGACTCTGGTTTATATAGGATACTTATAGAGTCATAGAATGGCATAGGTTGGAAGGACCTCAAAGATCATCTCGTTCCAACCCCCTGCCATGGCAGGGACACCTCCCACTAGACCAGGTTGCTCAAAGCCCCGTCCAACCTGGCCTTGAACACTTCCTTGAATGCTTGTCCCATATGACTCATGCACAGTTGGGACTAACGTAACAGTACACATTGCAAGGATGGTGACAGTGGTGAGATGTTCCAGGCAGCTGAACACGTGATTGAAAGTCAAGTTTTCAGGCTGGTTTCGTCATTGATTTGCTTGGCCTTGGACTAGTCATTAGAATGAGGTTATGCTTCCTCTACCAGCACATATAAGGAGCTGTTTCACAGATGTGTCAGAGGATTAATTAGGTTTTTTTACAACATTTGAAAGCTATTAAACCTTAATACTTATTATGATGAAAAGCCGTGTAAAGGGAATGACCCAGTATTTCAGTTATTTGTAGAGAAGGTGTTGCTTGGATCATGGGTGCAAGCACCACGCAGCCTTCACTTTCAGTCTTTATTTCAGCACATAACCAGTTTCTCTCCTCTACCTGAATGCAGTTTACTTCTGCTTTTCCAGAGGCGTTATCCTATCTCAGAAATAAGTACTGAGGGGAATTTTCCATCTTTCTGTCGCAGGATGGGGTGATAAGAGAGCAACATTCCTGTAATGAGGAACCCAGAATGCTCCAACTGTCCCAGTTCCTCCCCTTGCTCTCCCACAGCTGTATAATGAAAAATTATGGAGCGGGTGCTAATTCTCCCTGCCTGTGTAGCTGTTGTACCCCCGTGGGAGGCCACAGGTTGTGCTAAGGAGGTGGAAAGCTGGACAGTCTGAGCAAGAACTTGCATACTGGTATTTTTGTGTCCGGCAACTTAAATTTTTTTCTTCCATCATGTTTGTATTTTATTTTTACTGCATAAAGCTGACTGTACTCCCAGACTGATTATCCTAAGATAACCATGGAACAGTCATCACCACTGTCTGCATGTTTAATTTTGGGTCTGTGCCGTCAGTTCTCCCGTGTTCGTGGTCCCAAGTAGAAACTTTTGTTTGCATTGAATATTTTGTTTTTATCACATCTCTTAATAGTTTGTTAGTAATAAGCTGTTTTAAAAATCTTTCCCCTCGTTTTAAAAGATCAACAATCTTCAAACGTATTTTTGTTTAATGGCTTCCTGATTATTATTGATTTTTAAGAATATTTTTATCACATGAGAAATGATCTCTCTCAGACTCCAAACTCTTCCCTTACCTTTTGTCCCTACCCATTTTTTTCTTGTATAGTTTGACATCCTTTCAAATAGATGTTTAAGCTGGAGATTAATCAAGTCCAAATAAAAGACTGTTATCTCCATAAGAATAGAAATTGTATCCTCTCTTAAGAGTCAATGTGTATATGACGTTAAAATTCATTAGGAAATTGCTGCTGGATCAGTACCGTTATTTTTGTCTCTTACGGAAGTGCAAAAAAGTGTGTACACAACTACGCTGAGGTAATAATTTTGATTGCTGTGAGATTCTACTCTTGGTTTCATTTGCCTTCCAAAACAGCTTAAAAAGCTGGGGTTTAGCCTGTAATAGTTTGCTTTCTCTTTCCAATTTTAGAACAGCACCATTATGTAGAAGCATAGGTTTATGCTCTTATCACTTCAGGCTACATATGGAAAAGAAGTCTTTTTGGTTTATTTTTTTCCCTCTAATGTTATGAATTTCATGGGTTTGGTGAGGTAAATAGAGGTGTGGTGTTTCAGTCCCATTTTATGAGCCCTCGGTTCATGCAGCAAATCTTCCTCTGAGAAACAAGTGGATGTTACAGTTTGATGCTTAGCCTCAGCACAACACGTTAGTTAGAACATTGAGGCTCAGAATCTTTTCTTACTGCCAAATCTTGTTCCTTGCGGATCTGAGCCTGGCTGTGCTTCAGCCCAGATGTTCCAGTTGTGAACACTGATGGAAATATTTTTCCTACCTATGTTATTTTTATGTCCTGACAGAAGTACTCAGAACCTGCTGCGTAGCAATTCTCTTGAGAATCAGAAAGCGCACAGGTTCTGTGCCGTATCAGTTAAACGTTGTGCAGACCTTACTAGTTTAGTACACGAGTTGTCGTTTTACTGTTGACTTTTTAAAAATCCATTTCTTTTTTTTTTGAGTGTAGCGCACTGTTGTCGTATACGTTTTACTCTGATTATTACCACGTTACCAATGAATTTCAAACTACTGTATCTTGTGTCCCGTTTTGTTTCAGTTTGATACATTTCTAGTTTTAGACCACTCGTTGTAGTTGTTGCTTCTCAATAACTATCGGCTCGTATCTGGCAAAATACCTTATCAAAGCACGGTGTTTCGGAGATCAGGCGTGTTATTTCAGGCAAATGCAGGTGCACCTGGGATGGCTTGTCCTCAGAGCGTTCTGCTGCACCGTGTGGTCTTAGCCCTGGCACTAGCTTGGCATTGTCAGTCTGGTGTTTTAATTTACAGACAAACCTGAAAAATTCAGGAACTAGACTAGAGACATGAGGAAACTGATCAGTAAGTGGAACCCAAGCTATGTATCTGGCCTGTATCTGCCTATATCTGGCATTCCCAAGGAAGGCTATTGTTAGGTAATTGCCATCTATAAATGTGTGTTAGAGATGGAAAGAAAGAGCTAAGTTTCAGTCACAGAGGTGGCGATGTGTTACCTTAGCAGCTACAGCTTGTAGTGTTGCTTAAAAAAATAACATAATGTCTCAGTATATCTAGAAAAGGACCTATATCTAAGATAGAGCTACAGCTGCCGTGATGCATGTTCTACCTGAAACAGAGCAGCAGCTGCAAGGGTGCAAGTGGACATGGGGCCCAGAAAACAGACCAGCCACACAAATGGTGTATTTTTCCAAGGAAAATGTTACAAGATTCAAATCATAATAACAAACTGAAACAAAAAAGCACACCTAAGAACATTTATTTTGTTTGCTTGGAAAAACAACTTCTTATTTTTCCATATGTGATTTTTCATAAATGTCTTTATCAGTATCCTCTCTGACAGATTTGCTCTCTTTTTCAGTATTTAATGGTTAATTAAGCAACACCAGTGCTTTTCCTCCTCTCAGAGAGCTGAAGTTTGTGTCCCTTTGAGGCCATGGCCAAGCACTCCTTCAACTTCAGTAGCACAGGAACAAGTGCTGCGTGAATGCTCTGTCAGTCTTACTTAAGGACTGCGGTCCTTTAAGTTACATTCTGTATTATTGCCTATATTTACATGTGAGGAAAACCTGCCTGTTTATATTTATCTATATTTATAGTTTATGCCTTCCCATAAAGCACGTACAGATTCTCTCCTGAGCCTATCAGTATTGAGTGACTCCATTTATAGACACATTGACAGTTAGGTTATTTTTTAAGTAATGCTAAAAGTAATCTATTTTGGGAAGCTGATCTGTTATTAAGTTTTTTACATAAGGAACAGTGAAGAACCAAGTTACAAAGGACAAACAACATTTTCTTCCATTTTTGAATTAAAAAATATTTTGCATGTAGTAATTTTTGCTGATGAGTTAATTGCACTTGACTTCCAAAAGGGTTCTCAGTAATGAATGATTTAGGTTTATGCAGCACACCTCTGACTGTTGGGGGACAAAAATTGACACGTTGACAATCATCTTTGTATTTTTTCAGTTGTTTAGGTATCCTTTGGCTGTTTATGTAGGTGCTTTCACAGGAGCTGGGAAAGGGGAAAAAGTCTGATAAGGATGGACAAACAGGAAAATGTGATTACAGTCGTTAATACGTCCAGAACTTCCTCTGGGACCCATGATGTAACCTGTGTGGGATAATTGCTGCCATTAACTGTCTCTCACTTCAAGCTCAGGGAATTCTTCATGCTGTTTCTCCTGACATTTCTAAACAAACAGCAAATCACACTGTTGAGGAATACACTACTCTCATTAGTTCCAATAAAATAACTTCTCAGTTTATGGTCATTAGTTGCAATGACTTAATATAAGCCACCTCTCTATATCTTGTATTTAAAAAAAAAATACTTGTCTCAGATGTGACTAACAGGTGTTCCTGTAAATGAAATTATATGCATAAACTATAGAAATCAGCAAAAGACTATAATGCATATTATACTTACCAGGTTCATATTCCGCATTGATAGTAGAAATGCTTGAGAGCTTATCCTTGCTTAATAAAACAATTCAAGAGTAAAATTTAAATTGAGTATTTCTAGGCATCGCTGTAATATAGGAAACAAATAGCTATATATTGGTCTTTTCAACGAACATTTGTATAGTTGAGCTCATAAAATACTGACAGTGGAAATTATTTAATTTTTAATTCTAAAATTTTACTGAAGTTTCCAGTTACATAAAATAACAATCAACTCTTTTTGACCTCTATTTTTAAATTAACATCTTTGTGAATGGTGTATTGAAAACTGAAAAATCAGGAAAGTAAAAGCTCTTCCGTGTAGCAGATGTGAGTTTAGCTGAGATTGAGCTAGATCAAATTTCATGGACATCAGATCTGCATAAAGCCGGTAATTTTTTTAAGTGGCTGCTCACACAGTGCCGACAAGATTTGTACATGCACTTACCGATTGTATAGAAAGCAGGATTTGCGTGAGAAGCATATAAAATACATTTGCAAAATTGGTGACTGTGTCTGAGGTCATATTTCCACGTCTGAAGTATCCATTCTGTATATGAAGATTCCTATTTCCTTATGTTTATACTCCCATGGAACAAGTTCCTTCAGGTGTTACACCAGGACAGCTTAGGTGTCCTGTTCTGCTCACAGGTTAGTTCCTCTATGTCCTCCCTCCTAGGATGAGTTTTTCAGTTAAGAAATGTTTCTCAATTAGAAAGAAGAAACAAAATGTTGAAATCCAATACATTAAAGCCAGTTCTTAGCTGTTTTTTGTTAGAGGGCTCAAGGACTTAATTAAGATAGAGTGTATTAATCTAATTGCAAAAATTAATATGTGAAGTGCTGTGGTTTGTACTTGCCCAGACTCCTACACTTCCTGTAGGAGGACCTTGTAACATGTTAATCTAAATGTGACTTTTTAAATAGCCCACTTATTACTCTTCCCATTACTACTCTGTTTACTGCTGATGATAGTATTTACCTGTTTGAAAGCAATTTCTTTAAGCTGTTTGTATTTCTGTTGTTGACTTTGAAATAATTCTACAGTAAGAAATTACTAGGCATAGGACCACGAGTAGTTGATAGATTTCAGGTGTAGTATAACTCATTCCAGAGTAATCAAAATGTAATCACATGTGTTTATTTGATTTCAAATAATCATGGATCTAATGCTAAGAGCTTTTCAACAAGAAATTTCTAGCTGTAAGCCCACTATTCTCTTTGATTTTAAGTCAGAGGTACCTGAGGATCTAATGGTGATAGTGAAATCCTTCCTACTTTAAAAGAGGTAGAAGTCTGATAGATCTTCTTCAACATGACACTCTTGATGAGTAGGAAAATGGGAGGTTCAGACATTGCATCTGATGTGTGGCATCTGCTACATGAGGACAATTAGTGCAGCAGCAGTTATCTGTTAGTTATAAATAGTTTTAGTTACCCTTGCCATTGAAATGATAGCTTGTATGAACTGCTTATATTTAACAGAGGATTTTCCGAGGTGTGCTAGTTTATAGTTAGTTCATATGCTGCATTTGCAGCTCCTGTCAATATCTTTGCAGCCTTCCCTGATCTAGCACAATTGGCAGGGTTATCTGTTTCCTCCTAATCAGCAATTACACATTGATTTTTCTATTTGTATGTATGTAGAGCTGTGAAATGTGCAGCTGTTTAGAGAAGTACATCAGTCACCGAGTATACAGTGAGACTACATGAAGCTTTGGCTCTATTCTGAAAATGTTACCATGTAAACAGCAGTGTATGTATAGAATTTCTCACAGGAGCTGAGTCTAGCAGAGTAAATAGAAAATTAGGGAAGGCTAAATGCCAGTATCCTTCTGTTGTAACTGTGTGGGGTTAGAAAGGGTTTGTGAAACAACGAGCTGCCTTCGTATAAGAAGCACATCCATTCCCTGTGCCAGGGGAACCTAGAGGTGCTGTGATGGAACGTTCCACTGTCAGTAATGCTAAGAAAGCAAGCAGTTCAATAATACTTCAAAGAGAAGAGGAAGCAGACGATCTTGATACAGTCCAGTGGTTTTTCTAAGAGGCTTTGCTTGCTGAGAAAAGCAGCTTGCGACTGAGAAAATGCTGTGAGTTGAAGGTACCTCTGCGTTTGGTGGTTAGCAGAGGGTCAGTAAAGCTTGCAGTGGGTACTCCCTGTCTCTCTGATAGAGAACCTTCGGGGCAGGAGGTTTTCCTCTGGGGCTTCTGAGACAAGCTTCAGCCTATTTTCAGCAGACCTGCAGTAAATCAAAAGCTATTTTCTCTCTAGGGAGCAAAGAATTCTGGCTTCTGGCTAAGTCAATGCGAGAGGATGGTCAGCGGTTCCCAGAGGAACGAAGTCAGATTGGCAGATTCCAGGCTGAAGGCTCCAGTTACCTTTCTGATGGAATTAGAGCTGGCAGTGGGATTGGGTCTTCCCTGGTGCATATTCATGTAGGATTCTGAGGCTACTGCTCCATCATTGAGAATCTGTTTGTCCCTGTAGGAAGTGATCTCTCTAGTGACAGATTAGCTCCTATAATGTCTGCACAAAAATGCACACTGTCCCTTCTCACTGACAAAGGGTGCTTCTTCGCATCCGTGCTTCTGAGTTTTTGTGTACAAGCAGGGGAATTCTGGACTGACAGGTCACCTCTTGTGGTTACCTCCTATCCTTAATCATCATGCCTTTAACCGTCTGGCTGTTCCATGCCTCAAGTTAAAGCAGATGCTAATTCAAAAAGTTATGGGCTTGTGTATGTAAAAGATTTACAGCAAAGCGCATGATACTGTTCCAGTCTACAACTTAGTAGAACTCACATTTCTGCAACTCAGATTTCCTCTGGAGCATTATTCTTGTGGGAATGAAAAGTAATTTGCATTGACATAAATTTGTTTAGTTACATCAGTGCCAAACTTTCTAGCAATTCTTCATTTACTTTCCTGCTTTGCTTTCTCACCCTTCCAAGCACTTCGTTGTTCTAACCAGCCAATCCACCTCTTGGTATCACCTCTGTTTCCCAGGGAATAGATGTTCTAGACACCATGAATGCCTGACATGATTCCCCTTGTCTTAATACCGGGGTTGGGCCGTATTCTGCCTTTTTCTGTCCCACAGTTTGGTGTCAGCATAGCTAGAAAATACACTGTTTTAGCTGGACCTTTACCGTAACTCTTAAGCTAAGCTAAGATCATGGGTTTTAGCAGAGTCTAGGAAGAAATTAAAGCAAATTGTGTATCAGGTACAGAAAATATGGCATATTTGAGAATAGAACCATGACAGGGGAGAAGCAAGATCTCAGATGAATTGCTGTGGAGTGCTACAGTGAAAGCAGAGTGCCAGCAAGAAAGTTAAAAACAACCAAGTGATTGCATAAGCAGAAATTTCTTATCAATCTGTGCTGTACATTTCTGTGTCTCTGTGCCTCCTGCGTCTTCCCCCATCATCACCATCTCTTCTTCGCTGAACACTGCCTGAGGAGGAGAAAGTGTAAGATGTATTTGGTTCTGAACCACTTATGGACTATTTGATTGAAAGCACATGCAAACTTGAGCCCTTTTTCTTGTGGGCAAAGGAGGAGAGGAGGCTCATTTTTAAGGTTATTTCACTTTACCTTCATTTTGCTAAAATGAGTGGTAAAGTAATTACCTCTGAGTCCTTGTAAAGACTGGTCAGCGTTGGGCCATTAGGTTCAAAGTGTATTGGAGGAGTCAGTTTCACACATACATTCAGCATGATCCCCTATTCTTAGAAAGCAAGGCTCAAAAAGATTGCCTTAGAAATGTTGTTTACCAAATGCTATAGATACTATTATTTGCTTACACAGTACATGCTTGTTTTTAATCATGGGAGGAGTTAATTCAGTTAATTGCTGTCTATCCAAAACCTGTTATCAATCATACAATTATAGAATGGTTTGAGTTGTAAGGGACCTTAAAAATCTAGTTCCACCCCCCGGCCATGGGCAGGGACACCTCCCACTAGACCAGGTTCCTCTTCCAACCTAGTCTTGAAGACATCCAGTGTTGGGGCATCCACCACCTCTCTGAGCAACCTGTTCCAGGGTCTCACCACCCTCACAGTGAGGAATTTGTTCCTTACATCTAATCTAAATCTACCCTTTCTCAGTTTAAGCCTTTACCCCTTGACCAATCCCTATGCGCCCTTGTAAAGAGTCTGTCCCCAGCTCTCCTGTAGGCCGCCCATTAGCTACTGGGGGGGCTGCAGTAAGGTTTCTCTGGAGCCTTCTCCAGTCTGAACAACCTAACCTCTCTCAGCCTGTCCTCACAGCAGAGGGGTTCCAGCCCTCTGATCACCTTTGTGGNGATCACCTTTGTGGTCCTCCGCTGGATGCACTTGAGCAGGTCCATGTCCTTCTTATGTTGGGGACCCCAGAGCTCAACTTAGTAATCCAGGTGAGGTCTCACAAGAGCAGAGTAGAGGGGTAGAATTGTTTCCCTCAACATGCTGGTTACACCACTGATGATGCAGCCCAGAGTATGATTGCCTTCTGGGCTGTGAACGCACATTACCGGGTCATGTCGAGCTTCTTATCAGCCAAGTCCTTCTGTTCAATCCATTCTCTGCCCAGCCTGTATTTGTGCTTGGGATTGCCTCAACCCGTGTGCAGGACCTTGCACCTGGCCTTGTTGAATTCCATGATGTTGGCATGGGCCCACCTGTGCAGCCTGTCAGCGTCCCTCTGGATGGCCTCCCATCCCTCTAGCATTGTTGACCACACCACACAGCTTGGCGTTGTCTGCAAACTTGCTGAGGGTGCACTCGATCCCACTGTCCATGTCACCAGCAAAGATGTTACACAGCTCTGGTTCCAATACCGACCCTTAAGGAACACCACTTGTCACTAGTGTCCACTTGGGCGTTGAACGATTGACCACAACTCTTTGAGTGTGGACATCCAGCCAGTTCCTTATGCACCAAGTGATCCATCTGTCGAATCTACGTCTCTCCAATTTAGAGACAAGGATG
>VZZY01007854.1:0-76793 GCA_013400335.1 Eurystomus gularis | reverse complement strand
AGCTGGAGAGGTTTGGGATGCAGTGGAAATTCTCCTCATGGTACTGGGCAAATCAACCCTATACAAGGACAATGACACTGAAGAGTTATTGTCAACTGCTCTGTTTCTCACTTTCTTTATGTAATTATCTTAATTGCATAAAGGCAATTAAGCAATTATTGCAGTAACTGGGGCTTTGTTACTGGCTCTTTATTTTTGACATAATTGTGTTCCTCATAGAAATAGCACCTTAAAGAGATGTTTAAAGATCACTTTAAGTATGTAGAATCATAAAATCATAGAATTGTTTTGGTTGGAATAGACCTTGAAGATCATCAAGCCCAACCATTAACCCAGCACTGCCAGGTCACCACTAAACCATGTCCCTCAGCCCCACATCTCCACAGCTTTGAAATCCCTCTAGGGATGGGGACTCCACCACTTCCCTGGGCAGCCTGGGACAGGCCTTGACAGCCCTTGCCATGAAGAAATGATTGCTTATGTCCAATCTAAACCTCCCCTGGTGCCACTTGAAGCCATTTCCTCTTGTCCTATCACTTTTTACTTGGGAGGAGAGACCAGCACCCACCTCACTACAATCNCTGAGTGCAGGGGGATGATTCCTGCCCTAGTCCTGCTGGCCACACTACTGCTGATCCAAGCCAGGATGCTGGTGGCCTTCTTGGCCACTTGGGCACATGCTGGCTCATCTTCAGCCGCCTGTCGACAAACCTCCCCAGGTCCTTTTCTGCCAGGCAGTTTCCAGCCACTCTTCCTCCAGCCTGGAGTGTTCCAGGGGGTTGTTGTGACCCAGGCGCAGGACCCAGCACTTGGCCTTTTTAAACCTTATCCCATTGGCCTTGGCCCATTGATCCTGGCTCCACCCCTCTGTAGAGCATCCCACCCTCCAGCAGATCCACACCCCTGACCAACTTGGTGTCAACTGCAAACTCACTGAGGGAGCCTCGATCCCCTTGTCCAGATCACTGATAAAGACACTAAACAGAACAGGCCCCAGTGCTGAGCCCTGGGGACACCACTTGTGACCAGCCACCAACTGGAGTTAACTCCATTCAACTGCATGAACTTCAGTTCACATCCATCAGTGTTCTGAGGAGGAGATTCCAATTTCTGTGTAAAAGCAAAAGCCACAAAAGTGATCCCCAAGAACATTTTCATCCCCAAATGCCAGGTTCTCCCTCAGTCACAGCTCTGCAAACGCCCGTTGCCGTAGGCATCGCGGTGGCTCTGCGAAGGCGACGTTACGGATTTAGTTCCACTTTTTTATTATTCAACTTTTTATACATAATAAATACAAACTTTTTACAGCCAATATAAAGAAAGCATTTGCACCGATGCTTTCAGTGTACTGACGCTGTACATGTTGATACGTTGAATACATGCCCTGTATGAAGAAATCATAATTAAAAAGGAGGCATATTTTTACAACTTTTCTTCTTTTTTTTTCTTTTTTTTTTTAAATAAAATTAGCAGCTCTTACAGAAAATATTTAAAAATACAACTAAAGAGACTTTAAATAACACTTTCTGAATTTTGAAAGTCCAGGTATGAAGGACACAGAAAAACTGGCCAAAGGAATTGAACAGGAACATTGTGGCAACACTTGCTTTTGTTCTGCGTTGTGAAGCTTTCAAAATTTTCGCAAACAGTTAAATCTTTTTTAAAAACTTTTTTTAAAATTTTTTAAACTTAAGAATAAGTTCGATAAACACATAAAAAAGACCTCAAACAGATCAACAGGACAAGAGGTGCAAAAGAATGAGAGATATGGAAAGGACTTCACTGGACAGTCATCGATTTCGTAACCGATCCATGAATTGTTTTCTTCAACCAGCCCCACTCTTGGTTCAGGATCCCACTGGGAAAGGAGATTGGCAAACACAGAATGACTCAGAGACCCAGCCTGGGTCGGGATCGACAAGTATGTGCAAAGTCGACGAGAAAATCTTGTTAGATGATTTTTGTAAATGCAGCCTCAAAAAATAGCCCTTGTTAGTAAACTAAAGGTAGAAAACTTACTGGCTTAGATAAAAAAGAATGAGGACGTAAGAGTGCATTCAACAGAACCCATGAAACAGCTCAAAAAAACCAACCTCGTGATGCCTTTTAACTGAAGCTTTCCATCTGATGGAGCTTGCTGAAAATAATCCAGTAAGTTCACAAAGAAAAACCTGTCCTCACCCAGTTTTTCCCTCTCCTCTGCCCATCTCTCTCCATGGTGAACCTCAGAATATCCTCAGTCCTTTTCTTCCAAACAACAACAACAACAAGAAGCTTCCTTTTCAGAGATCCCCATTTGAAAATGAGTTTTGAAATTCTTTTACTCTCTCTTGCTTGCCTAAGAGTAACTTGAGACCACGGTCTTGGCCACAAAGGCTTCGCAGGAACCGGAGCTTTTCCCGGCGCTCTGGCTTTGGCTCGTCAACGGGCTCCGCGTGGGAAAATGCTACAGGACCATCCAATGCAAGAACTAAATAACGTGTGTAAATACTCTAAATAGAACTTCTAACTCTAGCCAGATGTTTGGATGACGAAGATATACTGCTAACGTTGGATAATAAAGTACACGGCAATAACTGGGATAAGAGTGACCCAAATACTTGAAAAAAAACCAAAAACCAAAACCCCCGAAATCTGCTAAGAAAAAAAATGAAGCTCAAGTTCCAGATCTAGACAAAATCTCACTTACTTTTCTACCAGTTGGTTTATGCTATGGAACAAGATGTTGCTACTAATTCAGCACCTCCATATTAGATATTCTATTACTAAATGTACTGCATAAATATTAATACAAAGAACATAACAGTTTAACTGTTAATTATTGAAGAGGTGTGCATCCGTGTAATTAACGCCATATGATCTGCATCCGTTTTCCTTATCTATAAGATTATTTTCCCAGTTCTTCCTTTCTGTAAGGGGATTAAAGAGGAGCCAGCCTCTCCTTTACGCTTCTTTTTCAGTTCCCTTTTTCATCTGCGAGATCTGATTAATACCTAATCAGACGAGTAATGCTACTGGAAGAATTGACAATCTTTAACACATTCCTATGGCAACAGTAATATACTGTACTAATGCACGTGGTCGATGTATGCTAGGACTAAGTTGCATGAGTGAGGCTCTTTCCTCAGCCTCTGTATAAAAACGGGGCCGTCTTCAGCCAAGAGAGAGCCCCGCTCCAAGGCAATCCTCTGCTTGGTTTGTGCTAAGAGAGGAAGAATGATGTATAGAAATCAAAACAAACAAACAAAAAAGGCACAAAATAGTCATGACTGCGGGAAGGAATCCACCATGTCACTGCCACATAAAATCCTCCCTATCTCTTGCTCTAGTAAAAGTCTTCATCATGCAAAGGTGCCTAAAAACGAGATTGACCAAATACCACGTTTGGTCTTGATTGTAGCACTACTACTTGACTAGTCCAACCATTACACCAGAGTGATTTCCACATCCTCTATCTTCTCTGTTGTCCGGCGATGATGCTGTGTAGGGGGTGGTGGAGCTGCTCGCACCTGAAACAGCCAGAACCAGCCTGTAACTATCAGAAATCTGTCAACATTTCTGAACTTGTAGAGACTAAAACTGTAATTTTGGGCTCATACCTCAAGATAATGCAAATACACAGACTACAGGGAGTAACCAGCTGAACTAGGTCCAGTTGTCTCCAAGGAAGCCATCAAGGCTCTTCCTCATGACTTGTCACCACTCTAAAGTGATTTTTCCAGCACTCATGTCCGGGCAAACACACCAAGTGAAATAATCTGGACCTATTCTGCCTGTACCACGGATAATCTGGTACGTAAACCTGGGACGGACTTTGGATTTTACATCAAATGCTGAAATCTGATGATGCCCTTGCCTGGAACTTCTGTGGACTGGAAATTACAAGAAAGCTTGGTTGTATTTAAGTGGTTTACTCATATTTAATCCATCACTAACCTGAACGATAAACAGCTGAAATCTGATGCTATTTTTACGCTCTGCCACATCAATAAAGTTATTATTGCTCCTGATGGAGATTACTTAAGCACCAACAGCATTTCATGCAGGGTTGTAATCACGTGATTTCAGAATACACCGAGTGACTTGCTACGGAAAATGTGAATTGTGGAGGAATGCTGTAAAAAATTCACAGTATCTTCCAACCAGGCACATTTCAAATGCAGTCTAACAGAAATCCTTCCAATGAAGGCAGGACACTGGAGTAGGATCTTGAAAAGACAGTGAATTGCAAGAAAGTTGTGAAAAAAAGAAATCTATAAAATGAAAAAGCTGAATTGGTGTTTTTTTCCAAGGGAATAAGGTATCTTCTCTGTTCAGTACTTCAGTACTGAATGTGGTAGTGCTACCGGTGCCTTGCCTATGTCAGCGAATAAAGCTGACTCACTGACTGCTGGAATATTCAGAATACAATTTCTGACCATCCAAAAATGCTCTTTTTCTGCAACCTCATTCATTGAGAACACCAGGAACATACAAATGGTACCTCTTAATATGATTTGGTTTAGGACTTTGAAAGCCCCAAGACTTGATTTCAAAGTTAATCCTTGGAGATGGATTTTTCAGGTTCTAAGTGATGAAATGCTTCCTGTCCTTTTCCGGCAAAATCTCTCTTTCTGGGCAGCAAAGGTACCACAAGATATATAGATCTTATCAGTGAAGAATTTTTAATCCAGAACTCTCAAATCAAGGGGTTCAGAAATAAACTGAACCCTAAACGCAATGGAGTGCCAAGGACTGTGCACTGCTTCAAACTATGGCCAGCGAATTGGAGAAGCAGGAACTGTGCAACACCTCTCCCGTTCTACAGCTTTCTGACACATCTGTGGTATTATTGAAGAGGAGTGACCAGACCTTTCCTTGCTCTGTCATCCGAGATCCCGCATTTTTGTACAGTAATCACATTTGCAGAACACAGAGAGTCAAATCGCCAGGCGCTGTATCACCACCCTGCTTTGAACGTACCTATCCCGATGTACCTAGACTTGGCCTCATGACTTTGTAGCACCAATAAGAACAACAGGGTTTGGTTTCGAACTTACCGGTCGCAGTTTGCCATAGGAAGTTTCCGGAGGAATTCGCGGAGGCTGCGAGAATCCCGGGGACTCTGAACTGAAGCTGTTTTCTGAAAGAGTAAGCGACAACCCATCACCGGCAAGCCACTCAGAACCGCTGAGTTAATGTCACATTGAAAAATACCCCTTTTATCTCATTTCCCCCTCCCCGAACATTCTAAATTAAGCTTTTAGCTGAAAAGTTTCTTTTGCTAGCACAACATTTCTTACCGTTAGTTGACGGTGATCTGGGGAAGTACTGAGAACCTCTTTTATCTGGACTGTGGTAGGGACTGGTGGGGGGCTGGTCATACAGCGGCAGCGGTGGAAGGACATTATTAGCCTTCGGAGTCGGGGATACCTGTGTTGAAAAGCGAGAGGGGCTGCAGAAAGCCTTATTCCTCAACAGTTTTTATGTACACACCGAGGTGCAGCAAATTCTCTGACCCATCAGTGTGCCAGGAACTGTCATCTGGAGAAAAATGATCTGTCATAAGTGCTGCTTGGGAAGGAAAAGCAAGACATCCGACAGTGATGGTATTTTTTAAAAATCATAGGTTGCCAGTGAGCAGAAATTTTCATCCTCTCCCAGATAATTTAGACAGACCTTTTGAAGGTTATTTGAAAAAAGTCCTTTGGCCAAGTGTGTCTCTCCACGTACATTCACACAAAAGCATTAAGATTGTGAGTTTTAGCCCAACTCAATTTCATATATAGAATTTTAAATGTTTCGTTTCCGAGATCCCGCATTTTTGTATGTTGTTTTCATGGTCTTCTCAAATGAAAGAATAAAAATACTAGAGAAATTACTTTGGAGGGAACATGGAGCTCCAATTTCCAGCACCACAATTACACATGAGATATAATATGATAATATGACATATATATGTAATAGGATAATATAAGGATTACAGAACTAGGCTGGAATGAGGAGATTTTTGAAAAATTACTATAATACAATATTTGGCACTATTCTGCCCTTCAGAAATTCAGAGGATACAGAAGAGATTTAAGTAGGAAAACATTAAATTAGGGCTCAGAGAGCCGAAAATTCTCTTTTTGCCACGTTCTGTTTGATGTTTCGGTCTATGCCATAAATTACTTACAGGAAATAAGACTGTGAATTTTCTTTTTTGGTTCATTTCCTTTCTACCCAAGAACTTGCCTTTATTCATAAATTTGCCAAAATATAGCAGTTGGTAATGAATAGGCTGGGTAAGAAACTACAAGGTAAGAACTCAGGGGGTTGGGTTTTCTTCCTTAAATCAGTTTTGATTTTTTTTTTCCTTAAATAGGTTCTGATTTAATTTTTTCCTTGAATTGATTCTGATTTCTTTTTTTCTTTAGTTTGGTTCTGATTTGTTTTTGTCCTAAAGAAGTGGCAGATCTTTGCAGCCTTGCAAGATCGCATACATCCAAGCTAGGGCCTCAACTCTTTACATACCTGAATATCTCCAATCCACTGAGTCTCTCCATTTTCTGAGGCTGTAAGCTCTTCAACTAATACTGATGGGAACACCCCAACGCGCCCGTTGAATTCTCCTTCCCAAAAGCCATCATCATCTTGATTTTCCTTGTTCAAGATGCGGATGATTGCTCCTTCCGGGAAGGACAGCTCATCATCTGTCTGGCCCTCGTAATCATAAAGTGCTTTTACAAAACAGACTGAAGAATGGAAGAGGGGGAAAAAAAGTGTTAACTGGCATGAGCTTAACAAAAATAGTGAGTACTATACATACTTTTATGGTTGGACTCAATGATCTCAAAGGTCCTTTCAACCTCAATGATTCTGTAATTGCTGAGTCAAATTATTTTATTTTTAGAATCATGGAATGGTTTGGGTTGGAAGAGACCTCAAAGATTTTCTAGTTCCAAACCCCCTGCCATGGGCAGGGACACCTCCCACTAGATGAGGCTGATCTAAGCCCCATCCAGCTTGGCCTTCAACAGTTCCAGGGATGGAGCATCCACAACCTCCCTGGACAACCTGTGCCAGTGTCTCATCACCCTTAGAATGAAGAACTTCTTCCTTACATTGAACCTAAATCTCCTCTCTTCTAGTTTGAAGCCATTACCTGTTGTCCCGTCACTACAAGCCCTGTAAAAAGTCCCTCCCCAGCTTTCCTGCAGGCCCCCTTCAGATACTGGAAGGCCACAAGAAGGTCTCCCTGGAGCCTTCTCTTCTCCAGGCTCAACAACCACAATTGTCTCAGCCTGTGCTTGCAGGAGAGGGGTTCCAACCCTCTGATCAGCTTTGTGGCCTCTTCTGGCCCCACTCCAACAGCTCCATTGTTTTCCATAATTTTAATATTAATCTCAACTCTATGAGCTAGCCAGGTAAATTACACAGATTTAGTATGAGATGCATAATTACTGAGAACAGTTGTACTCGGGCACAGCTCAAACAGCAGCAGTTCTCATGGTGCAACACCCAAACTCAATACGCGTTTGAGAACAAGCTTCATACACAATTTATTTATTTATTGGTATTTACCACTGGAGTCTCCGTTCAGGCTGCCTGAGACTAAGTCGGCCTCAGTGGAGTTATTTGAGGTGTGAGATCGACTATCAAGTGCTGCGAGGGACTGAAGCATGCTCAGAAGACTGCTGGATGTTGGGAACTGCAGGTACTTCTCTGGTACGTAACCCACCTGACCTGCTTTATTCCGTGCCTGTAAAGAAAGACAGAAAAGATGCTCTGCTTTCATGTCCTACTCTGACAATAACCCAAATATTTTCTCCTGTCTCAAGTTCTAGTTCTAAATGTAATAGCGAAAAGGAAACAATCTCAGAAAAATGATACCTTTACCCAGTCTTCCATATCTCCATCTTCAATAACTTCCAACACCTCGTGTTCCTCTATGGTCAGTTCATCTGGCTGAGAAGCCTGGAGTGTGTAACAGGAAGATTAGAAAATAAAAGTGGTTTGGGGTGCATGGGACAAGCAGCGTTAAGAATCATTCTCATACAGACTTTCATTAAAATGTATGTTTTTTGAAAAAATGGAAGGTTTTATGATGTGGTATAGTGCAAAACATGTTAATAGGGGTTCTTTTGTAAACTTGCTGGCATTCACAAGACCCCTTTTCATTCAGGAGGACCAATTGAAGCACCCCAAATACCACCCAGTGCGTTGAACCCTATTTACTTTTGAAACTCTAATTACTCCCTACTCGGAGTCCACCACTGGCTCGGCAGTGGTGGGTGTGATTTACAGCTGACCCAGCAGCCAGAGCAGAAGTAAACACCATGAATGCAGGTTGTCAGCAGAGCTTTAACTCATGAATGGTGGTTCCACTGTTACAGCACAAAGCAGAGCCGTGTTGTACGGCAGACAAGGCGGCCAGATACTGAGAAGGTATTTCTCATGTAGCCACGCCGGCTCTGCCACAGGAATGACAACATCTGCTAAGGGCAGCCACACAATTGGTCTCCTTAAAGCCAGACAGGGACATCTCTACATGGAATCATTTTGGTTGGAAAAGACCGTAAGTCTAAGTCAAAAAGATCGTCAAAAAGATCGTAAGTCCAACCATTAACCCAGTGTGGCCAGGTCACCACCAGATCATGGCCCTCAGCACCACATCTCCACAGCTTTGAAACCCCTCCAGGGATGGGGACTCCACCACTGCCCTGGGCAGTCTGGGACAAACCTTGACAACCCTTGCAGGGAAGAAATGGCTCCTCATATCCAACCTAAACCTCTCCTGGCACAACTTGAGGCCATTTCCTCTTGTGCTTCTTGGCCACCAGGGCACACGCTGGCTCACCTTCAGCCACCTGCCGACCAAAACCCCCAGGTCCTTTTCCACTGGGCACTTTCCAGCCACTCTTCCCCGAGCCTGGAGTGTTTTGTGACCCACGTGCAGGACCTGGCCCTTGGCCTTGTGGAACCTCATCCCATTTCCCTTGGCCCATAAATCCAGCCTAGCCAGATCCCTCTGTAAAGCCTCCTCCCCCAAAGCAGGTCATGCTGCAATTCACGCATGGAATTGAGTCCTCTCCTGACCTGTAGTTTAAATGTGTTCCACAACAGTTCAGATTTTACACTGCTGCAGTTTTTCACAAGTACATATTTGGTATATTTAATGTGCACCATTCCTGAGTCAAATGTACAATAGTATCCTAGAATGCATTGGGTTGGAAGAGACCTTCAGAGGTCATCCAACTAGATCAGGTTGCTCTGAGCCCCATTAAGCCTGGCCTTGAATGTCTCCAGGGATGGTGCCTCCATGACCTCTTTGGGCAACCTGCTTCAGTGTTCCACCTGGAACTGACATCCTACCTCAAACTCTCACTGAACAGTTACAGCTATTATTTGCTTATTGCACAATTTAGTTTTCTAATCAGTTTAAAAAAAAATAATCACAAACCTTATATGAATAAACAACTTTGCAGGTGAGAGGATAATTTCTTAGAGTACCAGAAGGACTAGAACTACTGTCATCAAAAACATCCATGCTGTCTTCAAACTCTTCACCTTCTTCCTTTTCTGCATCAGCATTAATCTGTTAAAAACAATAATGTTGGCATTATACCAGCAAATAAAAATAAATTGATCACTATTCTTCAGTGTGGTTTTTTTACTACTTAATAATTGAAACTGGGAAAAAAAAAAGACTAAATTATATTCAACAGACGGTTCTCTAGGGAAGGAAAAGAAAAAGAGCTGTCACCAAATTACATCTTTGCTTAACTCAGCTCCATTTCTTCATCCAAGCAAAGGCCTGTGGACTTTAAAAAGAAGATTTTGGAAGCTCCAGCCCACTGCTGGACCATTATCTATTTTTTACGTAAGCAGTGACTCATGTACTTTGAAGATGCCATTTTAGATGCATAGCAAATAGTTTAATGGAGAAAAGAGTCACTTAGTGAGAACTGATGTGACTAAAAGATTAATGTACCTGTGACCACCAGATATAGAATGAAACTGCAGTGGAAATACTTAAACTTGAAAAAATGTATGAAAAAACCCCCAATCAGCCTTCCTGCTGATGTCTTCTGTACAGTAGATTTGCTGCAGTTTATATTCAAAAAATGAAGTCCTTAGAGAAGGAATGATGATTAAAAACTAGCCATAAAAGTTTAAATAAAGTCAATACACTGGAAAAATACAAGTTTCTATAAATGTAGCTTAGGCAACGTCAACATGAGCTGTGCGTTGGCCTTGTGCCTGGAGGAAATTTTGAATAAACACTTTATTTCATGTGAAAATGGGCAAGTCCATCACATCAAAAGCAACACACTTACATATTTGCCATCTCCCCTTTATTTATTCCTTTTAATTTGGGAGTGAATTTGGTATTCCTCATGGAAACTAAAAGGCTGCTAGATCAACATAAAGTTCGGCTGAGAGCAAAAGGGCTCCTGAAACAAGCAGTCTCTGCTCTGTAACGTCTTTGCTCTTCATCTTTTCCCAATTTAGATTAATTATATGTTACGATTTCTAGACTGCATCCTTGTAATCCATAGGATTTTTTTGCCCACTTATTTTCACTCAGGTGCAGTTTGCATCCATCACTACTTAAATGTATTCACGGATGTTGCAGTAACAAAAAAAATCACTGCTTTGGCAAGTTACCAACCAACCACAAATTATGGCAAATTTAAAGCTTTCCCCTCCAGTTTCTAACCGCCTGTTGCTGTGCATGGTCTATGTCCCGGCAGCCAGAGCTGCCGTCCAGCTGACAGCCAGAGGAAACATCATGGAAATTAGAGTATCATGTCTAGAAAGGCTCGCTCGTGAAACATCTAGTCTTGGTTTTCTAACATGAGGAGGAAAAATACGTTTTATTTTTATTCCTTGAATAGAATAATTTGCAAAGTAGGCAACAGAGGGAAAGCAGCATAAATGTAACAAAAAGTTAGCAGTTGGTTTCATAAAGTGCATCTTTCTACAAGTCTGGTAATGAAAGACGGTGCAAGCAAAGAATAAAACATCAGCCACAATTACGCCAAAGTTTGTAACAGGCCACAATCACAAGAAATGCAGGTAGGACGCTGACAATATAGCTGGATTCTAGAGATGAAAAAAGGTATGCAAATATACATCTTGTTTTAGAACAACGGAATTGTTTTGGTTGGAAGAAACCTCGAAGATGATTGAGTCCAACCGTTAACCCAGCACTGCCAGGTCACCACTAAACCATGTCCCTCAGCACCACATCTCCACAGCTCTGAAACCCCTCCAGGGATGGAGACTCCACCACTGCCCTGGGCAGCCTGGGACAGGCCTTGACAGCTGCTCTGGGAAAGGAATTTTTTCCAATATCCAGCCTAAACTTCCCCTGGCACAACTTGAGGCCATTTCCTTGTGTCCTATCACTTGTTCCTGGAAGATGAGGTCAACCCCAACCTCCTTTCACAGGGAGTTGTTGAGAATGAGAAGGTCTTCCCTAAGCCTCCTTTTCTCCAGGCTCAACAAATCCAAGTCCCTCAGCCACTCCTCACAAGATTTGTGCTCTAGACCCTTCCCCAGCTTCGTTGCCCTTCTCTGGACATACTTGAGCCCCTCAATGTTCTTCTTGGAGTGAGGAGCCCAAAACTGACCCCAGGATTTGAGGTGTGGCCCCTCCAGTGCTGAGTGAAGGGGGAGGATCCCTGCCCTAGTCCTGCTGGCCACACTAGTGCTGATCCAAGCCAGGATGCTGGTGGCCTTCTTGGCTACCTGGACACACTGCTATGCACAAGCATATGCAACATATTTTGTTGCATATCCTACACAAAGGAGATTAGATTGAAAACAGAAGAACACTAGGCGGCCTTTTTAATCTACCCTTGGCAATGCACAGACTCTGGCAACAACAGAGAATACGTTTCTACTGAACCATCTCCAGGCTAATTTGGATGTATGACCTACCGGAGCTATAAAAGGCTGAAATTTCCTGAATTTTCTGCCAATTCCAAAACAGAGCGATATGCTGGAGCACCCAAAGGTATCGATCAGTCAGAGGCAGTTTGCAATACCTGGATTTAGGGACTGAATTCACAGTTTGTTCCGCACAGGTTGCTGGTATCAGGTGACATTCAAGCTTGAATACGAACCAGTAACCAAGGACTTGAAAGATGTTATAACCCTTTACAGTTAAAACCACCCATTTTCATGTTCATAGTAAATGTACCAACTGCAGACTTTATTCTAGCTCTGCAATACTGTACTTCTACTGTTCTTCTTATAACTGCACTGCTTCGAGTCCCAGTGATACAAAGCAAAGTACAAAACCCAAGACTTTATTCTCTCTTCCTTTTTTGAATAAATTACATGCTATTTACAATACATTTGTTGCAGGCAGCATCAAGGTTTCCCAACAATGTTGAAATGCAAGAGTAGCATTGCATATGTTTTCCATTCAAATTCCAAATGAGGATTAACTTTGTGGGGTGTGTACTCTGAGGAAGAAAAGTATTGTTTCATAGAGTCATAGAATGGATTGGAGGGGACCTTAAAGCTCATCTAGTTCCAAACCCCCTGCCATGGCAGGGACACCTCCTACTAGACCAGGTTGCTCAAAATCCCATCCACAACCCCCCTGGGCAACCTCTTCCAGTGCCTCAGTGAAGAACTTCTTCCTATTTTCTAATCTAAATCTCCCCTCTTCCAGTTTGAACCTATTACCCCTCATCCTATCACTACAAACTGCATTTCCCAAGATTATGCATTTCCTCATTATCTTAGAAAGTCAGCTGACTGGATAGGTGATGGGATATTAAGACTAGGTCTAAGGAAGAACTGTTTTATGATGAGGGTGGTGTGACCCTGTCCCAGGTTGCCCAGAGGTGGTCGATGCCCCACCCCTGGAACCATTTGCAGGTGAGGTTGGCCGGGGCTCTGAGCAACCTGCTCTACTTGCAGATGTCCCTGCTCCCCGCAGGTGGTGTTGGACTAGAAGACCCTGAAAGGTCCCTTCCAACCCAAAATATTCCATGACTCTATATTAACTCCTTCAGCTCATTACATCATCCTAGTAGGTTAAATAAATACAGCAAAATCAAGGCTTTGAAGCCGCTTTCTTTTTCTTAGCTCTTTAAAAGACAATGTATCAAGAGCTTTGCCAAACAAATTATGTCATGACAAGGACCAGCACAAAACGCGAAACTGTGCAGGACGTAAAGACTGCAGATCACTGGTTCCTGATCATGAAACACTGCCCGCTCGTCGAGGACAAAGTGAAAGTGCTGCTTATTATATGCTGCAGTAATTCTAATAATTGCAAGCAGCTTAGTTTCTGTAACAGTTCTAAGAATTCCATCTATGGGTCGTCCTCATCTGGCCTGCCAAGGTCAACAGCATCTTTTTCTTTAATACGGGAGCGTACGTAAGTGTAAAAGGGGAAAATGAGAATCAGAGTTTAACCTCCCACGCTGTGGCATCTGCTGGCTCACCAGGGACTAGTGCAGGGTTTGGCTCCAGGGCCAACTGTTGGCATGTCTGATGAGACAGAGAACAAGGCATTGGGCACGATCCAACATACACGGCGGGAAGCTAGAGGAGGTGGAGTGCAAGAAGAAAGGGAAAAGACACTTAAAGGCAGGTATGTAACATATCCTTGTCTATCCTGGCTAGAAAGGATCTGAAATGAAACTCGGCACCAGAACTCCTTTGGGATTTGGGGAGGCTGAAGCTTGGATCTGCATCCTGAAGCTTTAATCTCTAATTATCCTGCTAACAGAATCAAGATCAAGTCCAACTGTCAACCATTGGAAAAAAAGCCTGCAGAGAGAGACTGAGCAGAGTGGTGATTACAACAACAACCTCTACTGCAAATCAGTGTCACTGTGTCCGTGTGAAATGTCCTAGAAGAAACATCACAACACCATAAAGAAAGCAAAGAATGGATTCAAGAGTCTCGGGATTTGCTGCGCCTGCACTCAGTGGTTGCTTACAGAATCCCAGCATGGTGGAGGTTGGAAAGGACCTCTGGAGATCATCTCATCCAACCCCCCTGCTCCAGCAGGGTCACCCAGAGCAAGTTGCCCAGGCAGGTTTAGAATCTCTCAAACTCACTTTTTTGAACTCAAGTTGACATAGATGAAAATAACTGTATATCCAAAAAAAAATCCCTTTCCCTCTCAGGGTTTGCCACCATTACCAAGAAAACAATAAAGCAGCAGAAAAGCATGAAGAAACATGGGAACGAGCAGGATTTTTTGTGCGTAGGTAGCACATATTTGCTGAAAGGGAGAATTTTTGTCTCTTAGGTGGTCAGCTGAAACAAGTCATTCTCCAAATCATTCACTATGCAATGAAAAACCACATCCCCTATTCCCTCTGGAAGTTCTATGGGACAGAAGACATATCCTGGCTGTCCAAAGCACTGAAGATTATAAAGAAAGTGTGAACTAAGTAATTTTAATAGTGTATGAAGACTGCAGTGAGGAAAGTATCCACATGCAAACAAAGCCTTTATAAAAGCCTCCAAATTTTTTTGAGGTAAACTGACCAAACCTTCAGGAATTTTATTTTAGTTGGTTACTGGTGAGGAGCCACAGCTTGGTTAGTTTTACTGTCTACTAGTAAAAGCTCAGCATCTCATGTAGGGAAATTTTTAAAAAAAGGTGTGATGAGCTCTTTTAGTGGTTCCCCTTTTCTGAACAGGGTTTCTTGGTTCACGCAGCAATTTGATTCAGCCATCACTGTTTAATTTGAAATACATCATTCTTTGGAGAGGAAAAGGAGAGTTTGCTTTTTCTTCTTTCTTGAATTACACAAAGATGTGCTTTCTTCCAAGCTAAAGAGATATGAGATGCCTCTGGACTATTTTCCAAAGCAGCTATAGATATTACAAGTGCAATTAGTCTTACAGAAAATGGAATTAAAAAACCCATTAGAATCAAAGAATCATTAAGGTTGGAAAAGACCTCTAAGATCATCGAGTCCAACTGTCAACTCAACACTACCATGGCCACTAAGCCATGTCCTGAAGTGCCAAGTCTACATGTTTTTTGAACCTCTCCAGGGATGGTGACTCTACCACTTCCCTGCACAGCCTGTTCCAATGCCCAACCACTCTCAGTAAATAAATTTTTCCTAATAGCCAATCTAAACCTCCCCTGGTGCAACTTGAGGCCCTTTCTTCCCGTCCTATAGCTAGTTACTTGGGAGAAGAGACCAGCACCCACCTCACTACAACCTCCTTTCAGGTAGCTGCAGAGAGCAATAAGGTCTCCCCTCAGCCTTCTCTTCTCCAGACTAGACAGTCCCAGTTCCCTCAGGCGCTCCTCAAAAGACATGTTCTCCAGATCCCTCACCAGCTTGGTTGTCCTTCTCCAGACCCAGTCCAATCTTCCACTTATCAAAGTCATTTTTTCGTTCAATTTTGGGTATATTGGATGAAATTTTCAGAATTAATGTGACTTAGGACACACTCATGCAATTGAATTTAACAGTTTAAGAAGTTACCAACTCTGGATGAAATGAAGCAGTGATTGGGTTTATGGTCTGTTCCAATTTAACTTCTTTACTGTTTTAAGTGAAACTGGTTATTCATATAGAAAATGTCAAATATTTACTGTATCTCAAAGAACAGGGCAATAACTTGCAGGTGAACAGTGGGTACATCTAAATCTATGACAAATTTCTGAGGGAAACATCTAACTCTGCTCACAGGACAGCCTGTTTTCCAAAGCCTTGCACTGATTTTTAAGGAATTAAATTTTCATCTTAAATATCCACATCACTGCGATCTCTACATAAATGACTGTTAAGGAGATGATGGAGAATCTACAGTCTTCTAAAAATTAGGAAGGATAAAGCCTTTCATCCAAGTAGCTCAGATAACATCGTCAACTATTAACGGAACTTCAAACAAACATGCAGATATTTTTATTTTCAGGAGATGGCAAATAAATGTTATGGTACTTATCCAAGGTCAGAAAAATCAATCTAAATTCGGCAGGAGAACCCAGAAAGCCTTCTTTTTTGGTTGTTTTTTTCTATGCATGAAATTCAGCCACACACTTCAGCCATGTAAAGCTACAAGATTTTTCCAGTTAGCTAACCAACGACCAAATATTATCAATTTTTATATTCAATATTAAGTTAAGAGTTGCTATTAGGAAAGAGCCACGTGGAGACGAGGCGAGGTCTACACGTTGGAGACCATACCAGGTGTGAGGAACCGTTGTTGGTGACCGAAGGCAGGCTGGCCCAGCGTTCGTTTTCCAGTTCTTCCATCACTTGGTTCATGGCGCTTTTTAGCCACGTATCCACGGACACACCGATCTGCTTCAGCAGATCCAGCCGGGCTTCTGCTTTCAGCTTAATTACCTGAGGAGACAAAGACGCACAAGTCAGGATTCCTGCAAGGTTACATTTCGCTCCTTGCCGTTATTTCCTGATCCGCAAATTACTCAGGTTGCTCCAAGGGCTGCTCCACGTGGAGCCAAGTCCAGCTCTTCGTTTCCTTGCCTGCAGAAATGTGGCGTGAGCCAAGAGACGGGGAATGGTTTTCTGGAGATGTAAAACTACCGGCACATTTCACAAGTTGGTGTTTTTGAAATAACATCTATTAGTTTATACTAACTTCCTAGTCAGGTATTCTAGTGGTTGGTTAGTTTAGATTATTTTCAAAGCTCAAAAACCTGGACAAAATCCAGTGCTTCACAGTGTTTTTAAAATTAGGAATACTCCTGGGCTGCGGACCCTGGATGCCTTTTTGGCTGCCAACTAAGTGGGATGTGATACACAAATAAATCAGAAGCGATACAGGCACACAAACCCACCAACCCACCGAATGGGGCTGTTTTCCGACAGCACCTGCCAGAGATTACAGGGAGCTTATTTGTTATGGAAACAGAATATTGCAGTAATTCCAAAATTCAATAAGTATCACACTTCAACAAACAGTTGCAGTATTTTTTGTCTTTAGATAGAATGAAAATTTAGGTTTTCTAACAGCTGGGTTCCCTTCAGCATCCTGGCATGTAGTCTGGCCAATGGAGCCAGGGCTTTAACAACTTCATGGCACACCACCACCCTGAGCCAAATTATTTAAAAATCTCAACAGAGGGAAAGAGCAGCACGAAGAAATTCAGAACTGAAGAAATTCCAGAAATGCAAAATTCAGAATTTCATGTTTCAAGACAAGGAAAGCAGAATTTCAAAGATCACATCAAGAAGGCAAACCTAGGAATAAAATTATGGATATTTATGTGCAGTCCACCCCTAACATCATCATCATCATCATCCTGTTGCAGTTGCTCATCAGAGGAGCAAAATTCAAGTGATTTACCAAAGGTTCTTCAGTGAGTCACTGATGGAGGCAACAACAAGAAACCCCCTGAACCGCCCTGGAGTTTTTCCTGCGCTTCCTTTCACAGCATTGTTCATTCTTGGCAAGTTGCTTGCCAATTCTTGTGAGTAGCAGAGTTTAATCTCCTTTCCAACTCTTTCCATGGGGGTCAGAAGCACCTTACTTCAGCAGCACTGCTGGTACTGACACAGCAAGCTGAGAAACCAAGCAAAACCAGCAAGAATAGATGGGGCTAAGCAAAAATTAGAAGGAAGAACATACGTACAGTGAATTAAAATGCCAACTGGTGCTACACAGAATTTTATCACTCTTAGGCTTATCCTTACCATATACAAAATTTTGTGTTGAGCTGAAATGGTACCAGTATTTTTCTTCTTTTTGATGCGCTGCACTTAGTCAAGAAGGTAAGTTCTATTAAGAAGTCAGAAAATAAATTACTCTTAACTTTCATTCAGCTGAAGCCAGAATCACAGAATCCCAGCATGGTAGGGGGCTGGAAGGGACCTCTGGAGATCACCTCGTTCAACCCCTCTGATCCAGGCGGGTCACCCAGAGCAGGGCGATCAGAATCATGTCCAGGCAGGTTTAGAATCTCTCCAGAGAAGGAGACTCCACAACCTCTCTGGGCAGCCTGGGCCAGGCTCTGCCACCCTCACAGCAAAGAAGTTTTCCTCATTTTGGAACCTCCTGGGTTCCAGTTTGTGCCTGTTGCTCCTTGTCCTATCACTGGTGACCACTGACAAGAGTCTGACCCCATCCTCTTGCCCGTGCCCTTTAGCTATTGATCAGCTCCCCTCTGAGGCTTCTCTTCTCCAGCTTGACAGCCCCAGGGCTCCCAGCCTTTCCTCATCAGAGAGATGTTCCAGTCTCTTGGTCATCCTCATAGCCCTCAACCCCCAAACATGGACCCATTTTCACTTAAAAACGATTCACAAAGGCAACTTTAAACCTGTTTCAAACAATGAAACTACATTTGAGAGATACTAGTTCTAATTCTGCTTACAAGAAACATGATTTTTAAAAAGTAGAAAAGTTATTAGAGACAAAATTTATCCTGTGAAACATATTTTTATATGGATACAGCTGCATGCTCACGCTCTGCTACGTAATTAAGCGTGGAGACTGAAGGATCAGATAAGTTTGAGAAGAATTTCCCATGGGAAAAGCCAAAGCCACTTAGTCAAGTGAAGTTTCCACTTCTCTGTGCAAGCAGTCTTCAGGTAAATGATTAACACCTACTGTTAATATTGTTCATATAGTAAAGAAAATGAAGAAAAATGTGAATATATTCATATACATCACTCTACTTGAGTGAAGATTTAGAAAATACTGATTTCAAAAGAATTAAAAGTCCAAAGACGGGTCCACACATCAGAGTTTACATTTGAAAGGCAGATCCTTTCAACTCAATTGCACCATCAATCATCTGCTGAAAACCTTTAAGTTAGTATGTTTGAAGCCCCAGCCTGAAATCTGTCACTATTTACAAGAGCAATACCTATGAGAAGGTCTGAAATCAGAAGTGATTATGTTAATTTGGAGTTCCAGGGGGGAATGCAGATGGCATTTGATCCCTTTACTTCTCTTAGAAAGTTAACACTTCTCACTTAGTTTTTTGCCTTTTGTCCCTACTTACCATAGAATAGTTTGGATTGGAAGGGACCTCAAAGATCATCTAGTTCCTACCCCCTGCCATGGCAGGGACACCTCCCACTAGACCAGGTTGCTCAAAGCTGCATCCAACCTGGTCTTGACCACATCCAGTGATGGAGCATCCGCAACATCCCTGGGCAACCTGTGTCAGTGTCTCACCACCTTCAGAGTGAAAAACTTCTTCCTAATTTCTAATCTAAACCTGCCCTCTTCCAGTTTGAAGCCATTAGCCCTCATCCCATCACTACAAGCCTTTGTAAAAAGTCCCTCCCCAGCTTTCTTGTAGGCTCCCCTCAGATACTGAAAGGCCACAAAAAGGTGTCTCCAGAGCCTTCTCTTCTCCAGGCTGAACAACCCCAACTCTCTCAGCCTGGCCTCATAGCAGAGCCTCCTCTGGCCCTGCTCCACCAGGTCCATGTCTCTGCTGTGCTGAGGACTCCAGAGATGTCCCAGCACTGCAGGGGGGTCTCCCAAGAGTGCAGCAGAGGGGCAGGATCCCCTCCCTCGCCCTGCTGCCCACGCTGCTGGGGATGCAGCCCAGGAGGACATTGGCTTCTGGGCTGCGAGCGCACGTTGCCGGCTCATCTCCAGCTTCTCACCCTGCAGCATCCCCAAGTCCTTCTCCACAGGGCTGCTCTCCGTCCATACTGTGCCCAGTCTGTATTTCTGCTTGGGATTGCCCCGACCCAGGTGCAGGACCTTGCACTTAGCTTTGTTGAACTTCACGATGTCGGCATGGGCCCACCTCTCAAGCCTGTCAAGGTCCTTATATTAGACTGTATATTTTACAGCTGTAAGAACATATATACAACAATAATTTTAATTAATCATTAACCTTTCCTTTGGAAAAATTTGGGTTAGGAGCACTTAGCAGATTGACAACTGGATTTCTCACTCTATCAAGCTACACAGAGACCACACTGCTAAACCAAAGACGTTAGCACAGAAGAGCTGCACCAAAAAAGCTGAATCCAGGGAGGCCAACTCCTGCACATGAACACACCTCTCTCCTGTTGATAAGTATTCAAGATTTTGAACAAAACCACTTTATAACCACATCTGTTTCAAAAGAAGTGAGAGATGAGTGGCTCTACAGCACCTGGTAATGATGACCACTGATCCTGCCTCTTACCTGGGTGCTCCTACACCCAAGAGGAACTACCTGCCAGCATGATACTGGAGCATGGTCAGCTCCAACCTTGACATCTGTAGCATGAGAACAAGCCAGTCAAAGGCAATGGGCTCATGTGGGGTTGATATGTGACTGTGGTAGGGCATGGATGGGTTAGCAGCTTTGGTGGACACAACATCATTTTATTGTTTTTTGGAAACTGTGATAGATTGACTTAACGCAGGTCAGTGCAAGTCATTTGTTCCTGCTTGTTCATAGAATCATAGAATCATTAAGGTTGAAAGACACCTCTAAGATCATCAAGTCCAACCGTCAAGCCAACACTACCATGGCCACTAAACCATGTCCCAAAGCGCCATGTCTACACGTTTTTTTAATACCTCCAGGGATGGTGACTCCACCACTTCCCTAGGCAGCCTGTTCCAGGGCTTGCCCACTCTTTCAGTAAAGAAATCTTTCCTAATGTCCAATCTAAACGTCCCCTGGCACAACTTGAGGCCATTTCGTCTCATCCTATCACTTGTTGGGAGAAGAGACCAACACCCACCTCACTACAACCTCCTTTCAGGGAGCTGTAGAGAGTGAATTGTTGATGAGAAACTCCCCCTTTCACCACATTACCGAGCTGAGGTGCCTCCGTGTGAACATATATATATAATTGTGGAGTGAAGTAGCTATTCCCTCATTTGTCTCTGTATTCTGGCATATTATGAGGACCTTCCATGTGCCTTCCACAAAAGCTGCCTGGGAAATGATCAGCCCGGTTGTTTTGCTGTTCTACCTCGTTACGCAATTTCCAATTAGCTTGAGTTACGCAACAGCAATAAACATTAGTCAGGGCACACCAGAAACCCTGGTAGCTCCTCTTGGTACTCAGGCTGCTGTAAAGCATGTTGTTTGGACAGACTTGTTAGCTAAAATAAACAAGCTGCTCGAAGACCCTTGACTGTGCTTGCTGAGGGTCAGGCAAGAAGTTTTTAATTCAAGGTACCCAGCAAATCCAATCGAGTGGCCCTGCTCTATTTACACACAGTAGCCTTAATATTCAACAACTGTTTGTTCCAAACCACAAATGTTTCAAGATTCATTCCATTGCAGACAAACTACAAAAGTATTTACAGTGTTATGTCAGGCCTGCACTTGAAAGATGTAGAACACTGTTTACAAGCATACATATAGACTTTTACCTAAATAATCATACTGGTAGACCAGGGCTAACAGCTTCCTACCTAGATGGTAAAAAAAAATAAAATACCAGACAGCAATATAACTTTATTCTGCTTCTCACACAGGAACAGCTACAGATGAATGGAGACAATCTTTTTAGAAGGGCTTGTTGTGACAGGACAACAGGGGATTCTTTTCAACTAAAAGAGGGAGATTTACACTAGAAGGAAGAAATTTTTGAGGGTGATGAGACTCTGGTCCAGGTTGCCCAGAGAAGTGGTCGATGCCATCCCTGGAAATATTCAAGGTCATGTTGGATGGGGCTCTGAGCAACCTGATGTAGTTGCAGATGTCCCTGCTCAGTGCAGGGGAGTTGGACTAGATGACCTTGAAAGGTCCCTTCCAACCCAAACCACTCTATGATTCTGTGATTCTATGAAATAGCACTATGCCTAAATTAGCTGGGCTTTGATGCCCTTTCATCATTATGCTGGAATAAAATGTTAAGTAAGAGGGAAACAAGGGATCACCTGGAGGAAATACTTCCTGAGAAATAATGGATTTGCATTATGCTGCAGAACCACACAAGACTAGAATACCCTTAACAAAGGGGGCTCTAGGTCTCCAAGCCTTGTTCCCTCAAAAAGATCATCTATTCTTCCCTCAAAAAGATCCTCTATTTCAAATTTAAAACTAAATGAGTCTTTAATCATTGATTTTCCCTCTCAACCAAACAGACTCTAGCAGACACACGTGCCGTCCTTCCTGATCAACTGACCTCTGCTGACAGAAGCTCAGAGACTTGAAAATATTTTAACTCACATAACCACTTAAATTCTCAGCCATAAGTTTCTCCAGGAAGGCAGCTGAAGTTTCAAAAGTGCAGGAATGCTGGAATCCAGCACTCACTCTGAAATCTGAGGGCTGCCCAAATTTCACTGTTATTAAGTGTCATTGCAGGACAAATATTTTCCTGTTTAAGAATGGAATTGCTATTTCCAATTACTATTTAGCAATTACTATTTAATAGCTATGGCCTCAGCTATCTTTCCACCAATTTAAAAACCGTCAGCCACCCACAAAGTTTGCAAACAGTCTTCTGGGTGGTTCCTGCTTCTCTGAGCTGTTCTTTGGCCTTAGCTGATGGTAGGTTATAAGAAGATGAAAGGAAAAAAAACCTCCAAAGTTTTTAAAAATATAAATATTGTTATCTATCCCTCACATACCTATTGTTGCTCTATGTGGAAGAAGACAGAGTTTTGTTTATTTACTGTTCCAGGCTTAATTACGCAAAGGCTTTAGACCTACAGCCTACACAAGATGACGATAAGCAACTGCTTGCAAGTCATGGAAATGAAATCCAGCAAGAACACGTTACATCGCTCTTCTCTGTTCCCAGAAAGAAAATGGCCGGGAAGAAAGCAAGTGTTCATTTACATCCCACAAACACCTCCGTTACAAGTCTTTTTAAAGTCCTTTATAAAAGTGCTGGGGTAAAAATCAGACAGAGAAATCCAGCAAAGCTGATCTAGTGTGGCCCCTAAATATTTTGATTTATGATTGTTCGATCAGGATTGAATGGACTTTCTTGAAAGCAGAGTCACTTTATTTTCCGTGATTTTTCAGGGTGCAGAACAAGTCCGACACAGTTGCACATCAGAAAGTGCTTCTCTCCCAGCTGTACACTCCCTGTGCTTCTTGACCTGTTCTAAAGCCACCTGAACCCTGCGCCCTAGCCCCTATTTTTTCTCCTAAAGAATTCAGAAGTATTTACTTTAGGTAAAGGTTATACTTATAAGCATGTTCAGATATGAAAATTGGATTAAATTAGGATTACAAGTAGACCTAAACCATATTTCTGAGGAATATTTTATTCTACTACAGTATTTTTCTAGTGGCATGAACAAAATAATTGTTGGCCGGACAGTCTCATTTGGCATATTGTTTTAGCCAAGAAGAAAGCAAAATGGAAAGACTTTGATGAAAAAAGATATTATCTTTATTTTTCTCTATTTATTTAGAAATATTTTTATTAAAAATCTAGGCCTTTTTAATTAAAACAACTATTAAAATGAAATAATTATCTTAATAAAAAATAATGTACCCTTTACATTTTGGGCCACTAGAATTAGTTGCACAATGGTAGGTGGAAGTGACTGTGAGTGTAGCAAAAACCAGCATGGGAATGCCACAAATTTACATCCCCAGCAGTGTGGCCAGCAGGTCAAGGGAGGAGATTTTCCCCCTCTACTCCGCTCTTCTGAGACCACATCTGGAAAACTGCATCCTGGTCTGGAGCCCCCAGCACAAGAGGGACATACACCTGAAGGGGTCTAGAGGAGGGCCATGAAGATGGTAAGAAGGCTGGAGCACCTCTCCTATGAGGCCAGGCTGAGAGAGTTGGGGTTGTTCAGCCTGGAAAAGAGAAGACTCCAGGAAGACCTCACTGAAGCCTTCCAGTATCTGAAGGGAGCCTACAAGAAAGCTGGGGAGGGACATCTTACAAGGACTTGTAGTGATAGGATGAGGGGTAATGGGTTGAAACTGGAAGAGGGGAGATTTAGGTTAGAAATTAGGAAGAGGTTTTTCACTCTGAGGGTGGTGAGACACTGACACAGGTTACCCAGAGGGTTGTGGATGCTCCATCCCTGGAGGTGTTAAAGACTAGGTGAGATGGGGCCTTGAGCAACGTGGTCTACTGGGAGGTGTCCCTGCCATGGCAGGAAGTTTGGAACTAGATGATCTTTGAGGTCCCTTCCAACCCAAACCATTCTATGATTCCATGAAATTTCACAAAACCCAATGTAAACCCTTCCCTGCCAATCAGTTTTAAATCGCAGCCCAGTGCTATTAAAGCAGGGATGCATCAGCAAATAAGCCACGAACGAAGCTCAACTTTCGCTACCTTGGTGATGGCTGGGGTGGAAAGTTCGCTACACCAAAAAAATCCCAATTTAAAAAAAAATCCTATCCAACACTGACCTAAAATTTTGATCCCTGAGGCATAAACAAGAGCTCAGCTTTGAGCACAGCCTATCAGTACTTTCAGCTGTACAGCATTTGCAGGACTGCAAGTCAAGACCACAGGAAGCCAGAGATAAAAATCAGGTTAAAAAGATATTCTTTCTGCCCTAACCTGTGTTTGTCTTCTGGCACAGGTTGCCCAGGGGGGTTGTGGATGCTCTATCCCTAGAGGAGTTCAAGGCCGGGGTGGATGGGGCCTTGAGCAACCTGGTCTGGTGGGAGGTGTCCCTGCCATGGCAGGGGGTTTGGAACTAGATGAGCTTTAAGGTCCCCTCCAACCCAACCCATTCTACGATTCTATGAAATAATACCTTTTTTCCTCAGTGTACATGCCCCACAAAGTTAATCCTCATTTGGAATTTGAATGGAAAACATATGCAATGCTACTCTTGCATTTCAACATTGTTGGGAAACCTTGATGCTGCCTGCAACAAATGTATTGTAAATACCACATAATTTATTAAAAAAAACATTCTATGATTCTGTGATTCTCTGCAGCCAAAGAACCGTACACTTGCTACCCTGGCTCCAAGTGAAACTCAGCGACTTCTCAGAGTGACTGCAGCGAGTCCTGCAGCAACCTGGCACCACCCGCCCCAGGACTGAAAACCCCAAACCCCACAGTTTTTCAGCACCATCCAGGGAACTAGTTAACAAATGACATTTTTCAATGCAACACGGAGTGGGTTTTTGAAAGTGGGCGGATGGGTGGGAAGTTTTTACAGATATTACAGCAGTTAGTTAATTTATATGCTAAATATTCTGCATGGAGTTAAATCAAACAAGACTGTTAGGGTGAAGCAAACGGGAAATGAAACGCTGCCACAGATAACATGTCTTGAAAGTGAATGCCAAGGTTAAGAAACCAGAGGTGAAGCTACTAATGGAGGAGAGCCCACCTGCGTAGCTCCAGCCCAACTGGCAGGTTGGGTTTTCCCCGAGCCTAAGCATAAAAAAAAATTAGAGAGTCCTAAACAGAGAAAGCAGTTGGTGGGGAGGGAGATGGAGAGTAGATGAGAGCAGTATCGAAGCATTTTGTTGGGTTTAAGAAGGTGTTCCCAGGTGTACCACATTCAAACCACAGGTTTAAGAAATGGAGCTGGATTTTCAGTGTGATCCACCTTTCAAAAGACCAGAATTAAAAAAGACAAAATCTACAAAATGATCAACATTAATATTCTTGTGGCCCATGCTAATCCCTGATCCCTTCTCCAAAAGATCCGAGAGATTCTCTACTGCCTGAAGTCCTACAGCAATTATTCGTCATCCCGGTGACATTTAAATTCAGGATGACTATTAGATGTTTTCAGAATGACTTATCCATTTGTTTCCATATATAAGGATATTTAGCCTTCACAGTACGTAGGGATCTGTAAGATACTGAGAGAATAAATAGGGCTCTTCAGTTGACTATATCCTTCTGGGTATCTTTAAGACTCTATTTCATCACTAGCTTCAAAACATCTCTGTGTTTGTTCCCGCTACTTCAACCCACAAAATATCTTCCCCTGTTAAATGTCCACTAATGAAAAAAATATCCTTTATTATTATCATGAACTCATACACCCCAGTCTTCTGGGGGTGTACAGAGAAGGGCAACAAGGCTGGTGAAAGGGCTGGAGAGCATGCCCTATGAAGAGCGGCTGAGGGAACTGGGTTTGTTTAGTCTGGAGAAGAGGAGACTGAGAGGAGACCTCATTGCCCTCTACAACTACCTAAAAGGAGGTTGTAGCGAGGCTGGTGTTGGTCTCTTCTCCCAAATTAGTAATGATAGGATGAGGGGAAATGGCCTCAAGTTGTGTCAGGGGAGGTTTAGATTAGATATTAGGAAGAAATTCTTCACTGAGAGGGTAGTTAGGCACTGGAATGGACTGCCCAGAGAGGTGGTGGAGTCACCATCCCTGGAGGTGTTTAAAGAACGAATAGATGCAGTGCTTGAGGATATGGTGTAGTGGTTAGAGAGGATATGGTGTAGTGGTGTAGTGGTTAGAGTGATGCTAGGAGAAGGTTGGACTTGATGACCGTGGAGGTCCTTTCCAACCATAACGATTCTGTGATTCTGTGATTCTGAAGTCCTTCTCATTGCTCATCAGAACAGGCAGGTCTGTCCAAAAAATACTGTGAAATAGTTAAGCAGGATGTGAGCATGCTGCACGGTCTCTAAATTCCTTCCTTAACAGCAAGTCCCCAAAAAATAATTAACAGAATGTAATAATTCAAGCTAAAAAATCTCAAATAGGACAGTTTAATTCTTGCAGCACTGCAGTCAGAATGATGAAATGTTTGGATACAGCTCATAAAATACTA
Source organism: Eurystomus gularis (assembly GCA_013400335.1). Classification (NCBI taxonomy): domain Eukaryota; kingdom Metazoa; phylum Chordata; class Aves; order Coraciiformes; family Coraciidae; genus Eurystomus; species Eurystomus gularis. The sequence goes on along the minus strand of VZZY01007854.1, from coordinate 50,208 downwards.
AGACTCATTCGTCTTCATAATATCATGATACAGCCTCGGGGCTCTGATGATCTTCCTCTCAACAATGACATCCTCATCTCTGCAGATGTCCTCACTCAACTGCTTTTTACCAAGAAGAGTTCAAAATTCCTGATCTGGGGATGTTGGTGGCATTTTTCCAGGCTGGTCCTCATTCTGCCTGGCCGGAAAGACCAACAGCTCCTACAAACCTCCTACCGAGAAGACATCTGTTTGCTCAGCACAGCTCTCCCAAGCATATGCTTCCTGAGCAAAGCCAGAAATGGCAGCAAGTGACATTTCACAAATGCAGATTTCTGGGGGTTGGTAGCCTTATTCCACTTCATTTATTTTAGGGGAACATACGGAATTAGCTTTTCTCACATTGCTTATGAGCAGAGAATGACACCACTCTCGCAGTTGAAAGGTTCAACTGCAAGAACACACAAATAACAACAGGCTGAAACGTGGCTACGTCCTACTTGAGATGCAGTAGATGAATAGATTAGATCCTAAGATAGAACAGGAGCCCAGCCAGCAAACACAACTGTTACCACAGCACAGGAGTAAATATTCACAGCCAAATATAAGGGGTGGGAGAAAACAGGCCTCCATTTACCATTAAAACTGGACCTACACTTCTGAGCTAATCCAACAGAGTAAACAGCATCATAGTGAGTCTTAATAAAATCTTATCTGGTACAAATACCCTCCTGAGAGTTGTAGATATCCTAATGATGAAGCAAAATGCATCCCCCTATAATTAAGTGGAAATAGGATTAATTGCTGTGGAGGCCCCCAGACCTTCCTCAAGCATAGACTTGAGCACAAGTGGGAAATCTCCGCTCATCATTGAGAAAAATTGTATCAGCCCTGGGACTAACTATACTGCTCGGTGAGACTCACGCTGGGCTATCAAAATATTAGAGTCTTTAGTTTGATGGAGACAAAAAATAATGAGAGGAAGAATTCATTTAACCCAGCCTCAGGGTCCAGGATGGAGGCTGAAAGAGGGTTTATAGAAAACAAGGAAAGAGCTTCAACTTTTTTCCCCCTTATTTCTGCAGCACAGATCAGTGGAGGCAGTAAATTTTGGTCTCCAAGAGCTTAAAGATAAAGGGATAGGGACAGTGGAGAAATGGAAAGCTATTTTAAGGCAAATCAGATCTATTCCATCAGTTGTAGAACGCCCAGCAACCCTCCTTAACTGTCGTTGCAAAAATGAAAGCTTCAAATACAGAAGCTCTAGTTCAGTTACCTGAGTTGGCTGAGTAAGTGCAAAGGAGCTACGAGAATCTTTCACCTCCTTAAATTATTGAATTTCCAAGCTGCTGACCTCCTTTACAGGTGATGCTTGAATCGTGTCACCTCCAATTTAAACGAGCACCTTCTGCTCTTTATCAGAATCAATCCCTGACCCAGCAGTGGATAAATGCTGCTTGGACAAGGATGGAGCTTCTCTGGAGCTAAGCACAATGGTGGAGCATGAACCACAGTCAATTTTAGCACTCGGCCAGTGCCAGAAGTATTATCAGACCTATTCTGACATTTCCTTTAAAAACGAGCAAGCAAATCAAACAAAAAACCTTTAGCAAAGCAGAAATTTCAATTTGTAAGAAGAGAATGTCTTTCGACTCTTGGTTACAGTCATTTTATATTATCTGCCACATATCAATTGCACTGGTGCATTCTGGTGTAAGCTCTATTTTTCCCCAGACTTTAATCAAGGACCCTGCTCCCTGAAACATCACAAGGAAAAATATCTCCTGTCCCAGGGAGAAGAAGATAAAAAATAACCCACCAAGCTGTGAATGTGCCAATCTAAGGTTTTATCTCCAGGCGTGGCATCTTGCAGAAGACAAGAAACTTTGGTTTCTTTAATACAGGATCACAGAATGGTTTGGGTGGGAAGCGACCTGTCAAGGTCACCTAGTCCAACCCTCCTGCACTGAGCTGGGACATCTGCAACTAAAGCAGGTTGCTCAGAGCCTCCGTCAACCTCACCAAGAATGGTTCCAGGGATGGGGCATCGAACACCTCTCTAGGCAACCTGGGCCGGGGTCTCACCACCCTCAGCGTAAATATTTTCTTTCCTCTCTCTAGTCTAAGTCTCCCTCTTCTAGTTTAAAACAATCCCCTGTTGTCCTGTCACAACAGGCCCTGCTAAAAAGCCTGTCCTCATTTTTCTTTCTCAACCAGAATAAAAGGAAACTTTCCACATCTGAGACTTGACCAACGATTTTTTGTCGCAGCTGCAAGCAAAGCCGCATCGATATGTTCCTTTTGTTTTCTTAACAAAAGAAAATCTCTGTGTAACCATCAAACCCTTTCAGACGTGGCCCCAGAACACATTACCCCTTCCTGAATAACATGGAGGTGCCCAGAAATCTTTCTCCTTCCTAAGCCAGGTCCTTCTAATAATGGACCGTTGACTCCTGCCAACTCTCCACACACCCGAAGTTCTTTGCCCCCATGCTCTCCTGAGAGGCACTTCTTGGAACCACTGAGCTGTATCAGGGGTCTCTTTGCTTGGCTTTGCTTTACTTTACTTACAAGCTCCTTGACCCCACCACAGTGCAGCAGAACATGGAATGGGCAGTTCCACAGCTCCTCAACAGCCTAAAATGTGACCGTAACTTTTTGCACAGATACCATTCCCCCACCCAACCATCAGTAATTGCAAATTAATCAGTTGCATTTAAACATGCAGGAAAGTTTGGGTTTTGCATACTGAAAAGACTTATAATTGCATTACAGAAGAAAATGTTTTTAGTCAAAACTCACATCATTTACTCTTCTACAGTTTGTATGTGTGCAAAAATGTCTTGTCTAATTAATGGTCCTGAAATTACTTAATATAGGAGTGGGGACTAATAAGGGTTGAAGCTAAAAGATGAGGCCATCGCTAAGTAAAAGTAGAAAAGTTACTGAATTCACTTATTAGCGTCTCTTAAAAAAATTCTGTAAGTAACTTATGCGGCAGAATATAAAAGTCACAAACACAAACTGGCTTAGAATAATTGAATAGAATTACAGAATCCTTTTGGTTGGAAAGGACCTTTAAGATTATCAAGCCCAACCATTAACCCAGCACTGCCAGGGCACCACTAAACCATAACCCTCAGCACCACATCTCCATGGCTTTGAAACACCTCCATGGATAGGGGGTCCACCACTGCCCTGGGCAGCCTGGGACAGCCCTGGACAGCCACTCTGGGGAAAGAAATTGTTCCTTATGTCCAACCTGAACCTACCCTGGCACAACTTGAGGCCATTTCCTCTTGTCCTTGGAAAAAAGACCAACTCCAACCTGGTTCCAGCCTCTTTTCAGGGAGCTGTGGAGAACAAGAAGGTCTCTTCTGAGCCTCCTTTTCTCCAGGCTAAACAACTCCAGGTCCCTCAGCCCCTCCTCACAGGACTTGTGCTCTAGACCCTTCCCCAGCTTTGTTGCCCTTCTCTGGACATGCTCCAGCCCCTCAAGGTCCTTCTTGGAGGGAAGGGCCCAAAACTGACCCTAGGATTCAAGGTGCGGCCTCCTCAGTGCCCAGTCCAGGGGGACAATCCCTGCCCTGCTCCTGCTGGCCACATGAGTGCTGACACAAGCCAGGATGCTGGTGGCCTTCTTGGCCACACGCTGACTCATCTTTAGCCTCCTGATGACCAACCCCCCAAAGTCCTTTTCTGCCAGGCAGTTTCCAGCCGCTCTTCCCCTATCCTGGAGCGTTGCAGGGGCTTGTTGTGACCCAAGGGCAGGACCCAGCACTTGGCCTCACTGAACCTCATCTCATTGGCCTCTCAGCCCATCAATGCAGCCTGGCCAGGTCCCTCTGAAGAGCCTCCCGACCCCCAAGCTCCTGCTCAGCTTTGTATCATCCACAAACTCACTCACCCAGATCCCGATCCCCTCATCCAGATCATTGATAAGGACATTAAAGTGAACAGGCCCCAGTGCTGAGCCCTGCGGACACCACTTGTGACCAGCTGCCAACTAGATTTAACTCCATTCCCACCACTCTCTGGGCCTGGCCATCCTGCCAGTTTTTCACTGATCCAGGGTATGAAGAGTACCCCCATCCAAGCCATAAGCAGCTGGTTTCTCCAGGAGGATGCTGTGGGAAACGGTGTCAAAGGCTTTACTGAAGTCCAGGTAGACAACCTACACACATACCATTCAAAGACTCAGAGACAACTTCATGTCTTTGAAATACACAGTAGACAGTGAAAATCTCCCAGCCACTGAGTCTTCCTAGACTCAAGTACTTGTCATTTTCGCCACTTTCTGTTGTAAAACAGAACACATGTCAAATATTAGAAAGATAAGGGATGGATTGACTACAAATACCATAAAACACATCTCACAGAGAAAAACATTCACGCTCTCCAGCTCTCTGGAGTGCTGTTTGGTGTTTATTAGGGTGCACGCACATGACTGCATTTGCTCCTCATTAGATCCGAGAATTACATGCTATTTCCTCCCTCTTCATTTCTTTCATGAATCGCCTCGCTTTTCTTGCCCATGATGTTTCCCAATGGAGCTTTGTCCCTCCTTCTGCTTCTGGAAAAACCTGCTGCCATTTACAGCACACTATGGGGCTTATTTCTGATCTCACATCTCGTTTTTCTTTTAATATATATATAAACCTTCCACTTCCTGGCACCTTCCTTCTATCCTCAGTTACATTCTGTGGCTGTGGCCAAGGAAACTTGCAATTTTGTCTCAAGCCCTTTTAGCTAAATCTCTCAGAAAAGTCAACCTTCTGCTGGGCAGAAGCCCTCGCATGCTCTCTAATTTCTTCTTTGCTGCATCTGCAGTCAGTAACGGGCGTGTTATCCCTGCCTTTGTGCTCTCTGCATCATTCATACAGGACCACGGCCTAATTTCTACTGCGGAGATCTTGCTTAGCCATTACTATTGCAGCACTTCCTTTCAAAGTTCTAACTTTCCAGAATTTAACAAATAAACCCTAGTCAGTTTTTCTCTCCACCACCCAAACCTTCTCCCTGGTTTGGGTTGGAAGGGACCTTTCAAGGTCATCGAGTCCAACCCCTCTGAAGGGAGCAGGGACATCTGCAACTAGAGCAGGTTGTTCAAAGCCCCAGCCAACCTCACCTGGAATGGTTCCAGGGATGGGGCATTGACCACCTCTCTGGGCAACCTGGGCCAGGGTCTCACCGCTCTCAGTGTAAAATATTTATTCCTTCTCTCTAGTCTCAATCTCTCTCTTGTAGTTTCAAACCATCACCCCTTGTCCTGTCCCAACAGGCCCTGCTCAAAAGTCTCTCCCCATCTTTCTGACAGGCCCCTTTAACATACTCTCTCTTTGCTCAGTTTCCACTCATTTATTGGGTTCTGATAATTACACATTCTTAATACTCCCAAACACTTAAGTTCTGGATTGATTTCATTTGTAGCTTTTATAATATTTCTCTGTGAGAACCTTCTCCTCTGCAATGTCTTACCCCGACTTTATTTCTTCCTGCTGCTGCTTTTATCTTTCATTCTCATGCTCTCTGTCCTTGCATATTTAATCATTAACTATACAGACACTGAAGTACTTTGGAGTGTAGTCTGCTTGAAATAGTTTACTTAAAATAAAAGGCTACTGCATTTTAAAACACTTTCCGTTAAGAGAGTGTAGTCTGGATTTGTTTTAAAAAGAGAGCCCAACATTTATCACACTAGGAGGAGGAATATTTTTACTCTGTATTTTCTAACCTCTTGAACTGTGAATCACATTCCTAATTACATCAGGTACTCTGAATATCTGGCGCTATGAGAAGCACTTAACTGAAACAATTATGTTTGCTCGACAGTTTTAATTAAGCAACCCACTCAGCTGAAAACTCACAGATTAGTTCCTGTTGCTTGCAATAAGTTTTTTGAATCACTGGCCATGAAAGCAGTTAACTTTTACCAACCCCACACTAGCAGTCAAGTATGAAGCTACTTAATCTTTTCCTGAGTCCTTCTTAACCCAGAGTGGGTCTCATAAAGCTCTGTAGCCTTTCCAGAAGCACCTCACACTAAAGTAGAAAAAGATACAAAGATTATTTCAAATGTTTTCCTGATGACATTACAAATTATTATGTAGATCAAAAAATACTACAACAGAAGGCACATCAGCATGTGGTAGAAGCCAAAAAGCATGAGGACAGAGATATGATCACTGTTTTCCAGGATTAATTCCTTCAAGCAGAAGGAACTGATATAGAGATAGTTTTTTCTCTGTTTAAGACAAAGCTCCTAAATATAGAGATTCTTGACCTTTGCACAATAGCAGAAAACGCAGTAAGTTTAATCACTCTTCATCAGGAGGTTTTTTTAATGTTACTCTTCTAATCTTGAGCCTCTCATTAAGTTGATTCAGTGACTTGAGAAGTATGAAATCAAGCAAAAAAATGGCATCTTAAAATACCCTGATTTTTGATGCTAAACACTTACATTTCCATAAACAGAATTAAAGAGCTGTAACATAAATCCTTTTGCGGTAAGAAGCTGAAGATGCCAAAATAATTTCCTTCTTACCTCAGCCTTGCGAATACTCTCTTTGGCTTCATCTATTTTCTGCTCCAGTTCTGCTCGGGTTTGCTCAGACATCACAGGCCCATGGCATTCAAGCTCTTCAAGTGTCTGTTGGATATAAGAAAACACCTCAGATGTAGCAAATGCTAGAAACACATTTATGTGATTAATATTCATGTCATGTAAGGGAAATAACCATGCACCAGTACAGGTGAGGGGGTGACGTGCTGGAAAGCAGCTCTGCGGAGAAGGACCTGGGAGTGCTGGGGAATAACAAGTTCACCATAAGCCAGCGATGGGCCCTCGTGGCCAAGAAGCTCAATGGTCTCCTGGGGTGTATGAAGAAGAGTGTAGGCAGCAAGTCGAGGGAGGTTCTCCTCCCTCTCTACTCTGCCCTAGTGAGGCCACCTCTGGTGTATTGGGACCAATTCTGGGCTCTCCAGGTCAAAAGAGACAAGGAACTACTGGAGAAAGCCCAACAGAGGCTGAGGAAATGGGAGCCTCTCTGTGCTGAGGAAAGGCTGAGAGCCCTGGGGCTGTTGAGCTGGAGAAGAGAAGGCTGAGAGGGGATCTGATCAATGCTGATCAGCAGGGCAGGGGGCAAGAGGATGGGGCCAGACTCTTGTCAGTGGTGCCCAGTGACAGGATAAGGGGCAACAGGCACCAGCTGGAACCCAGGAGGTTCCATCTGAACAGGAGGAGAAACTCCTTTGCTGTGAGGGTGCCAGAGCCTGGCCCAGGCTGCCCAGAGAGGTCCAAACACTCTCTCTAAACAGGAACATGAGAGCCTTACTACAGATGTTTAAGGAACTTGGTGACCTAAGGGAGGCATTTCTGCTGGCTGCCTTTATTCTCACCCCGAGGCAGTCTCAGCACATTCCAAAATACAGCCTTAGGATGTCCAAATACAGCCTGAGGTTCTTGAGTCATATATGTAGAAATAAATTTAACAGTACACACAATTTTGTGTCTTAGTTTCAGTCTGTGTTACTCGTGGATTTTCCTAGTGTTTGAAAGACTTTTGATTCCCAAATTAGTACGTTTTTTTTCTACAGGTAACATATACATCATATAGTGGAAATACGGGAATTCCTGAAACTTTAGTTCCAACAGAAGGATGTAGAATAGAGGCAGGTCTGTAAGTTATTTAGAATAAAGTAGAAGTTTTAACTTCAGATTTATATGGGAATAACAAAACCTATTGAAGAACCAGAAGGTTTGAGGAGCTGCTAACCTGGCATTTTGAGCGGATCATATTGAGAAAGCCTAAGATGAAAATGGCAGGTTGCCCTGAGAGATAACAGGACAAAAATAATTCCTTAGTGCTTGCAGCAGCTCCTCTTTCACGCAGTGAAGAGCTGCAACAAATGAAATCTATAAAAGTAGCTTTTCCAAACCTACCCGCTGGCTGTGGATTATGTTTTTATGCTCACGGGCTACCCGGGTAGCCCATTTCCGAGCCTCCTTGTTCAGACTGTGCTCTTCAGTCGTTCCAGTTTCCGATTCCAGTTGTCGACTCTGGAATAGAAAGCAACAAGAGGATGAGTCATGACATAGACCTGGGGCTACTTCTGTAGGTATGATGATATTTAGTTATAGGATAACTTTATATTACATTTATCAGCCTGAGATCTTGTTTCACGCAAAACAAGAAAGATGCAACAAAACCAACTCTCTTCCTTATGACCTTTGTGATGGCACCTTGATGTGGAGAGCCAACTATGAACGCAAGTCAAAGTTCACAACACCTCACAACTCAACTACTTCAGGAAAATCAGCGTGACACTGGATACCAAACACAGTCAAGGTAACGCTGAAATACCGTTTCACCCATAGACTATATGAAAGGGGTGAAGAATAACCAGAAAAGGAAGTCACCTAAGTTCTAAAGCAAACATGCATTACAGGAAGCAAAGATGAAAAGTTGTGATCCAATGGGCCATTTAGGCTCACTCTTTGTAATTTGTGATCAAATCATAACCACAGAATCCCAGCATGGTGGGGGTTGGAAGGGACCTCTGGAGATCATCTCATCCAACCCCCCCTGCTCCAGCAGGGTCACCCAGAGCAGGGTGCCCAGAATCATGTCCAAGCGTGTTTGGAATGCCTCCACAACCTCTCTGGGCAGCCTGGGCCAGGGCTTTGGCACCATCACAGTAAATAATGCCATCAAGTATTTTAGAGCAGCCCAGCAATTTCTGTCCAAAAAAAAAATAAATAAATAAATATTGTCTGCAAAACAGCAATTCAAATTTCAAATCCCATTTTTTGATACTGTTTCATCTCATGTCTGCTTTTACTGTGTCAATAACAAAACCCCATCATTCTCCCCCTCCAGAAATGCCAGCTAAAGCAAGATGAAGTAGTTCTCTACTGTCTACAGATAGAACAGAACCCATTTGGAGAAGAGAAGGCTGAGGGGAGACCTTATTGCTCTACACCTACCTCAAAGGAGGTTGTAGTGAGATGGGTGTTGGTCTCTTCTCCCAGCTAACTAGCAATAGGACAAGAGGAAATGACCTCAAGTTGCGCCAGGGGAGGTTTAGGTTGGACATTAGGAAAGATTTATTTACTGAAAGAGTGGTCAAGCCCTGGAACAGGCTGCCCAGGGAAGTGGTGGAGTCACTATCCCTGGAGGTGTTCAAAAAACATGTAGACGTGGCACTTCAGGACATGGTTTAATGGTCACGATAGTGTCAGGTTGATGGCTGGACTCAATGACCTTAGAGGTCTTTTTCAACCTTAATGATTTTATGATTCTAGATTCATTTTAAAATGTGAGGACAGACTTCCCAGGATTTAATTACCGAAATCATTTCCATTCTACTCAGTGCAGTTACGTACACATCTCAGTGGTTAGGGTGTGAATCAGTCCCCATCTTTCCACTAAAGTAGGTTTCCTAATATTTCTCCTATGTTTGTGGGTATTATCTACACATTTACTGCACCCATACTGTGTAACTATTAATAATGATTCTGGAGAAAGTCCAGTGAAGGGTCATGAAGATGCTGAAGAGGCTAGAGAGTCTCTCCTATTAAGACAGGCTGAGAGAGCTGGGAGTGCTCAGCCTGGAGAACAGAAGGCTCAGGGGGATCTCATCAGTGTCTACAGATATGTGAAGAGAAGGTACAAGGAAGTCAGAGACAGGCTCTTCTCAGGGGTGGCCAGTGACAGGACAAGGGGTGATGGTTTTAAACTAAAAAAGGGAGATGTAAACAAGAGAGAAGGAAGAGATTTTTGATGCTGAGGGTGGTGAGACCCTGGCCCAGCTTGCCCAGAGAGGTGATTGATGCCCCATCCCTGGCAACATTCCAGGTCAGGTTGTCTGGGGCTCTGAGCAACCTGCTCCCTGCAGGGGGGTTGGACTAGATGCCCTTGAAACATCCCTTCCAACTTAACCATTCTATGATTCTACGACCTCCAAATGTCCCTTCCAACCACAATCTGTAATTTATTTTTTTTTCTAAGCCAGTCTCATACTCTTCCCATCAGTAACATTAGCTGTTGGAAGACATTATTATTCACCCCATCTTCCCAGTGGGTGCTCTTGGCACAAAATAACAGTTTCTTACAACATACATTTCAGTGGCTTCTCCAATTGAAGTTAATCAGCACTCCAAAGGGGATCCTCAAGAACAACTCCTTATCCTGGAGGACTTGCAGACACATGCACAGCTCCCTGTCGAAACAGGCAGTGCAACCCAAAGCCACCCTGCGCTCCTTTTTATCACAAGTTAAATGATAAAAAGGGGCTGATATGATCTTGCACAACCTTTGAGATTAACAAGAAAAAAAATGCCCTTACAAATTATCATTCAAGAGAGTGTTTAGTGCTGTTCAAAATAAACAGAGGTTGTGCATGCGCGTGTGAAAGAAATGATTGTTTAATAAATTTCTCACTCTCTATGGTTCAAAAGACAGGATTTTACTTTGTCAGGTGTGGTTTGAAACTAGAGGAGATCCCACAAGTATTGAAATAGTTGCTGAAGAAGGTGAAATTCAATGATAGGCATCAGGAAAAGTGTAAGAGAGCAGAAAACAGAGAATTCTTTTCAGGCTGGGTAAGAAGCCTCCAGCTGACACAGAAGAAGAGATGGTGTTATCAGGTATTTCAGCAGGCAAAGGGATACGATCTGTGTCAAGGACAGAAGACAATTTTAATACCAGCAGTTGGTATGGACTGGAGTAAAAGCAAGACTGGGAAGCAAACTGAAGTGATATTGAAAGCTGTATTTTTATGTCTTTAGATTACACTGTCCTCATGGGAGAGGCAATAATACTAACGTATGCTAACACCCTATCAGAGGATTTAATTGAAAATAAGGCAAAAATGGGTTCAGCTTGTTATTTTTTTCAGCTAAGCTCCTTTGCATTGAAACGGAATCTGGCTTTTATTCTTATTCATCCTCTTATTACAAGAGAGCTGGGAGTAGGAGAGTCAAGGGGTTGTGAAAGATGACTTCCAGTGGTAGAGGGAAGCAAGGGAAAGGAGGACAACCCCTACACACAGAGAGAGGCTCCTACCATAGGGGTCTGAAATACATCTGATGCTTCAGGCAACTCCTGGGATACTTTTTGTCTCTATTTCAAGAAGCTGTAACTCATAATCATCATCAAATAATCAATGAATTATCATAGAACTGATGATTCCCACTAGACCACGTTGCTCAAAGCCCCATCCAAGCTGGTCTTGAACACATCCAGTGATGGAGCATCCACAGCGCCCCTAGAGGTTGTGGAGTCTCCTTCTCTGGAGACTTTCAAGTCCCGTCTGCATGTGTTCCTGTGTAACCTGCCCTAGATTCTATGGTCCTGCTTGGCAGGGGGGTTGGACTTGATGATCTCCAGAGGTCTCTTCCAACCCCTCACATTCTATGATTCTATGAGGAAAGGAGCTAAAACGGAGATTTAACTGCAAAATTGTAGGGAGGAAGGTGGAGGAACTGAAGTGGCAGATTTATTAAATTAAGCACTTGTGTAAGTGTTTTCAGGTCTGGAACTTGGTAGTAGCAAGATGTCCAATGACTCAATTTAACCTCTTTCGAAACCAAGAGAAACCAACACCACTTGTGGCCAAGGAACAAAGGAAGAGGCAAAAAACCTGAGCTAAAGATAGCTGGACATTCTGCAGTTCTCCCCGGGTTAGGATTACAGTGAAAGCAGTGTTTAGTGCTAAAAATTCAATCAGTAAACCAGCAGAAAAGTACTAGATGTCTCCAAGCAGCTAAAGAGCTTAGAGGCTAGCAATGCCGTTTCTTAAATTAACAAACGCATCCAGCCTGTAGACATGTGTCACTTCTCCATTTTTTTCTGAAATGTTGCAGGTGCAGAAGTTGCCTTTTGACAGGGACAAACACAGAGCTTCTAGTCTCTTACTTATGCAGTTACAGCTGGATGCGGATGGACAGCTTTAAAAATAAAAAAGAATTGGCTCCTTATTTTTGCGGCTTAAGACAGGAAGTTTGCTTCAAGAAAGGGAAAAAGTGGCAAACATTTATTGCATGTAAATCACCAACGCAAAACACAACTAAAAATTATGGTCCTTTCTTTGAAACAGGTGAAAATAAGAGGTTATCGTGCCAGTGGTGCTCCACCTTATGATGAGCACTTCTGGGGAGGAGGAAAGGATATGCCCAACATTTTTCACACTGCTCATAGCTAAACATAGCAGTTATGAGAAAATCGTGAGTCAAGTTTGGCACTTCTTGTATTCTATTAGTGTAATACTGATTTAATTTTAATTTAGCTAGTGAGCTAGGACTAGCTTGCGTTTCAGCAATGTTACGAACATCTTTAAAAATAAAGATTATTTGCATACAGGTGATTTTTCCCACTCCGAAGAATAAAAAAAGGACCTATATCCTCTATTAACAGGTTACATAAACCTCTGTCCATACGTTGTGATAAAGCCCAAACCAAGCCAACCCACTATTGCTACTTTATATAATAACCGCATTCAGCTTTTTCATCTACCAAATGACCATCTCGCAGCGGTGAGCGCCGGCGGCTGCAGAAGGAACATCCTATCAGGCAGCGAATAAAGGGAATAGTCACACTGAAAGTCCTCGCAGGAAAGGTGGTTCTGGGATATCTGAACAGAGAAATGGGATCCTGGGATTTTTTGACGTCATCTGGGCTGAAAAAGAGTCCCACCGCTATTTTTGCTAAGGAAATTTTCGATAGCAAAATATTTAAAGCCCAACAAATACTGAAGTTATTGTCTGACGTGGTGTAACTGAAACCCTCCTTACTAAAAGTAAGTACCCATGAAGGGAACAGTTGTACAGCCATATGCATGAAATAATTTCTCCAGTTGGTTTTTAGGGGGTTGTTTATTTTTAATTCTGGTTTAACAATTATTTTGGGGGATCACTGAACATTAGTCAGAAATCTCAGAAACATCCTGTGCGCACGGATTGTTGCAGCAGCTGATGCCAGACATGTTGGGATGCAACTGCAACTGCAAAGGTTGTAGATCTGCTTTTATCCATATCTGGGTTGTGGGGCGCTTTTTTTGAAAGACTAGAATCTTAATAGTATTGGTTTTTGTTAGATGTCAGTGACTAATACAGCTTTGCTGGTCCTAGTGCTTATTGGGTTTGTATGAAGCACTTTGTATATATAGCTGAGATTAAAAGCCACAAATACAGATATTTTTAAATGTTGATCTTATTTTTAGAAGTATTTAATCTCACTGAAATTAATTTTAAAATTACAGTGCAGTACATTTTCGTTTGTGTACTTCCATTCTCACCCTCATAATTATTCTCATGGGCCTTCAACTATCACAGTAGCTGCATTCACACCCAACTCTTCCAAAAATCTATCCGATTCTAACTAAAATATAGAAAAATTGCTCTCATTAAGTAACCAAAGGAAAAAAAAGAGGACCTTTAGAATCAACTTTGCCACAAATGGATTTAATAGATATTTTCAATGCAATATAAGCAAAGATCTAGGACTTTTTAGGAGGGTTTGTAGTGATAGGATGAGGGGTAATGTCTTCAAACTGGAAAAGGGGAGATTTAGATTAGGAATTAAGAAAAAGTTCTTCACTCTGAGGGTGGTGAGACAGTGGCACAGGTTGCCCAGGGAGGCTGTAGATGTGCCAACATTGGATGTGCTCAAGACCAGGTTGGATGGGGCTCTGAGCAACCTGGTCTAGTGGGAGGTGTCCCTGCCCATGGCAGGGGGTTCGGAATGAGATGAGCTTTAAGGTCCCTTCCAACCCAAACCATTCTGTGATTCTATGATCTATGTCTTAAGTGGCCACTTATTTCAAATATTATTCTGCTCTCTAGTCTCACAGTTAGAAATTATTCGGAGCTTTGCTCAAACAGTGTTTCCTGACTGTAAAAAACCAGAATGCTAACAGCATGCTCTCTAAATGAAAATAAAATCAGTTAGGTATTGAGCCTAAGCTCAAGCCTAAACTCAGCTCTTTAACCTTAAAGTAAACCAGAAACAATGTTAAAATTAAACCCAAGGTAAAAGAACCAGTAACTCTGCAGTGTGGACTTTCCCTTTTCTTGAAACTACCCTTTAAATATCAGCATCAAATGGGAGTTTTTGATCTCAGACTTTCTTTTAGCCATGACTGGGGTGAAGGGAACTGAGTAAAATTGGATTTTGTCATGTAGGCCACGCACAAGACATGTCAAGTTCCTCAGCGAATGTCCAGCTTTGCCAGGCTCCCACTTGCATCTACTGAACATTTCTTTACCCAAATGACTGTATTTCTCCTCAGCAATAATTCCTAATACTTTATACATTGATAGAATTAAATAATAATTTGAAAAAATTCTATTTGGCTTCAAAAAAATTAGAGTTAAGAACAGTTGCCTTATTTTGTTCTGAATTATAAGCACTGAATAAATACAGAAAAAGTAGCAAATTCCCTGAACTTGTTAGTTTGGGCTTACTTAAGTGAGGGATTATTTTTTACTAGCAGTTTGTATTTAGTGAACTTTTTTGCATTTAAATATTTATATCAAGCATAAAATATTTACATTTAATAATTCTAAAAGCAGAATACAACAGTATTTAGAAAACAAAGGCATTGTAAAATATTTAAACATATTTAATACTAAATATGTATTAAATATTTAAATACATCCAAGAGTAAATGCTGAAATATGTGGCAATACCACACAGAAACCTGCTAAAAGTAGAGCCCTCGATTGAGTCCTGATTCCCACTTATACAACCAGTTCTACTTATTTTCAAACCTGTAAGCACTGGCAGAGCTGAGAAAATATGCCTTGCCACAAGAATGATGCCCTTTTGTAAGTATAGCGTATATAAATTATGTAATATCACTTCATTTAAGCTGCTCAGAAATTCCAGGTATTCTTCTGTGCATGGCAGTGAAGGGAAATTCATCCTTATTTTCACAATCTACCCATAAAATGTGTACAGCCAAGTAATGAGGGCTGAAACTGCAAAACTTTCCACCCATCTTAGTGAGACGCTATTTTTCTGTGAATTACAGTGAGAAAAATATTCTTTTTTTTAACGTCAAATAAAACTACAGCATCAGTCATGTACAGGGGAAACTACAGTCACGAGTGACATGTAGCTAAAAAACAGGAAAAAGACCTCAAAATTTTCGTGTCAGCTTTTTGTTGCTGTTCCATGGACAGGTTTCTGTTGTCGGGCTCATTTTCTCACACGATAATACACGGTTCAAGGAAAAAGCATCTTTTCCAAACAGGAAAAGAAAGAAAAGCTGCCTAATTTCCTTTCTATTCTGCCCTGTTCTTATGGCTGGGGCTTATCTGTGAAGCATGGGGACAGAATGTTTTCAACGCGATAGATTTCTGCGGACTTAATAAAATAGCACTTGCCTCGTGGGAGGATGTTTGATGATTAAACTGTCACTACCCTGAAAAAAGCAGCAGCCTCCGTGTGAGGTCAGCATGTGCTGACTGGTCATTCTTGTGAGGTTGAAGGCATTTCAAAAGACTCTTATTTTTTCATTTATTTTTTTTATTGTTTGTAAAGGCCCAATCTGTTTTGTGAATTAATTTATTGAAAGGATTAAAGCTGGTTGGGAATTTATCAATAATTTCTTACTGGGTAGAATCATAGAATCATTAAGGTTGGAAAAAACCTCTAAGATTGTCAAGTCCAACCATCAACCCAACACTACCATGACCACTACTTTTTAAGAAAAACATTCCCTTAAGGGAAAATTGTTTGTTATTAGGAAAAAATTAAAACTTTTTTAAAAATATGAATTTATGTTAGTTGAAATAAACCAAGACACTAAAACAATCTAAATAACTTAGTAACATGAACAAACATACAAAGTTAAGCTCAAAATAATTTTTAGATAATGGAAAGCAGCTGACTGATGTAAAATATTTTGTAGTGGGCTTCTCTTCGTGGAAAAAAAGCCAGTGTTAGTGTGATCTTGGGGAAACAAAAATCCTGACAATTGATTAAGACTATTTCTCCCATCTATTTTTCTAAGGAATAGTTTTTTTGGAGGGTCTGACCGTGCACATTGAGGGTATTTTGAAGGTAAATCGAACTGTGGGTTCTGTACCTGACTCAAGGACTTCCAATCCATTCTGCAATGCTTTGGCAACAGGTTTCCCCCCATAAAACAAAGTTTGGTGATGGACCATGTAAAACTAGAATTCACAAAAGCATTCCAAATTTTCCATGTAGGTGAGTTCAACATCCAGGTTTATCAGATTCTTCTTGCCTATGACACCCAAAATTTAATTCCAGAAATACTTAAATGCCCCAAACTTTGACCTGAGTTAGAGTGGATCAGGTATTTAGTTTAAAGAGAGGCCATAATTTGTTCTTGGAAAAGGTTAATATTAAACATTTCATTAAATGTATTATTACTGTATTTCTATTTCTTTCAGCATTATTCTCAGTGTGAAAATTATCCTGCATAGCCCACAGGAACTAACAGCCAACTGATAATCTCTGCAGATCATCTACAAAGAGAGTATGTGGCAAAAGAATGCTTGATAATTGCTCTGCGATTAAATGTTGTTTGATTAATTAGAAAACATACCATTTCCAACAAAGTCAAAAGCCCGAGCAAAAGCCCTCGTTCTTTTCCACTTATGGATTAAAAATGGTGAAGGTGTAACTGGCACCTGCCCAGGTAGGATCCTGTTAGCGAAGCACGATTGCATGGATCATAAAGAAGCCTGTATAATTTATTAATTCTGTGAAAATTGGTTACTGCACAAGGAGCTAGAGGATCAAAAAAATGCAGTGCAATGAAGAAATGCAGTAATTGTAGAGCCCACATGGGTTAGCCAAGTAAAGAAGCCACTGCACAGGGGTACTGAGACAGCTTCAGCCTGATCACAGGTGGTGTCCCCAGGGCTCAGCACTGGGGCCGGTTCTGTTTAGTATCTTTATCCATGATCTGGACAAGAGGATTGAGGCTCCCTCAGTGAGTTTGCAGATGACATTATCTGAGTGTTGATCTCCTTGAGGGTCAGAAGGCTCTACAGAGCCTCTACAGGCCTGGCCAGGCTGGATGGATGGGCCGAGGCCAAAGGAATGAGGTTCAAAAGGGCCAGGTGCCAACATAACTGCACCTGGGTCACAACAACCCCCTGCAACACTCCAGGCTGGGGGAAGAGTGGCTGGAAACTGCCTGGCAGAAAAGGACCTGGGGGGTTGGTCGACAGCCAGCTGNTCCAAGAAGTACCTTGAGGGGCTGGAGCATGTCCAGAGAAGGGCCACGAATCTGGTGATGGGTCTAGAGCACAAGTCCTGTGAGGAGCAAAGAGGGACCTAGGGTTGTTGAGCCTGGAGAAAAGGAGGCTCAGGGGAGACCTTCTTATTCTCAACAACTCCCTCTGAAAGGAGGTTGGAGCCAGGTTGGGGTTAGTCTCATCTTCCAGGGAACAAGTGATAGGACAAGAGGAAACAGGCTCAAGCGGCACCAGAGGAAGTTTAGGCTGGATGTTATTCCCAAAGGTGTTGTGAAGGGCTGGCCCAGGCTGCCCAGGGCAGTGGTGGAGTCCCCATCCCTGGAGGGCTTTCAAAGATGTGGAGGTGTGGTGCTGAGGGACATGGTTTAGTGGTGACCTGGCAGTGCTGGGTTAATGGTTGGACTTGATGATCTTAAAGGTCTCTTCCAACCAAAACGATTCTGTGAACAACCCATTCACTTTTTTTCCCAGAAGCTCCCGAAGTTAAGCCGTACAAGCAGCGCACGTGTAAACTGTCAGACCACACTAGTGCCATGTCAAGAAATCATGTCATATTTCATGTCGAAGAGTTTAATAAGAGCGAATTACAGTTCTATTGTACATGGGGACAGCCCTCTGGAAAAGGAACAAAATTAAATTAGTAATAGGACTGCATTTCATCAGCGCATACTAATAGCCTGCAGTTGTTAAACAAGCTCCATTCACATTAGAGGAGTAACCAATTACACACATCACTATTTGGAGCTGCAAAATTTTAATTCATGCCCCCAAAAGATTAGTACATCAATTAGAAACGCTGTGCAAGTGGAGAAGAGGAGTGCGAAGCTGATCCCCACAAATAACACAGTTAAACTGCTTCCCCCTTCTCTAACTTAAGTCTCATTGTGGAAAAAGCGGGTTTTTTTCATTTTATATGTATATCCTGCATTCTGTTGCCACCTCTACACGTAAATCCAGCATTCCGAGCAACATGCATATGGATAAGGACACAAATGGCAAAGATTGATGGTAAATACTCCCGTGTACCTCTGCTATCGTCATTCTCATCGCACTGACCGGTGAGGGCTCAATATCCACCAGCTGAACTGCATGAAAGCTCTGGACATGGAGATTGCCCGGGGCCGAGAACACACAGCAGCAAAGGTTAGAAAGGCAGGCAAAGAGAGTTAGATTCTGCTCACTCTATTAAGAACAACCTACAATTTTAGGGCAACAAGCAACTCTATGCAAAGGAGCTGGAAGAAACATCAAAATCACAGTTTGTTAAAATGGAAAGACAAAGGAAATTGTGTTATAGGTGTTAGTGGGTCTGGAAAAATATCTTTTAAGTATCTATTAACAGGGTTGTGGAATTTCATCACCGGAGCTGGAGATCAAGACATGTCAGCCCAAATCCGTTTACTAAGGAACTCAAGTAACAAAAAGTCGCACAACGTTCACTGTTTTAAAGGTCTAGACTTACTTTAAACTGTTATTTCTTAAAATAATACTAGTCACATTGGTGGGACATCAACAATCCACATTTACGAAAGTGTTGTTCAGAAAGGTATTTACATGCCTCAATTTACTCCATTTCAGCATCATTAATGATTGCTTTGGAAGCAAAATAATTTCGGTGTGCAATGCTTTAACAGTATTCTTCCTAAATCATTAACTTATATGTATCTATAGGTACTCCTTGAGTAATTTAGAGGTATATGGACACTTATTTGGCATCGCATCACCAATGTTGTACCCTGGTATTAGCGAGTATTACGAGAACCTCACCGGCATGACAAAAAGCCAACAAAACTCAGGAAGAATTACGCTGGACGCAGAGCAACACAGGACTGCGAGTCACAATTTGGAAGCAGAAAAAGATTCTGCTCTTCTGCAGATGATGTTGAGCCCATTGGAGGCCTTTGTTGTGATTCTCCACCTCCTGCAAGCTGGTGGAATCAAGACACTTTCCCTTTCTTTTCCCCAAAAATAGCATGAAGTTAAACCAGCGAGCATGATTCTCTTCCCCATTTATAACAACGTTTTCAAAAATAGAGCAAGGAGAAATGAAACAAGGAATTCAGCAGGGTTCTTACAGTGTCGCTGTCACTTGGTTGGAACTGGAAAGGCTGCGGTTTGTGGAACACGGAGTTCTCCTGTAAAAACAGCTGGAGGTTGTAGTCCCGCACCACCTGAGGAAAGGACACATGCCGTTTAGATTTGTTGTTTTATGAACTTAAAAACATGCTATAGGGTCAAATTAGTTCAGTGCTTTAAACATATCAAATCTGCAGCAGAGTGTTGAATGCAACAAAAGGAAATTCAGGACCTGACTCTGGGCAGGGTTGCCCATGGTGACTCAGAAGCGACTGGTGGGACACACATTGGTGACAAAGCCCTAAAATAGATCTGCCATCAACCTATGGAAAATACCACAAAGGCAAAATGGGTAAAAAAAGACAACTATCATAGAATCATAGAATGGTTTGGGTTGGAAGGGACTTCAAAGATCATCTAGTTCCAACTCCCCTGCCATGAGCAGGGTCACCTCCCACTAGACCAGGTTGCTCAAAGACCCATCCAACCTGGCCTTGAACACATCCAGTGTTGGGGCATCAACAGCTTCCCTGGGCAACCTGTTCCAGTGTCTCACCACCCTCAGAATGAAGAACTTCTTCCTAATTTCTAATCTAAATCTCTCCTCCTCCAGTTTGAATCCATCATCCCATCACTACAAGCCCTCACAAAAAGTCTCTCCCCAGCCCTCCTGTAGGCCCTTTCAGATAGCGGAAGTATTGAGTTTACACTATGTGCTGTCAGTACCATTAATATTTTTGTCTCCTCTTGTGGATTATTTCTTGTGTACAGTTCTTCCCTTAGCTGAAATGTCTTATTTTTACACAAATTATTAGTTGCAGGATCTGAAAAGACTATTTGGAATAATGAATACAAAATCAGTTGCAAAATTAATCTCTTTTCCTTAAATTGCTTTCAGAGAGAACTCTCAAGCTTGCATTTTGCGAAACCAAAACTACTTCAACTACTAAATTTGTTTAATGATACATTTCAGATCGCACAACATATATCCCTAAACAAATCTCTTATGTCACAATTTCCACATATTTGTGAAGAAAAAACTGAGTGATTGCAATGTGAAAAAATAGTATCACTGGCTGAAGAACTCCAGGGAGCATTCACTGCTTCAATTGATGAAAATGCGTAAATAGCACCATGAAATTATAAAAATCTATTACGAAAGTGAGGGTTTCAATGTACAGAAGTGTGTAATAAAGATGGTATTTATCCAGAAATAGCAGCGGCATTGTATAGGACCGAGAATTCTGATTACACTGTGTGTACAATGGTAAACACAACATGTTCTGTAATGCGTCAAAATGTTGATGCTTGTGTTACTGAAATACTGAACAGTAAAAAAATTAATCTTCAGTTCAAGAAAGTAAATAGTCCTCCAGGGCAAATAATGTGCTCATTTAAAACAGTAAAGTACATAATTACTGCGCTAACTTGAAGAGTTCGATGAAAACATGTTGAGACGCATAGAAAACACACAGGGAGTCTGTATCGGGAGTTCCCACCAACAGAAAATGAGGTAATACTAAAGGAGGATTTGTCTGCAGCTGGTGCTCAGCACTGACCAGGGCATCGAGATCAATCATCATAGAATCATAGAATGTATTGGGTTGGAAGGGACCTCTAAAGGCCATCTAGTCCAACCCCCCTACAATAAACAGGGACATCTTTAACTAGGTCAGGTTGCTCAGAGCCCTGTCAAGCCTGACCTTGAAAGACTCCAGGGATGGGGCTTCCACCACCAATCCGGGCAACCTGTTCCAGTGCTCAACCACCCTCATATTAAAGAACTTCTTCCTCATGTCTAACCTAAATCTACCCTTTTCTAGCATAAGACCATTCCCCCTTGTCCCGTCACTACAGACCCTCGAGAACAGTTCTCCTCCTGCCTTCTTATAGGCCCCTTTCAGATATTGGAAGGTCGCTATAAGGTCCCCCCAGAGCCTTCTCTTCTCCAAGCTGAACAGCCCCAACTCTCTCAGCCTGTCCGTGATTATCATTNTGGGGCTTCCACCACCAATCCGGGCAACCTGTTCCAGTGCTCAACCACCCTCATATTAAAGAACTTCTTCCTCATGTCTAACCTAAATCTACCCTTTTCTAGCATAAGACCATTCCCCCTTGTCCCGTCACTACAGACCCTCGAGAACAGTTCTCCTCCTGCCTTCTTATAGGCCCCTTTCAGATATTGGAAGGTCGCTATAAGGTCCCCCCAGAGCCTTCTCTTCTCCAAGCTGAACAGCCCCAACTCTCTCAGCCTGTCCGTGATTATCATTGAATCACAGAATTATTTAGGTTGGAAAAGACCTTTAAGATCATCCAGTCCAACCACAACCCTACTCTACCAAGTCTGCTGCTAAACCATGTCCCTCAGCACAACTCCACGGCTTTTAAACACATTGCGGGATAGGGACTCCACCACTGCCCTGGGAAGCCTGGGCAAGGGCCTGACAAACCTTTCAGTGATAAATGTTTTCCTAATGTCCAACCTAAACCTCCTCTGGTGCAAATTGAGGCCATTTCCTCTTGTCCTGTCACTTGTTCCTTGGAAGAAGAGACCAGCACCCACCTCACTATAACCTCCTTTCAGGGAGTTGTTGAGAGCCAGAAGGTCTCCCCTGAGTCTCCACTTCTTCAGACTAAACAATCTCAGGTCCCTCAGCTGCTTCTCGCATTACTCCTGCTCTAGACCTTTCCCCAGCCTCACTGACCTTCTCTTGACATGCTCCAGCCCCTCAAGGTCCTTCTTGGAGTGAAGGACACAAAACCGAATTAAATGTTCAAGGAGGCTGTGGTCTCCCCAGTGCCCAGTCCAGAGGGATGATCCCTGCCCTACTCCTGCTGGCCACACTACTGCTGATCCAAGCCAGGATGCTGGTGGCCTTCTTGGCCACCCGGGCACACGCTGGCTCATCTTCAGCCAGCTGCCTGTCAGTACCCCCAGGTCCCTTTCTGCTGGGCAGCTTTCCAGCCACTCTTCCCCCAGCCTGGAGCGTTGCAGGGGGTTGTTGTGACCCAAGTGCACTTATGTTAGACAGCTCCAGTCTTCACATAGGCCTTTAGGCACAGGTCAACACTGACCATACCACCCAACTCTGTGCCATGGCAAATATATGGAAGAAATTTAAATCCAATTAGAAACCCCCCCAAATTGTAGTTACTGAGGACATGAAAACCTACCCTGTTATTCTAATACAATAACCTTTCACTGCAGACCTCTAGCTCAAAAGCATCTCAGTTCTTCAAAGAAGAAAAACCATCTCAGAAGAAAAACAGCACTCAGAAGAAATTTTCCCTCAAACAACAGTATTTAGTTATAAATGCGACCAACTATTATCCTAACATGAGACTTAGGAGAGTGTGTGAGTCCAGCAAATTAACACCCCAGTGCATGTTGCACAATTATTTGACAATTGTTAAGAAGAAAATACAGAGTCCTACGCAACACTGTATTCTCAGGATTAAGCAGCAACTTCTCCCAATAGATTTCCTGTTACTCCGAAATAAAGTCAACATTCTCACACAGTCTTTATGAAGTCAAAGCCAATTGATATGTTAAAATAGACTCGAAACCAAAAGTCAAATATGTACCATATGGAGAAAGCAGGCACAGTCAGAGACGTGCAGAAGTGAAATTCTTTGCCCTAGGTTGGTGAAGCTTCTTACCAGAAACATCACAGAAATGTTATTCAAAACAGTCAATGGAATTTCAGAAAATGCTCCAAAGAAAATCAGGTTTTTTCCAAAAGAGAAGTGCAAGTCTTGAATAAGACTGTTCAAGTGAAAAGGAAGTTAAATTGTATTTTCATATCCTCAGTGCCAGAGGGTGATATCTCCTGGACGTGCCAAAGGAATGACATGGGTCACCCCAACCTAGCAGCAGAGGTCCAAGAGGAGTGTCTCCAACACTCAAGAGGAAGCAAGAGCTTCTGGGAAGCAGCTTCTCTTGTTCTAAAGCAAATATAAAATTCCATCCTGTAAACAGCAATACAGTTACGATGGAAAAAGGGATGCGTTTCTACCAAGGATCTGAAGTGTCTTTTCTAAATGTCACTTGGTAAACTTGTGATCTTGTCCTTAAAGCTAACAGCAAACAGGTGAAGTATTAAAAAAAACCCCAGTAAGTATTTAAAATCTGTGGTTTGATGGCATTCTGATTTTATTCCAAATTACTGACTTGCTAACAAACTTGTTAGATGTTTAACAAGTTAGATCAAGGCCAGGCTTGATGGGGCTCTGAGCAACCTAATCTAGTTAAGAGACGTCCCTGCTGACTGCAGGGGGCTTGGACTAGATGACCTTGGAAGGTGCCTTCAAACCCAAACCATTCTCTGATTCTATGTTCAACACTCAAAGCTCTTTTGGAAATATAGAGTTTCTACTTCAGTTTTGCTTCTCTCTTTTTTTAAGCTGACTGATTAGCAATGGATTTTGCAGGGCTAAATTAATGATAATCTTGAAGGTCTTTTCCAATCTAAACGATTCTATGTTTCTATGATTCCTGTGACATGAACCTATAGAAACTGTTGAGGTGAGCAAAACCTGTGTCCATGAAAAAACGCACCAATTAATGTGTTCCGTGTTTCAGAGTGAAACTCACATTTTCAGTAGTAATACAACCCAAATTTTCCTTCTCTGCCTTCTTGAGAGAAGAAAATTAATGCCGATGAGCTAGAAACGAGTTGTAAAAATCCTGTCCAGACCTGACAGCTGTATTTACATTTCCTTCTCCTGGCATTTTACTAACTTAGTAAAGCAGAAACAGAACTATTTTCTTCAAACATGACATTGTTACTGTGTAAAATAAGCCAGACCTGCGGGCTTTGGGCCACACCAAGGCTTGCTGACACAAGCCACCACTAGCTCAGCACACACAAATATACGATGGAAGTTATTCCTGTGCAAAGGAGCTGCTTGCAAATGACAGTTTAGTTGGCTGAAAGTCCCAAAGGATTTAATACAATGTTGAGAAATCATAAATCTGTAGACATTGTATATAAGCATATTTAGTTAAATGTTCAAACCCGGCATTTGGGGGGAAGGTGCTTTAAACCGACCTGAATGATACACACTGATGTAAATGATTGAAAGTCCTTTTCCAAGAAAATCATAGAATCTTTTAGGTTGGGAAAGACCTTTAAGATTATCAAGTCCAAGCATAATCCTACTCTACCAAGAAGACAAAATGGTATTTGATCTTTACTGCTGCCCAGTAAATTCAAGGACCAGCTAGGATGAAGCCAATTTTTAATCCAGGTTTTATTCGCACTTGCAGGTCAATAAGGAAAGTGTTAAATAGGTTTTTTTCTACAAAGTCCCTGCACAAATGAGCTCTGTTTCTGTGCGGGTGGTTCAGGTGAAAGTATAAAGAGATATTATGACTGCAGCAAAGCAGCTCGTTTGAGCTCAATGGCAATTATTACTATTTTTTTTTAGCCCGGTGGATGAATTATTTAATTATCAAAATTATCCTGTTAGTGATCGCGTCTTTCTGACTCTGGCTGCTCGACAAAGCAAACAAACCGTGTCTGTGACAAGACTAATCTGCTTTCTGTATTTGCCATTCTTAATTCAAGGGAGAAAACACAGTAATATTTTGGTTTTTAAGTTGACAGTAAATTATTAAGAAATGATCCAAACAGTTTCAGAGGGCTTTGCTGTGAGGGATGACTGACATGGTTCTGGATCACACAGCGCAGAACTCTCGGCTGCAATTTCTCGTTCCAAACGTGCTGGGTGAGTGTAACTGTGCATCTCTCGATGGCTGTTCTCTAAAGATCTTGCATCGTGTGAATGCACTCATGAGAATGCAAGCTGGGTGGCAACAGGAAAAATTATCCCCAGGAAAACTGTCTAGTTCCTTTTAACTCAATACCACTCAGGAGCACCCAAAAAAAATAACCCTTCAGTTCTGTCATTACTTTGGAAGCAAATCTTAAGCCTGGGAACTTACATGTGCTGTAGGTGTTCAGTTACAAAGGACCATTCAGTTAAAACTTACCCTGCTGGAAGTCTCCAGTAAAAACTGGAACGTGTTTTGTACAGCTTGGCACGTCTCTAGTTCAGTCCTGCTGAATGCCATTAAATAATCTTTAAGGTGATCATATACATTTCCGTCAAGAGCCTGTACAAGGGAAAGAATGGAAGAAAATTAAGAAAAGCAACGTATGAAATGTTCCATATACATGTGATTTATTAGGAGTCACATTGTTATTTGTAAGACGCTCGTATAGATTTCTTTAAACACATATTCACCCATAATTATTAGCCAGGAAAGCGGCAAGTGGACAACTTCCATGACTGACAAGGAGGAATGGCTTTATTTCCATTAGATGGCACCACAGAGCACCACGACACCATGTTCTGTGGAAGGATTTCCATCCAGTTGTGTAATTCAACCATAGCAGAGCAGTGAGATCAGGTTTGGAGAAGTGAATGCGCTCAAGGAGGTGTCATTTATGGTAAGGAAGGGACCTTGTAACTGCAAGGATATGGGGCTTCTACCAGTCAGAGCACTCCTCAAGTCACCGTACCGTGCTCCAAATGACATCACCAAGATGATAAAAATCTGTTCTCCTCCCCTTCTACTCTGCCCTCGGGAGTATTGTGTCCAGTTCCAGGCTCCCCAGGTCAACAGACAAGGAACTATAGGAGAGAGTCGGGCACAGGCTGCGAAGATGCTGAGTGGACTGGAGCATCTCTGTGACAAGGAAAGGTTGAGAGCCCTGGGGCTGTTGAGCTGGAGAAGAGAAGGCTGAGAGGGGATCTGACCAACGCTGATCAATATTGAAAGGACAAGGGTCAAGAGCATGGGGCCAGACTCTTGTCAGTGGTGCCCAGTGACAGGACAAGTTACAATGGGCACAAACTGGAATCCAGGAGGTTCCTGCCATTCTGGGATTGTGTTTCAGAAATGCATCTATTTGCTTATTAAAACCTGCTGATCAATAGCTGCCATTTCCCATAAGCACAACATACTTGTTTTGTGCACAGAAATACCAAATACATAACAAAGATTTATCATAAACTTAGTAGGTACTGGAAGATGACATCAAAGTTCAAACTCAAAAGCCTTGTAACCAGAGCTGTAAAATCACATTGTTTGGCCTAGGTCACATGTAGGTTTAATGCAAGTTCTGTATTAGACATGTAGGACTTTAAAAGTGACTGAAAAGTTCATTTAAATGGTCATCCCTGGATATATTTAAATATATATTTTATATTTATATTATAATATATATTTAAATATACCAAATTCCACAGATATCCATTGAAATAGTATATTCACTGAAGTAGTGTGTACCAGATTTTAGGAATGTATTTCCAGATACAATTGCATTTTATAATCCTCTTGAGAACTCAGGAGGAAAAAAAAAGAGTGAATTGGCACAAGCCTTACAAAAGAGTTTCTGCCCCAGCAAAGCCGAGCCCAGCACTCAATGATCTTAAAGGTCCTTTACAACCTAAGTGATTCTATGGTTTAAGATGCGGGTAACAGACACAAATCATTCAGAACATATGATAAACAGAAGAGGTTTTCCTTCTGTGAAGAGAGTTTCACCAACCATCAGCACACAACTGCAGCAACCACCAGATAAATTTAAATTGTATTAAAATTAAAGCGTGCAACTGGAATTCTTGTGTCCAAAATGTTATATGCAACCTGCACTTTATACAATACTCTTTTCTTCATCCTCTACCTACAAAGTGTAAAGTACTTCCCAGCACAGGCCGATCTTCAACCTTAGACATCAAACCTGCCTCAAACTTGCGAGACCAAAATCTGTGGCCATCAGGAAATGAACAGTCAGGCCGCTGTGCCCAACCAGCAGCAAAGACAGGGATTTCTTTCAAGCCACCACCATGTAGCCGGCTCTTTCAGCCATGCTGCCAGCTCCCCGGACCAAAGGCTGGTCTGAGGGGTCAGCAGCCAGGGCAGTTCCTTGAGGCCTCCAGCCTCAGGAAGGATGCTGAGAAGGAAGATGCATCGTATAGAGCTATAGGTTAATGCCTCCAGGCTCTTACAAGTGGTGTCAGCTCTACCAAATATTCCATTCAGCATCATTTAAACAAAATAATTCTTATTAAAAGAATTACGTAATATGAATTATGTATATGTCAGACTGGGATGTTTGATTGATAAAAATGTCAGAAAATACCCAACCGTAAATCCATAAAGAACCTACAGCAATACACATGCGCAGCTTCAGTTCTTGTTGGTCTCGGTCTAGGCACAGCTTTAGTGGAATTAATCTTGCAATATATGTTTAGTTCACAAGGCACAGTCCTAGATGAGCATGAGTTTTAACGCTTCGTGTGCTTTTATAATGCTAAAAGGATAAGCCTTCAGCATCAGAGTTATATGATATATACATCATAGAATCATGGAATGGTTTGGGTTGGAAGAGAACTCAAAGATCGTCTAGCTTCAACCCCCCTGCCATGGCAGGGACACCTTCCACTAGACCAGGTTGCTCAAAGCCCTGTCCAACCCGGCCTTGAACACCTCCAGGGATGGAGCATCCACAACCCCCTGGGCAACCTGGGCCAGGGTCTCATATGTATGTCCCATTTCAAGGTCATTTATTGTCACATCAAATAGACACAGTCCCACCAGCAGCTCTGTCCTGTGCTTCCAGAGAATACAAACACTGTATAAAATTGCCAAGATCGGTTGTGCTCTCGGAAGAATCACTGCACAACCCTGAACCCCTCTCCAAAACGGAACCTATAGGTTTTTATGATCGAGCGTATCAATTCCTTCAGTTTTTCAGATCAAACACTGCACTGGAGTGTAACTTGTGCTAATAAATGTAAATAAATAGCTTAAACTTGGCAAAGCAATTCTACATGCTCGGTTTGCAAAGTAGCTGGGATTTTTTCATTCCAGGATGCTCTAAACGGGTATCTCAGAGTTCACTCCCCCACACTTTCATATCAAGCCTGTATGTTCTTTTTATGTCAAACCCAGCAGGAGGGGTTCATGGCATTTTACTGAAGACTTCTACAGTGCAGACATCGACAGCGGAGTTCATCACTTTAGGTTCTTTTTGGAGTCAACGCTGAGAAGCTGGTGGTTCTGTGGTGTGATTCATCTCCCTCTAAGTTATATGGTTAAAACAGGTCAGATGAGACGTGGCATGACAAGTGCCCATCCCTCTTCAGTGACCAGAAATAGCACTCAGACAATTAGCTTAGATAGACACATCTGCATGGTGGTCAGATAAAGCTGGGGCAGATGAAGCCCATCTCAATTTCACTGGAACAGGTTGCCCAGGGGAGCTGTGGATGCTCCATCTCTGGAGGTGTTCAAGGCCAGGCTGGATGGGGCTTTGAGCAACGTGGTCTAGTGGGAGGTGTCCCTGCCCATGGCAGGGGGTTGGAACTAGACAGTCTTTGAGGTCCCTTCCAACCCAAACCATTCTATGATCCTCTGCAACTACTGTCTATGGAGCATTAGGAATTAATTCATCTACAGTTTCATGCTGTAGTTCTAAGGAATATAAAAGGATAAATATTCACTTTGTTATTTCCCCACCCCTCCTGCAGTGACCATAGCTCTGAAATTTTGTGCCGAGATGCCAGAGCATCGTTGAGTGTGACGTAGTGATATATAAGAAAGAACATCAAAGAGAAGTGTGGCAAGACATTAGGAAGCATACAAATCTGTCAGCACGTCGAGCTGCATTACAGCTTTCCTCCTTCCATTAATTAAAAGCAGTTTCAATATGATGAAGTTCTTAAACACCGATAAGAGCCGCCAGAATTGGAAGTTATTAAAGTCAGAGTAATTCAACACAGGCACGTTTGTCAGCCAAGTAAACCCAGGGCTGAGCGTGCGGCTCCAACACAGAGCTCAAAAAACTCACTGCTGCACAGAAAACGTGCCATGCCATCAGCTACAGGATTACAGCTGGCTGGTTGCGTTCGATGATAATGTATCTATTCACTCTAGAAAATGGTAATTATGATATCAAGCTGGGTATGTTAATGTTAAAACAAAAGATTTGACTTGCTGAACTGTACGGCATAAATTAACATTCATGTGGGATTTTTGAATTGGAATCTCATTTACTTCTAAACGCTCTGACCCAAACCACCGAATGTCACAATTTAGGTTGGAAATAAAAAGCCTTTTCAGAATTTCTGATCACACAACTTGAAGGGGAAACTGAAAAAAAAAAATATTCAAATAACCCAACACACATTATTCCACTACAATGGCTTTTGTTCTCCTTCTGAATCTCAAAAGATTACTCAGTCACTTACGGTACTACAAGCAGACCTGTCTTTTTTTTCAACCTCAAAAGGAAATCAAGATTTTTCTTTAAAACCAAAAGGTAGGAAGAGAATATGATGAAAGAGGCTGCAAAAGATATCACAGAATCACAGAATGGTTTGGGTTGGAAGGGACCTCAAAGATCATCTAGTTCCAACCCTCCTGCCATGGCAGGGACACCTCCCACTAGACCAGGCTTAATCCTCTACACTAATTCAAACTAATAAAGTGATGTGAGGAGGGGGTGGGACAGGAACATTTTTCTGATTTCAGCATGAAGTTTCAATTAGAACATAACACAGTTTCTCTAGGAACAAAATTTCAGTCCCAGTTCAGATCATCATTTTGAGGAGGTTTTTCTTTTTAATTGAAGAGATTATATTAAACATTTTAGTAACTTGGATGCATTGGTTTTAATTCTTCTACGTTCTATAAAGATTTCCTCAAAAGTAAAAAGATAAATACAGCTATTTTTGCCGTTGTTAGTACATTTGGTTGTCTTTGGGATGTTGTTCTCAATCTAAGATGACAATGCACAATGGAGAAGAGACACTGTGCTAAAGGCATCATGTTCACTCATGTAACTTGGAAGTGTCTTCATTTACAGGTCTCAGTCATGCTCCATGTAAAAATTACCATTTAAATTTCTTGGACAAAACAGAGAACAAGCTAAACTACTATTTTTTTTTAAAGACTCATTCCTTATCAAATCCCAAAGAAAAAGTGGGAACTATCTGACCTGTGAACAATGCAGATCGGAGTCATGCAAAGCCACGAAGGCGAGTCTTCCATTTTATCTCCTTTCTTCCTGAAATTGCCCCAACACTGGATGTGTTCAAGACTAGGCTGGATGGGGCCTTGAGCAACCTGGTCTAGTAAGAGGTGTCCCTGCCCATGGCACTCCCTAACCCTCACTGGAACCCCAGTGTTTCTAATTGTGGATGAAATTAGGTTTTTATTTGTAAACATCCATTCTTTCATGTGTTGATGCAGCTCAACCTTTTACCTGTTTGCTGATTTTGTCAACACTGAGCGTTAAAAACCTTGAGACAAATGCTTTGTAAGCTACCACCCCTTTTCCAGAAACAATATAGCTGATGTTGAAGGCAAAGAATTTCCTTACGTGGGTGGAGGTAACAGAACAAAATTAGACCCGATCCTACCCCACCCGGGCTACAGTCTGAAAACGAAAAGATAAGGACAAAGTTTAAATGAGCTGAACAAAAATCATTGTGTTTGTGGCATGATAGCTTTTCTATGAAGTCCATGATACTGCATCATGGTAATGTGACATGTTTTCCTGTTTGCTAATCAAAGCAAAACCCCTGAAGAAAAAGGGAGATCTGTATCACAGCCACCGCCTTCTATCTATTTTGAGGCTATTAAAAATGAAAATTCAGTTCTTATACCACCCCATTTTCATTTGCATTCTAAACCTTGTTCCATCTATCCCTGCTCTGTTTCGTTCTGAAAACAACCCGTAATCCATGAAGAAGAGAGACCTCTTAATTGAGGTTAAGAGAGAAATTGAGGGGATGGAGTGGGTCCAGAGAAGGCCAACCAAGCTGGTGAGGGGTCTGGAGAACATGTCTTATGGAGAGTGGCTGAGGGAAGACCTTATTGCTCTCTACAACTACCTGAAAGGAGGTTGTACAGAGGTGGGTGTTCGTTTCTTCTCCCAAGAAAACAGTGATAGGACGAGAGGAAACAGCTTGACGTAGTGCCAGGGGAGGTTTAGATTGGATATTAGAAACAATTTCTCTGAAAGAGTGATTAAGCATCGGAACAGGCTGCCCAGGGAAGTGGTGGAGTCAACATTTCTGGAGGTGTTCAAAAAAGTGTATATGACACTTCAGGACAAGGTCTAGCGGTCACAGTAGTGTTGGGTTGATGGTTGGACTTGATGATCTTAGAGTTCTTTTCCAACCATAATGATTCTATGATGAGAACAGGGACTCTATTTTTCATCCTGTGTTTTCTGTAACACTACTCCAATCTTTTCATTACTTAACATTAAAAAAAAACCACCCCAAACGCACTATAAATTCCATAACAAGCTGCTGAGTGAAGCTTTTGGAGTGTTTGTATTTAAAACTCATGCCTATAATCCATTAAATAAACTGCACGATCTCACGGATGGTACCGGCTGGGAATTTTTAGTTTAATGACTTTGTTAAATGGGACTCAAAGTGTTTTCATTTTTATATGCAAATACCTCAGAATATAAAAAGAAATATAAAAAGGAAAGGTTGGGGCATGTACAACAGCAGCCAAATTATTAACAGCAATTATTATTATTAAGACATGAGCTTAAGCATCCTTCTGGGTCTAGGAGAGGTTGAGAACAAAAGTAGTTTGGATGTGTTTGATCCCAAGCATAGCAACAGATCTCGTATTATTTGACAGGGAAGGATAAAGAACTTTCAAAACTGGTCTAAAACTCAGAAGTAACAAAGTCAGCAACATGAATCAGCTGGTTTTGCTGAACTCAGCAGTATTCAGAGCAGTGATACATAACAGCACTTCCCAAGGACATCAGGAGAGGAAGGAAGGAAGGTCAGGAAGATCCATCCTTTTCAGTTAAGTTACATTCCACCGTGATTTTCCCTTAAAAATGCTAATTCCTGGTAGTAATTCATTCTATGCATCAATCTCTCCTGATAGAGAAGAGGAGGATGCTTTCTGCAAGTGTTTTTCTTTTGAAATTCCTCCATTACTACATTTTTTGTCACTTCTCCTCCATCAACACATCCTAACATAAAAGCAAATCAGGTTTGTGAGCATTTGTCAACAAAACACAACTCCTAGATATAAATTACCAACAAATCTGAGATCAAAGCCACAGACATGTCCCTGAACAGCACGCCTGCAGCAACCATGTATCAGCTGATGTAAGACTAGCGTGAGCTTCTCTGTTCCTCCATCACTGCAACCCTGAAGGAACAACTGCTCAGCGTCTGCACCAATCATGACGTTGAAGTCTGAAGCCTGGCTTAAAAATGACAGGCAGTCTGCTGCGTCATCTGCCCTTTCCAGGCTCAGCATTTCATAAAATTCCTGGTTTTCTCCTAAACCATATGTGCAAGAAGAGAAAGATGCAAAGAAAAGCTGATGACAAAAGCCTAACCTCTTTGCTAGATCAAAAAGTTTGTGCTGGATTTCCTCAGCCTACAAGGAGAAAGGACCATCCAAGCTCAGATCACTAAAATTGGAATTTTAAGTTAGCAGTAGTAGAGTCCCACAGTTTGCATCCAGTGTTAAGCTAAGGCAATAAAATTAGAGAATCACAAAATCCCAGCATGGTAGGGGTTGGAAGGGACCTTTGGAGATCATCTCATCCAAACCTCCTGCCAAAGCAGGGTCACCCAGAGCAGGGTGCCCAAGATCGCATCCAGGTGCTTTTGGAATCTCTCCAGAGAAGGAGACTCCACAACCTCTCTGGGCAGCCTGGGCCAGGTTCTGCCATCCTCACAGCAAAGAATGTTCTCCTCCTGTCCAGATGGAACCTCCTGGGTTCAGTTGGTGCCCGTTGCCCCTTGTCCTGTCACTGGGCACCACTGACAAGAGTCTGGCCCCATTGATCAGCGTTGGTCAGATCCCCTCTCAGCCTTCTCTTCTCCAGCTCAACAGCCCCAGGGCTCTCAGCCTTTCCTCAGCACAGATGCTTCAGTCCCCTCAGCATCTTCGCAGCCTCCGCTAGACTCTCTCCAGTAGTTCGTTATCTCTTTTGACCTGGGAGCCCAGAATTGGTCCCAGTACACCAGAGGTGGCCTCACTAGGGCAGAATAGAGGGGGAGGAGAACCTCCCTTGACCTGCTGCCCACCCTCTTCTTCATGCACCCCAGGAGATCACTGGCCTTCTTGGCCACAAGGGTCCATTGCTGGTTCACAGTGAACTTGTCCTCTAGGACTCCCAGGTTCTTCTCTGCAGAGCTGCTTTCCAGCAGGTCAACCCTCACCTGTACTGGTACAGGGGGTTATTCCTCCCCAGGTGCCTGACCTTGCACTTGCCCTTGTTGAACTTCATGAGGTTCCTCTCCGCCCAGCTCTCCAGCCTGTATAGGTCATCATTAATTCTCTGTTTCACAGGATAATCTTGTGCATCCAAAGCTGCTGTAGTGATAAGCCTGATTTACAGTGAGGTCCAAATCCAACTGATTTGTGGTGAAGTATCACCGGCTAGTTCTGGCTGTGAACACCTGGAATCTAGCAGGGTTCCACAAAAGGGAAATGCAACAACCCCAAAGAACATAAATCTGGACAGAGCAGATCCCTCTTTGATATGGGGAAGCAGCTGCTGCTCAAAACGCAGCTACAAGAGCTAGGACCAGTCCCAAAGAGGCAAGTGTAAGAAGGAGGATGAAACTAAAACTCTTTAGTTTTTCTCAGACGACCACTGCCATGCAGCTACCTGGGATGTGAACAGGGAATAAAAGCTTGCTACAGAACAATTGTGTTCCACAAGCATTTGTTCCTTACCCAAGTTGGGCATTTCTCCACAGGATATTGTTCATCTGCTCATGCTGGTCCCTTCAACACTTTCTAAAAATTCAATACTGCAGCAAAACCACTCTAGTTTTACTTGAACTTCCCAGTTAAAATTTCTTTTGAATGCTTTCTCTGTAAGATGGCACTTTCACTCTACTTTGTTAGTATTTCAGCAGATAGCAGACCTAAAGTACAGGTGGACAGCCAAGCGTGCTGGGCACCTCAGTTGTTCTTAACTCCTGTAGCGTGTAGTTTCTTTGCATGTTGAGCATTGTCAGACACAAGGTATCAGCCAAAACTAACAAAAAGGGTAGTGATGTGCAGAAGTTTTTCTTTGCTAGCCTTTGCTGCACTTAGAGCAAACCCTTTGTGAGGGTGGATTTTTACCCCTCATGGACACAACTCTTATCTGCGGTTATCTGCCTCGGTGATAACGATGCATCTGGGTGTGATGATTGCATCTAGGTGTAACGATCCCACCCTGCTAAACCAGATTCAGGGGGAATACATAACAATACCATAGCCATGGGCTCGCTTGAACAATAGGCTCAGGTGTAAGAGCAATAGGAAAACATGACTATAAGTCAATCATCTTACCCCATAAATAGTAGGCAGCCCAAGAGCCCTTTGAACTCTCCTGCAGGGCAGCTGACTGCACTCCAGGATCTCCCCTTGAGCAGGGACACCTCTCGAGGAAGCTCCCCGGAGTTAAGAGATTCTTCAGCACAACAGATCCTTGGTAAGTGACATATAGCACGCTTAAACTTTGAATCTTTACTAAGGGTATACTCAAGCTTAATTGTACACATAAACTTTCAAGATAAACTACTGTTTTATCTTGTCCTCTGTGTAGTAAACAATCAGGTGTACCTCACCATCAAATTCTTTTTTTCCCTAAAGTCACATTTACTGTTTCAAACTTTGTTGAAACACTGTTTTGTACCAATAAATATATTACTTCCCTCTTGTGAGTGAAGTGCATAACTCTATTCCCATGACACTCTTCTATGACCTGTTCATATCTCCTTAAAGTGAAGAAGGTTTCGGCCCAACCACTTAAGAGACCCTACAGAAAGATCTTCTGCCCCTTTTTGCAGTTTCATAATTTTAAGGAGTTTTTATAACTGTCTTGCTGTACTATTGCTAATTAGTTTCTCCTGTTTCTTTTTGTTTTCTTTTTCTTAAATCAACATCCTGCCTGACTGCTTGTTCTTCAGAGGTACATTCTTAAACAGCCAGCTGTGACCAAGGAAGCCAAAGATATTCCAGGGACATTTCCATAGTGCTTAGGGGGGGAGAAATGAGAAAAAAAATCCAGGAATGAGTGGAAATTTTAAAAAAACAGACCAAAAGGTAGGAAGAGAATATGATGAAAGAGGCTGCAAAAGATATCACAGCATCATAGAATGGTTTGGGTTGGAAGGGACCTCAAAGATCATCTAGTTTCAACCCCCCTGCCATGGGCAGGGACACCTCCCATTAGACCACCTTGCTCAAGGCACCATACAACCTGGCCTTGAACACTTCCAGGGATGGAGCATCGACAGCTTCCCTGGGCAACCTGTGCCAGTGTCTCACCACCCTCAGAGTGAAGACTTTCCTTCTAATTTCCAATCTAGATCTCCCCTCTTCCAGTTTGAACCTATTACCCCTTGCCCTATCACTACAGGCCCTGCTAAAAAGTCCCTCCCCAGGTTTCTTGTAGGCCCCCTTCAGATACTGGTAGGCCACAAGAAGGTCTTCCTGAAGCCTTCTCTTCTCCAGGCTGAACAAACCCAATTCTTTCAGCCTGTCATTGTAGGAGAGATGTTCCAGCCCTCTAGTCATCTTCGTAGCCCTCCTGTGGACCTCTCCAACAGGTTCATGCCCTTCTTGTGCTGGGGGCTCCAGAACTGGAGCAGTGCCACAGGTGGGGTCTCACAAGAACAGAGGGGACCATTCTCTGCTAAAGCATCTATTTAAATCAGTGAAGATTGCAGAAGCTGTCCTGGCTTCCTCTTCTTTTCCTCCAGCCTACAGAAGGAGGTTTCATCAGGGCAAACAGGGGAACAATAAATACTAGAAGACAACAAGTGCCCTGACTTCTCTTCTCTTGTCTTTCAGCTCAGTGCTTATAAACCCACCCTGCACTTTCCCTTACCCCAGAGCTTTGTACTTTCTAGTGTCAATAGTTCTGGGCTTCTTTGCGAGTCCTTTGTTTGGTCTCATTAGTCACTTGATTATTCCTCACATCATTTTGTACCTTTGCAATTTTGGCAGGACCATTGTTTTTCATGACAAAACCTTTGTTGCTGGCATGCTGAAGTCTATTCTGAGCACAGAAAAACATGGAATGGACACCAACAGATCCTCATCACCCTCCCCCTCAATCCAGAGACAAAGTCCCTGTAAAACAAGTATAAGCAAAATTAATGATAATACTAAATCGTCCTTCTAGATTTGCCTCCATAGATCTCATAGTCATGGCCTGTAGCTGTCAATTTAATGATGAGGGTCTGGTAGGCGAACACAGGGACAGAGGAGATCTCCTTTATAATTCTTGGCCCCTTGAGGCAGACAGCCATGAGAGTTACCTGATGGAGAGAGCATTAAATTAACACTTCAAGGTTCAAGAATAATTCTGTGTAAATCAGCGGGAATACTGGAATACCCTGATGTAAGACTGCTGTAAAAATGGAAAACTCAGATCTTCAAATTCTACCATATAGGGTTTAAAAAAACACCTGGAAGGTGGAAACAGATTCTGTAACCTAGAAATAAATCTACTTTTCCCAGAAGTTTTTAAGTATCATCTCTGAAGACTTCATAGAATCATAGAATGGTTTGACTTCTTGGACCTATTTTTCCTTCATACCACTGGAATAAATCCTGAGGGAGCCCTTCTTCTGACATGATTAATTTTCAATAAATTGCCCTGCTGCAATTGTCTTTGTTTTTGTACTTCCTTGTTCTTGGGAAAAAAGTGATTCTGGCTTGAATCCCAACACTCAGAAGAAGCCTTTGTGGCAGACTGTCACCGTCACATTATCTTCATATCTGAAGAGTGCTCGATACCGTTTCTGCCAATAATACTTGGCTTCCTTCACACAGAAAAATGTATATTTAAATTGTTCAGCATTTTGTCACTGATTTCTGCTATTCAAGGACTCTTTCAATAAGGCCAAGTGCCAAGTCCAGCACTTGGGCCACAACAACCCCCTGCAATGCTCAAGGCTGGGGAAAAGCAGCTGCGAAGTGACCAGTGGAAAAGGACCTGGGGCGGGGCTGCTCAAGAGGCAGCTGGAGATGAGCCGGTGTGTGCCCAGGTAGTCAGCGTGTGCAGAGAAGGGCAGCGAAGCTGGTGACGGGTCTAGAGCACAAGTCTTGTGAGGAGCGGCTGAGGGACCTGGGGTTGTTGAGCCTGGAGAAAAGGAGGCTCAGGGGAGACCTTCTGGCTTTCAACAATTCCCTGAAAGGAGAATCATCATCATCATCCTCATAACAATTGCTGCACAGCAGTGCAGTATGTGGCATGTCTAACACTTGCAGCTGGCTTTCTTATTTTTTCTTCAGTAGGACGATGTACCCAACAGTGAATTGCTTTTGTTGCTCAGTTTTAAAAATATATCTATTTTTACATAATCAGGAAGGCAGGCTAAAGAAACGTGCTTTGCTTGAGAATGGGGTAGAACCATTAAATGATTCTCAGCCCCTGCAGGATTGAATCCCACACAAAGACAGACCCACCTCTAAGAAAGCTCTTGAAATTTCCCCTTACTACAGACTTCCACTGCATCAAAGGTGTGGATTTACCAGCAAGTCTCCAGATAAACCTTCATACTGCAGATGAAACACCCCTGACTCAGACATGCTTTTCTTCTGGATAAGTCTCCATATCTTCTATGTTCTACCAGAGCACAGAGTAAGGAACAGAAACCTTAAATTGATGCAAATGTGCAGGTGAAAATGCATTTCATACCAAATCCCATGTTTCCTAATAGTTCATTATACTCCCTTGGCAAATAAAAATGCATTAAGAAGTGTAAAAACATATAATCGGATACTGATTACATTAATTCCTCATGAGCTTTTATTTACTTCTTTGCACTTTCCATTTTTTAACCATCTGTTTCACCATTGCTGGTTTTAGTTCTCCTCAGTTGGTCCCATCTCTGCATTATCATTTTAACAGCCGTTAACTTTTTGTCCAGTGTGTTTTTCATTTACTTCTTCAAAT
The DNA here is from genome assembly GCA_013400335.1 of Eurystomus gularis. NCBI lineage: Eukaryota > Metazoa > Chordata > Aves > Coraciiformes > Coraciidae > Eurystomus > Eurystomus gularis. The sequence goes on along the minus strand of VZZY01007854.1, from coordinate 11,940 downwards.
CAATCTCTTGAACAGAAACTTTTCTGCTCTGACACAGGCTGTTGTTCTCAATTGCTATTTGGATTTATCACTTCCATACATTTTATTCTTCTGTACATGGGTTTAAAGTTACCTGTCACTTCCAGCAAACTACTCAGTGGCCAGGCTTTCCAAAAGATGTTCTAGGTTTAGTGATGGCAATGTTGCAATATTTTAAAATTCAATACATTTTATCTATCACTGAGCATTTCAGATTCTTCTCACGGCATTCAGACATAACCCACAGCTTGATGTGCTCCTGCAAACCTAACACTGCACTAACCCACCACACAAAGGGGCTGTTCAGGATAATGATATTTTTCCACTCAAACTAAAATGCATTTTGAAAATTTTGTATTAAAATGTCAATTAATTAAACAGTATGACAAGGATTACTCTTCACAAAAAATTTAAGGACAAATCAAGTGAAACAAGCAACATGTTCTTAAAAGCAGAATGGCTCAGAGTCACAGTTCTGCGACTACTGTAAGAATTAGAGAATCACAGAACAATGAAAGACACGATCCCAAACGTGAAAGGAAAAAACATCGCAGGGGTACAAAGGTAGAGCAGCTGCATTGCAGCACGGCAGATGAATCCGTGTCTCCCAAATACCGCTCGGGAATTCCACATGCCAATTAGGCTTTATTACTTTCAGCCATCCATTCGCATTCATGCCCGGGGGAACCACACTAACAACTCAAGCAGGCACTCCTCGTAAGCACCACTGGGAGAGGAGAGAGATTGTTTTAGTCTGAAATCTGTAATTAAAAATACTGTGAAAGGTTTCTCTTTTTTAAAGAGATTCCCCCCCAGCCCCAAACACAAAGTCTGACACAAAACCCCACCGTTACAAGGCATATTTCCAAACAAGCATTGATGGTTTCATTAGTTTTACCATTTCCTCCAGAAGCTGACAGTATTTAGAAGCTTCTAATATTAGATATGTGATAGTGATTGGTAATAAAAATCACAGAATCATGGAATTGTTTTGGTTGGAAGAGGCCTTGAAGATCATCAAGTCCAACCATTAACCCAGCACTGCCAGGTCACCACTAAACCATGGCCCTCAGCACCACATCTCCATGGCTTTGAAAGTCCTCCAGGGATGGGGACTCCACCACTGCCTTGGGAAGCCTGGGCCAGGCCTTGACAACCTTTGCCATGAATAAATTTTTCCTCATGTTCAACCTAAACCTACCCTGGCACAATCTGAGGCCGTTTCCTCTTGTCCTGTCGCTTGTACCTTGGGAGAAGAGACCAACCCCAACTGGTTCCAACCTCCTTTCAGGGAGTTGTTGAGAACCCAAAGGTCTCCCCTGAGCCTCCTTTTCTCCAGACTCAAAAACCCCAGGTCCCTCAGCTGCTCCTCACTAGACTCCTGCTCTAGACTCATCACCAGATTCGTGGCCCTTCTCTGGACACGCTCCAGCCCTTCAAGGTCCTTCTTGGAATGAGGGGTCCCAAACTGAACTCAGGATTTGAGGTGTGTCCCCCCCAGTGTCAAGTCCAGGGGGATGATCCCTGCCCTAGTCCCTCTGGCCACACTAGTGTTGATCTAAGCCAGGATGCTGGTGGCCTTCTTGGCCACCTGGGCACACGCTGGCTCATCTGCAGCCACCTGTCAACCAACCCCCCCAGTCCTTTTCCACTGGGCAGGAAAGTGAACAAAATCAGATCCAGAGGTGTTAAACTATCTTTTAATTAAATCACTTTTTAAGCATGTCCTGATTGAAAATACCTAAATATATTTTGCTCTCACAACATCATTTGATGAACATAATTGCATTCAAGTATGCTTCTTTCCAAACTTATTTCAGCAGTGCTGCACATTTGATGATTAATGCTCAAACCTTTCTAAAAACTGCTTCATTTCCCAGTAATACTGCTCAGATGTCCCAATGACATTTACATGGTCCAAGTAAAACAAGCAACGTTTAAATCACATAGGAAGAGATGGCCCAAGAATCTGGTAGGTTTGGAAAGTTTAGCCTGGAGAAGAGAATACCAAGAGGGGATCTGATCAGTGCTGATCAATAGCTAAAGGGTGGGTGTCAAGAAGATGGGGCCAGACTCTCGTCAGTGGTGCCCAGTGGCAGGACAAGAGGCAACGGACATAAAGTGGAACACAGGAAGTTCCATCTCAACATCAGGAAAAACCTCTTTACCATGAGAGTACTAGAGCCTGGCCCAGGCTGCCCAGAGAGGCTGTGGAGTCTCCTTCTCTGGAGAGATTCCACACCCTCCTGGACATGATCAATCCTGGGCAGCCTGCTCTGGGTGACCTGCTAGAGCAGGGGGGTTGGATGCGATGATCCCCAGAGGTCCCTTCCAACCCTTACCATACTGGGATTCATTGATTCTGTGAAATCATTATATCTAATGATATATCTATATCTATATATCTTGTATCTTCAGGACATGGTCTAGTGGTCAGGGAGATGTTGGGATGAAGGTTGGACTTGATGATCCTAGAGGTCTTTTCCAACCTAAATGATTCTGTGATTATGTGAGGTCTAATATAATAGTAAATAATTTGATTATTAGGAGCAGTTTAAAAATTTTATTTCTAATACTCTTTAGCTTGAACTAGAAACCTGATTCCTACCTATCTCCAAATACCTTTTATACTTCAGTCAAAAGGAGCTTCTCCAAATAAATTTAGGCACCCAAAAATTGGAAAATTGGGATGATTCTTTCAAATAAATTTTCTTCCAGTATCTTTAGATCATTTTCAGCTCGTATAACTTGGACTGATGTGAGATTAAAGTCCTTGAACCTAAGCATTTAAACTTTCCTGACGTTTTTGGATTCCATTAAGACTTTTAACAGTACTAATTGAAGGGTGTATCTCAACGCTTCCGAACAACGCTGCTGCTAAGGAAAGAGGAGCACCCACACTTCAGCTGGGGTTCTGCTGAACCAGCGGCACTGAACAGGTTCTTCCCATTAACGATGAGCAGCGCTGGGCACACCAGAGAGACATTATTTCTTTTAATTAGCATTCAAAACCTTAGAGCTTCAAGAATTTGTCAGATATTACAAAATAATATCCTTGTTCAGCTGGATTACACTGCTCCAGGCAGGCAGTTGTCCAGCATTACGGATCGAATAAATCCGCTGGCAGGGAATATTTGCTTCCCTTCCATGACAATGGGATTTAACCTGGATATAAAGCCTTTTTAGCAACGACAACAACTTGAACAGATGGGAATTTTTTTGTCTGCATCACAACTACCAGGTAGAAGGACAAATCCTTCTCCTCCTCCTCCCTTGACTGAGCTTTTTCAGCCAGCTTTCCAATCAATTATCTCCCCAGCAATTAGTGAATGCTAAATAGGAATTTCTTGCCTCCTAAAGCCCTTTCGTGGCCTAATTCCGATGGCATAGGGACCAGATCCCTTCATTTCCCTGCAGACCAGCTCACAGTGAAGGACCAGTTCTCACTTTCGATACCAGTTGCACACTCCATTAATTGCTGGTGGAGCCCTGAGCTATTTATTGACCTCTCAAAAGCAGCTGAAACCCAATGTTGTGTGTTGCTTTTTAAGCATGTGCTGCAAGCCAGGGCACCTGTAAAGGCCCATGAGAACGAGCCCAGGATTCAGCTGCAGGAAGGGATCCCAAGGTGAGAAAGTTTTCTAAAGACAGTGCCAAAAATCAAGCTCAAACAGCCACTGTCCACGCAGGCCATGACAAGTGATGACCAGCTCCTCACCTCCATAAACATCTCCACTGTCACCAAATGGACTTGGGTTGAAACACAGGAGAAAAGCACTGAAGCACTGGTCCAGGCTGCCCAGAGAGGTTGTGGAGTCTCCTCCTCTGCAGACTTTCAAAACCCACCTGGACACAGATCCTGGGCAACCTGCTCTGGGTGACCCTGCTGGAACCCAGGGGTTTGGATGGGATGATCTCCAAAGGTCCCTTCCAACCCCTACCATGCTTGGATTCTGTGAAAAGCTTTTGAAGCTGAAGGAATAAAACACATCTCACAATTTGACAGCCATACCCTTTGTATAGCTCCTCAATTCTGTAAAAACTCGTACCAGGCTTGCCTCACTCCAGGGGTACATCAAGGTGCAATAAAATAATAGATGAGAAGAACTGGCACAGGTTGCCCGGAGAAGTGGATGCAACCTGTTCAAGATGAGGTTGGATGGGGCTTTGAGCAACCTGGTCTAGCAAGAGATGTCCCTGCTTGTGGCAGGGTGGTTGGAACTAGATGGCTTTTAAGGTCGCTTCCAACCCAAACCATCCTGTGATTCTATGATTAAATTACAGTTCAAATTCAGTGTGATATTTCCCATCTTACATCTATTGGGCTTGTGCTATTTTGAGTCTTACCTCCTTCTTATAATTTCTCAACCTCTTTCATAAATGATTCAGAAATGTTTTCTCCTGCTGTTGACATACAAGCCACTACATCAGTCCTCACAGTTCCCGTCAAAAGATGGTCATTATAACATGTTTTGCTTTCTTCTAAACAACTTTCCATGTTCCCTGAAGACAACAAAACCTACAGCAAGACCATGCTTCAAATACTATTCAAATTTTTTCTACCATTCCCAGAGGCTTTGGTAGGTAGAGGACTAAAACAACCTCACCTTTGCTACTACCTCCAATGTGTCCAGATGACCACTTTCAATTTCTAACTTATATTGGCTAAGTTTCACCAAAAATGAGATGTCTAGCGAGGCAGCTAGACAAATAGACACTTTATTTTTGAGGAAGCAGTAGTTATTCACAGAAACTTTTGGGTTTCACTTTGAATCATCCAAAGGACCATCTGAACATTTTCAGTACTAACTACATTATCATTTCAGTCCTAAATAAGCACTGTGGGGGCACAGGACAGCTCATGTCTCATACAGAAGAGTCCTACAGACTGTTAATCAACTTCGAGAACAGAATCACAGCATGGTTTGGGTGGGAAGGGACCTTTAAAGGTCATCTAGTCCAACCCCCCTGCATTGAACAGGGACATCTGCAACTACAGCAGGTTGCTCAGAGCCCCAGCCAAACTCACCGGGAATACTGCCAGGGATGGGGCCTCAACCACCTCTCTGGGCAACCTAGGACAGGGTCTCACCACCCTCAGCATAAAAAAATCTCTTCCTTCTCTCTAGTCTGAATCTCCCTCTTTTAGTTTAAAACCATCACCCCTTGTCCTGTCACAACAGGAACTGCTAAAAAGTCTGTCTCCATCTTTCTGACAGGCCCCTTTGAAGTCCTGAAAGGCCCCAAGAAGGTCTCCCCAGAGCCTTCTTTTCTCCACGCGCAACAAGCCCAACTCTCTCAGCCTGGCCTCACAGCAGAGGGCTTCCAGCCCTTGCATCATTGCTGGGGCCTCCTCTGGACCTGCTCCAACAGGTCCATGTCTCTGCTGTGCTGAGGACTCCAGAGCTGGCCCTAGCACTGCAGGTGGATACACGTTTTTAGTCCACACTTTAATAACTCTTTCAGTTTAAGTTCCCATTTAACAAAACCTGTGCACACATTCAATTTTAAAATCAGTGTACGACATTTTTTCATAGTCTTAATGTAAATATGTGTAAGTTCCAGGTAACTCACTGAAACATCTGGTGGTTACAATTACTAGCAGATAAAAATGCTGAGGAAAAAAAATCTTTAATTCTTCAAGCAAAGCCAGAGTTGCTACAAACAAAAACCTCAACCATCCAACCCCCCGTGAATGATCTGTGTGGGATGTCTGACTCCATGACTTCTAAACCGGGAATGTCGCGTGTTTCTAGTTAACAACGTTTCGGCGCAGCCCCACCTGCCCCCCAACTGGAGCATACCAGGTGCTTCCTGAGCTCAGCTCTTTCTTGGCAGTGGCCGCGGAGCGACTCGTTGGCTGCTTTCTGGCAGAGCCAAGTGTTTCAGGAACTGTTCTTATTGTATTACAGCACGGCTTTGAAACAAGATGGCAAAGTTTCATTTCCTGTGCAAAATGGGTCGTTTTATGACATCTGACAGAAAAAATCTTGAAGCCCGATCCAAATCCTAAACGGCTTCTACATAAAATCTATAAAAGCCAGGGGGAAAAAAAAAGAAGCTTTAAAGGTTTCTATTAACTCTTTAAACTAGATTTCTCAACAAGACCACCCGGATTCCTTTAGGATCTGTTTCTCCATCTTAACCCTTCCACTGCTTTCCTTCTATTCCCTTCCTAAGCAGTGATTTTGCAATTTTTTGGCTTTCCAGTCATTTTCCTCATTTTACTGCCTTGCATTCAACTGTCATCACTGATTATTTCTCTTGATTCCTTCCCAAGTCGCTCCCCCTCACTGCACCACCGAGACCAGCCTCCTGGAAACCTTCTCACAGAAATACGTTCACGACTACTTCGACGTAACCCCCTGTACAGGAAATACCTTTCATGAGCATCTGTAAAATCACACTATATTTTTCTGCAGTCAATCTGTTTTCTAACGTTATTCCTGTCAAAATACGAAAGGAAAACTCGCTGACAAGTCAGAAGCATTATCAAGAAAGAGTTTTATTATCCCATGAAATACTGTTATTGTTCTAAGATAAGTAAGTTGCTCTGATTTATACAGCAGGCTTCGCAATGCTAGGTCTCCACACCATTCGCTCCCCATCCACGGAGGAATAATAGAATCATAGAACCAGAGAACATTTTATGTTTGAAAAGACCCTTCAGGGTCATCTAGCGCAACACCCCTGCACTGAACAGAGACACCTGCAACTAGAGCAAGTTGCTCAGAGCCCCGGCCAAACTCACTGGGAATGGTTCCAGGGATGGGGCATCGACCACCTCTCTGGGCAACCTGGGTCAGGGTGTCACCACCATCAGCATCAAAAATCTCTTCATTCTCTCTAGTCTAAATTTCCCTTGTTTAGTTCCAAACCATCACCCCACGGCCTGTCACAACAGGTCCTGCTCAAAAGTCTGTCCCCATTTTTCTGACAGGTCCCTTGAAGTCCTGAAAGGCCACAAGAAGGTCTCCCTGGAAAATTCTCTTCTCCAGGCTGAACAACCCTAACTCTCTCAGCCTGGCCTCAAAGCAGAGGGGTTCCAGCCCTTGGATCATTGTTGTGGCCTCCTCTGGACCTGCTCCAACAGGTCCATGTCTCTCCTGTGTCAGGCACTGCAGATGTAGACTCCTGGAAATAAACAGCCTTTTTGGATTAAATCCTTAAACAAGGATTTGCCTTGTGATTAAAACACGAGGCGAGACAGAGCTGACTGTCATCAGGCAAATGTGACCATCACTCAGTTCTTCATCTGTACAACAGAAATAGATGTGATTCAGACCCACTCTTTGGTCTTGAGTAAGCTTGGGAAGGCTGAGTGGTTAAGTCATGCGATCGATCATTCAGGAGCTGTGGATTTGAGATTGAACATACTAGATGCTACTATAGCTAGTGGTGGCAGCACTTACTGTTAAGGCCACCTAAACTTTCCTTGCTTGTGATTTTGCAAAAAACACCACTAGAAGTAGTTATCTTCCAGTGGAAAGTCTATTTCACTTCCCTGTAAATGTTTACTCTCATTCAGCTGGAATATAAATGCTCAGAACTGTAGTTATACTCATTAGACTATGAAGGAGCTAAAGTTCTCCAAAGCAGCACTTCAGTATCAACTGGGAGGTGAGATATATGAGCATTTAAGAAAAAGCCTAAACAAGAGAGAACAAATTAGTATTAACTATTCAACAATTTACATGGATGCAGAATGGTAGAACCATAGAATCATCTCAGTTGAAAGAGATCTTGAAGATCATCGAGTCCAACTGTTAACCCAGCACTGCCAGGTCACCACTAAACCATGGCCCTCAGCACCACATCTCCACAGCTTTGAAACACATCCAGGGATGGGGACTCCACCACTGCCTTCGGCAGCCTGGGACAGCCCTTGACAACATTTGCAATGAAGAAATTGTTCCTCATGTCCAACCTCAACCTTCCCTGGTGCAACTTGAGGCCATTTCCTCTTGTCCTGTCGCTTTTTCCTTGGGAGAAGAGACTGACCCCACCTAGTGCCTACCTCCTTTCAGGGGGTTGTCGAGAACCCAAAGGTCTCCCCTGAGCCTCCTTTTCTCCAGGCTCAACAACCCCAGGCCCCTCAGCTGCTCCTCACAAGACTTATGCTCTAGACCCCTCACCCTAAAAAGAGGGTCTTACTGAAGGAATTAATTTCCCCAAGGTTTCCTGTGCACGTATTCACACAGACTGATGCCCCTGGAAGGGAAACGAGTGTGGAGTCAGCTATTGCGACACCTACTATGAGCATCTTCTGGAACTAGTCATTTCATGTGTTGGGCAACGGGCTCCCTTCACTCATCCTCCATTCATAGGAATGAACATGAGAATGCGCTGCGCACTGATCAACTGTCTGAGAAGGAAAGTTCCTGTGCCCATCTGATACTGTAGATAACGCAATCTATGGATGGCTTAACTGTAATTACTAAATATTTATGGCTTGCAGCTGACAAGAATGGGAAGTGAAACAATAGTTCCCTCGCTCACATAAATTCCCTCTCCATTTTAAGGCAGTATTACAGGATCTTTAAAGAATAGCAAGGGCTGAATTAATAAAAGAGATTTATAGAAGAACACGGAAACCTCTAGTGACTTCAAAATTATTTTATCTTAATGCTCTTGTTTCAGTTAGGACAGAACCTCCATTTTAGAAAAGTAATTCCCTGGGTGCTTTTAAATCATTCTCGAAAGCATAAAACAATAAAATGTATGTAAAATGATTTCTTACAGTGATAATATTGGTTCTGCATGGAAATATTAACCTTTTATTTATGCAGGACACACGGTGGCCAACCATTGCTACAATAACATTCCTGGGACAACTTAAGACCTTCAGGAAACAAGTCAACTGACTTTGCAAGTCAAACAGAGTTACACATCCTGCAAATTTCTGGGCATAAATCAAATTATTAACTGAAAACCACCAAGTCCTCAATCTTGGGTCATTTTTCTAAGCACTGCCAGCTTCAGCTGGATCTTATTTGTGCAAGTGATGGTTGGAGTCTGTATTTACATTGGGAAAAGCGGTGGATGACTCTGCTGAAAACACAGATGTCAGCTTGACTTCACAAAAACTCCCAGCAACGCTAATAAAAAACCCCAGGGTTCATCAAAACATGAATACTCTAGCACTGTTGGCTCATGTAGTTCCTCCAGTTAATGGTACAAAAAAAACCAACCCAGAAAATAGAAGTTAGGGGGTCCCAGACAGAATCTTCTCAACAGAAAATGTTATTTCATGGAATCATAGAATAATTTAGCTAGAAAGGGAGACAGGCCAAATAAGTTCAGGTTGCTCAAGGTGATGTCCAATCTAGTTCTGAACATCTCCAAGGTATGATGATCCTCCTCTCCCCAGGCCCCTTTTTCTATTTGACCACCTTCACAGCAAAATGTTTTCCTTATATTTAATAAGAATTTCCTGCCATCACATTCAAAAAAGAACCTTGTTTCAGTCTTCTCTGTACGCTCCCCACCAGATAGCTGTAGATCATTAATCACAGGATCACAGAATGGTTTGGGTTGGAAGGGACCTTTCAAGGTCATCTTGTCCACCACCTGTACACTGAGCAGGGACATCTCCAACTAGAGCAGGTTGCTCAAAGCCCCATGATGGGGTCTGAGGCCCATGCTCAGAGTGTTCAGACTGTTAATATCTCTCTTTCTTTTCTCAGGCTGAGCAAACTCAGTTTTCTCAGCATCTCCTCCTCCTTCACCACGTGTCCCAGGTCCTACACTCACTCTTGGTATTTCTCTGCAATGGCTCAACCACAACTCAGGTTAAACCTCATGACTGCCAGCTCCTTCCTCACAAGCCAAACAGATCTCTTCCTCTCTCAGAACCCTTTAAGACAGAGCTTAAAAACAGGCAAGGATGTCAAAATGGTTCACACCACCTCTGATTTGAAAACCTGCTCTCTCAAATGAAAAAAGCAACCCTGGAACATGTCTCGGTATCACCCCCCATGCATAAGGAAAGAGTCGCTCCAGGGAAATTATGTAACATGACGTTTCTATTTAAACCTGCCATATCACAAGAACTCTGATCGAGAACAAGAGCCAAATCATACAACTGCACTTCCTCATGTCAAGCAAATGGGAAAGTACAGAAGGAACAGGAAAGATGACTGATAAACAGCACAAAAAACCTTACTGAAACCACAAAGACAAAAAAAAAAGCAAAGTACACATGGTTTTGACACTACCCCTCCAACGCAGTCCTCAAACACCAAAGACTATACTAAGTATGATATGAAATTTTTCGTTTTTCTTAAAGAGTGTACAGCTACAAAGGGGACTGTATGTTTGGTAACAATCATGAAGCTCCACTGATGACCCGGCTCTATAAAATACCTTTGAATTCTTAAGGCAGATTTTCCTTGGAGATTTCAACTTTGAAATACAAACATTAAAAGGGAGACCCTCGACAGCAGAAGAGTTTTAAAAGATCACAGAATCACAGAATGGTAGAGGTTGGAAGGGACCTCTGGAGATCATCTCGTCCAAGCCCCCTGCTCCAGCAGGGTCACCCAGAGCAGGGTGCCCAGGACCACGGCCAGGTGCATTTCAAATCTCTCCAGAGAAGGAGACTCCACAACCTCCCTGGGCAGCCTGGGCCAGGCTCTGCCATCCTCACAGGAAAGATGTTTCTCCTCATGTTGAAGTGGAACCTCCTGGGTTCCAGTTTGTGCCCATTGCCCCTTGTCCTGTCACTTGGGCACCACCGAAAAGATTCTGGCCCCATGCTCTTGACCCTTGCCCTTCAGCTATTGATCAGATCCCCCCTCAGGCTTCTCTTCTCCAACTCAGCAATCCCAGGGCTCTCAGCCTTTCCTCAACACAGAGATGTTCCAGTCTCTTAAGCATCTTTGCAGCCTCCACTGGACTCTCTCCAGGAGTTCCCTGTCCCTCTTGAACCAACCTGGGGAGCCCAGAACTGGACACAACACTCTAGAGGTGGCCCCACCAGGGCAGAGTAGAGGGGTAGGACAACCTCCCTCGACCTGCTGGCCTCACTCTTCTTCATGTTCCCCAGGGGACCATTGGCCTTCTTGGCCAAAATATATAGATACCAGAGAAACAAAATAAAACACCTTGTTAAAGTATTTTATATTGTGTCAAAGACCTTGGTTCATGTGGAGCTCAAAGGAGACAGTCCTGAGCTCCAAGACCCACACACACTCGTGCACCCACCTGCCACAGGCTGTAATGGAATAAACCGCCAAGCTGACACTCATGTCATCTATAAAAGTCTAGACTTTGAAATGAAATTAAGTTTTAGTTCTCTCTTTCTACTAAAAATAATCCAAGAATGACTTAAAATGTTCATGCCGCCTCCTTTTTTGAGATCAACATTTCCTCATTATAAGTTGCTTTATAAAGTCATCTTCAGAGGTGGTTCATGAGAGGAGTTTGCAGAGTAGAGCAGTAAAAAATCAAATGCAGCAAATAAAACGTTTCTGAAAAGACAGGTATCGAAACAGCCCTGAGTTTACTTCAACCGCCGTCTTACACTTCCTCCTGACCTCAGTTTAAACATCCACAGCAGCCTGAGCACCAGGCAGACACTGGGTTTGCAGACCCTGACCTAGTAATCAGGTGATGGCAACTGCTCCTGAGCAGCTTGTCAGGAAATTGGCAAAGAATAAAACATTACAATGCTTTAGTCTATGCTTTTTTTTAAAAAAAAAAAATTGACTACGGAGATTGAAATGCAAAGCACAGACCTGTGGCGTAACTTTGTTGTAACTTTCCCCCCGCTATGCTCTGGTGAGACCACACCTGGAGCACTTCATCCAGCTCTGGAGCCCCCAGCACAAGAGGGACATGGATCTGTTGGAGAGGGGCCAGAGGAAGGCCATGAAGACGAGCAGAGGGATGGAACATTTCTCCTACGAGTACAGGCTGAGA